>CM033647.1:57977226-58575300 GCA_019512145.1 Engystomops pustulosus
TCGTAGTGTAGATTTCCTTTCATAGGGGCAGTATTATAGTAGTTATATTTCCTTTACATATCGGGGGCAGTATTAACAGTCTTGTTTATCAGAGAAGGATTGTAGTATGTTTTAGGGTAATATATGGCAGTATTTAAAGGGGTGTCCGAGTTTAAAAAAAAAACTAAAAATATGTGGCCGGGAGCAGGCTGCTAAAATAATCAAGAGTACTTACCTCCGGTGGCCCTCCGGTATCCAGCGCTGCTGTCCTCCGGTCCGGGCGCCATGTAAACAAACATGCGCCGCTCGGAAGAACGCTCTGGACTCAGATTCCGGCCGGTGTTGTGGGCCGGGCACGCCTATCGTCCTATACACAGCATGGTAATGGGGGCCGGAAGGTTGTCGGGTCCGGCCGGAACTGAGTCCAAGCGCTGCTCCGGCGGCCATGTTTGTTTACATGGCGGGCCCGGAGCTGGAAGCGACAGCAGCGCGGATACGGGGAGGCACGGGAGTAAAGTACAGCTTTATTGTTTTAGTTAACCCGTCTCCCGGCCCACCATATAGTTTTTTTTTAACTTGGACAAACCCTTTAAATTGTGCTCTTTAAATAGAAGTGTTATTCCTTTACAAGGAGGCAGTATGGTCTCTTTCTCTGCAGAGTGTACATGTGATGAGACCATCTTAAAAAAAGTTTTTGGAGTTTAGTAACTCCACTCACAACACAAGCCACCGACCTGTTTTGGACCCCGACCACAGAATGGGGCCTCTTTCTACCATTTTTCCAGGGCACTGTTTAAATTATTCCCAGTCCGCCCCTGCACAGGGTGCCATCCAACAAGTTAGAATAGCAGTCCTAGATGTTCAGTCAGTGGTAAAGGTGCCTGTAGCGAAGGAGAGTAGCAGGGCATGGGGGCTGACGGCTGCTGTATATAACCAAGCCGGTAAGAGCAGATTGCTCTGGCTCCTTTCCCTTTTTATCTTTTTGTTACCTTCCAACCCCCCCCCTCCCCCCCAAACACACACACACTTTTCAAAAGCCATCTTTTTTTATTTTTCAGCCTAGAAAGTTGTATGGGGGCCTGCTATTTGCAGGCTAACCTTTACTTCCTAGTGTTAATATTTAATATTTTATACAATATACTGGGAAGTTGGAAAAAAAAACGAATGGAGAGTTATAGGGATGTTAGAGAAGTTTATTTTTTTGTTCAAGAATGAATGAATATTTTTGATCATGGAAAAATAATACATCCCCTGAAAATAAGAACTAATGCCTCTTTAGAAGCAAAAATACTAGGACACATCTACCATGACTAAACTGATGCTATATATCCTTTAAATAGACCAAAAATAGCAGTTTTGGCATATTTAATTTAGACATTTTCATAAACAGTAGTACTAATTAATCATGTTTTCTATATTTTAAATATTTTGATGTTTTATTTTGGTTCTTACTTTACTTGCCCAATGAGAATTTGAACATGATGTTCACCTATGAAGAACTGCTATCGGCAGGGTTTTAAAGGAATACTATTATGGAGAGCCTGAGGGCTAATAAATACTGAAGTCTGCCAGGACAACCAATCTAATGTATGCCCCACAAACTCAAGGCAGTGAATGTCACTAGGGGGCTAAAAGATTATCCCTATTTGATTGAATATTTAACCTTTTTCCTGATCTGCCTTAGTCCATTGACAAAACATTGAATTAGAAAAAATGTCATTCTTTGGCAACTGTTTGATGGGACACAATATGGGGACTGGAGGTATAAATGTGGTAAAATACTGAAATTAAGAAAAATAATTTATACATATAATTGTTCCCCATCTACAGTATCTCCAGCAGTGGTTAGTTCTTGTATCCTGCTTGCCATGTGATATATCATTCAGAAGTAGAAAGCTCTACACATGGAGTCGTGAATCATTTGGCTCCTTCTCATTTACAAACAATTTCGGGGGAGAAAAATAAAAAAATAAATAATTTGAAATCCTGGCTCCCGTACAGTCTCAGGAGGGGATTATAAGTAAGCGTTACAGATTACAGTTCTGGATGATATATGATTGCAGGTATTTCAGATTCATCTGCAAAGAACAGGAAGAAACATCTTAACTGTTCCAATTCTCAAAAATAGTTTGGCTTCACAAACCAAATGACCTTGAAGTGAGTGGACAATTTACATAGTAAGAAGATATCATGTGACACGGCCAACTGATTTACATGAGGTGCATGATCCAATGTACTGAATGTATATATTAGTCTGTACCACCCACAATGGAGCTGAACTCCATATGACCCAGTCATTGAATTTCCAAGTCACATCCAATTTGTGATGAACCTTTTGATTAGACCCATCTCTGGGTGTTAGAAACCTTTCTATTCATGAGCTTCATGCTAGATATATTTTTTGCTGCTTAAATAAGTACTACTTGTGAATGCAGAACCCTTTTATGGTTATTTCTTATTTACAGTATTACCAAATGTCCCATGAAGGATATATGGCATAACAGTGAACATCCTTGACCTGTCTGGTAGGTGCTCAAACAGTTATCTTCTATCCTGTGCCAAAAGGAGGAGACACAAAATTTAAATGTCAACTTTTTGACATTATTTCTTGCAGAATGCAAAAAGCTAAGGAGGTGGCTAGGGGACAGCTCTGGTTTGGAGCTTTGGTAGGTTCACCCTAGGGACATCACTAGCTGGCACTTTCAACTATATCAGTTGAAATCCATGATAGAACATGAAGCCTGTTCTACCACTCTGTACCCAAAAGGTTAAAAGATATTTAATTGAGGTGCTGTGATGCCAGTGCAAAATATCATAGCAGACTTTAGGAGGTCAATATTTATATATGAGGGCACAGAATTAATATAAAAGCAATGGAATGCAAAGGGGAATTAGTATATGAATGGAGCACGCAGGGGCATTCATTTAAGTGCACTCACAGAGACAACCTTTTTAACAAATAAATTCAAGCAGAGGACAATTATGACTGTCATGGAGCCTGGGCTGAATGGATGTTACAGCCCCATAATTCACTTCCTACATATGGTACTAGAACCAAGTTTCTTGAGGAATGGAGGATGCATCCCTTTGGTCTGCTTTCAATCTGCAGTTTCAGGACCTTTGGAGGACCTTGGAGGTCCAAAAATGTCTCTTATGTACACTTGTATTGAGAGCAGGAACATATGTACGAGGATTTCATGTGCGAAGGTCCTTGTGAGTATAACATTTGTTGTGTGGTTTGGGAGGCCATGGGCCCCCAAGAAGGCTTGGGCTCCAGGCTTCCTCACAAACCTCCTAAATTATAATCCACTACTGAATCCAGGAAATTAGGGGGAACTATTATTATTTGGAGTTTAAAGAGAACCTACCACCACGAATCTACCTATAAAGGTAGATCGGGTGGTAGGTGGATGTAAAGGACGTGAGGATAGCTCTTTTTAGAGCTAATCCTCACGTCCCCGCTAACTTTTGGTAACCTTTATTAACCTAATATGTAAATTTTGTTATGCGGCTACTGGGGCGAGGAGGTAGCCGGCACAGAGGCTACACGAGAGCGGCTACTCCACGCCCCAGTAGCCACATTACTCCTCCTACCCTGTTGCGTGCGGCGCACAGCTCCTCGTAGCTGCGCGCCCTCGTCCGACAAGCCGGCTACTGCGCATGCGCAGTAGCTCCGGCCTTGGAGCTGGGACTGCTCAGCCGTCGGCCTGCGCATGCGCAGGAACGCATCATGATGGACGGGGCGCGCAGCTACGAGGGAGCTGCGCCGCCGCACGCAAACAGGGTAGGAGGGTAATGTGGCTACTGGGGCGTGGAGTAAGCCGCGCTGGTAGCCTCGTGCCGGACTGACTCACGCCCCAGAAGCCCGATAATGAAATTTACATAGTAGGTTAATAAGTGTAACCTAAATTAGCGTGGAGTGAGGATTAGCTCTAAAAGAGCGATTTATCTCATGTCCTTACATCCACCTACCACACGATCTACCTTTGCTTTAGGTGATTCGTTGGTTGGTAGGTTCCCTTTAAGGGGAGGTGCCAAAGTAAAATGACAGTTTCTACCCCCCTTAAAATTGGAGAAAAGGGTTACTTCTTGCCATAGAATGTGTTAATCTCGTCTTTACCGGATCACCCAAATCAGCAGATCCACTCAGAAAGATACAGGGTAAGACCTGATATTGTGCGCTCCCAGATTTCCCTTTTCGAGATGAGATTATACGGAAATAGTTAGTGAGAGATGTATCTAGTGTTCAAATATGAGGAGAATTTAGCGTTTCTAGCTCTTGTAAGAAGTCTTATGTTAAGAAAGACAAATCGGTGTATGTGTCGCTTGCAACCTCCTTCATCACAGTTCTTTATCTTATAAGCTGGATATTCGGATAATACAGACTGAATTGGGAAACTGCCACCATTAATCTGATCCGAGTCTACTGTCCAATTTCGATGAGCTTGTGCAAATTGTAGCCTCAGTTTACTGTTCTTAGCTGAAAGGAGTGACACCCGGTGTGGTCTTCTGCTGCTGTAGCCCATCTGCCTCAAAGTTCGATGTACTGTGCATTCAGAAATGCTCTTCTGCCTACATTGGTTGTAACGTGTGGCGATTTGAGTCACTGTTGCCTTTCTATCAGCTCGAACCAGCCTGCCCATTCTCCTCTGACCTCTGGCATCAACAAGGCATTTCCGCCCACAGAACTGCCGCTCACTGGATGTTTTTTCTTTTTCAGACCATTCTCTGTAAACCCTAGAGATGGTTGTGCGTGAAAATCCCAGTAGATCATCAGTTTCTGAATTACTCAGACCAGCCCTTCTGGCACCAACAACCATGCCATGTTCAAAGGCACTCAAATCACCTTTCTTCCCCATACTGATGCTCGGTTTGAATTGCAGGAGATTGTCTTGACCATGTCTACATGCCTAAATGCACTGAGTTGCCGCCATCTGATTGGCTGATTAGAAATTAAATGTTAACGAGCAGTTGGACAGGTGTACCTAATAAAGTGGCCGGTGAGTGTATATATATATATATATATATATATATACATATATATATATATATATATATATATATATATATACATAATATATATTTATCTATACATAATATATAAGCAATATATATAATGCCCCCTGTATTAGATATTTACTGGGTCCCCTATATTAAATACTATACTCCCTTTATTAGCTATTTCCAGTGCCCCCTCTATGAGATACTGTGCCCCTTATAAAATAATAACATCACTTACCATATAGACTCTAGTATAAGCCAACCCTAATATAAACAGAATCTCCTAACTTTACAACAAAAAAACTGGGAAAACTTATTGACTTGAATGTAAGCATAGGGTGGCAAATGAATTGGTCACAGCCTCTCCTCGCAAATGAAATACCCAGCAGTCTCCCTCCAAAATATGTGTATCTAGCACACTACCCTCCCCAGTATATATGTAACCAGCACACTGCCCCAACACATCAACTCAGTACTCACCTTCCAGCACTCCCCACTGCTCTTCAATAGTATAATAGACAGAGACAACTCTGTGCGCTCTGCCCATGTGCACACTATGACCTCATTAGGCAAAGACACGGCCACTTCATAGTGTGTGCAGGCAAAGTGCACAGCATTGGCTCAGCTCGCACTACTGCTGAAGATAGAAGAGGAACTGGGGGAAGTGCCGGAAGGAGAGTTTTTTTCATGTCCACAGGGTAGTGTTCGGTTTCTGGAATCCCCGTTGGTGCACACTGACGGAGCAGTGCAGGGAGGGCCAGATTCATGAAGAACGGGTGCCACAATCTGGCGCCCTCTGCACACTGCACTGTTTTTAAATATGACCCACTGAATGTGACTGCGGTCTTAGGATGGAAAGACTCACTAGGTACATACACTGGTGTGCCAGTGGTAGTACTTTATGATGGTAGAAATAAGGTAGATGGGTCCCCTGTTAATGCCAGCTACATGTTGTGTCACCCAATAGATTATACCAGGGTAGGTCAGAGACTACAGTCTTGTTATTCTTAACCTGCTGGGCGCCATATCTGCCTCTCTCCCTCTCTGGCATTCAGTAATAAAGTGCTCTATTGTCTCCACCTGCTGACATCCTAAAGGGAACATACAGGGGGTCATTTACTAAGGGCCCAATTCGCGTTTTTCCAACGTGTTACCCGAATATTTCCGATTTGCACCGATTTTCCCTGTATTGCCCCGGGATTTTGGCGCACGCGATCGGATTGTGGACAGGACTTGCCATGTACCATTACTCCCAGAAAAGCCAAACTTTTTATATACCAAATAAACCCAACAATCCTCCCCTGATACTGCTTCCTTTCTTTCTTCTTTTTAAATGTTATCTTTGAGACAAAATTCTTTGTCCTTAACATCTTAAACAGCTATTTTCGCAACCACCCATAAACATACAATAAGGACCCAAGAACCCAAGAGTGTACATGAACTATTTACACGAATGCTATTATAGGAGTGCAACGAGGGCGACAGCACCATCTGTCTGCTGCCATGGAGAAGACGTTAGGCAAAGACTCATTGGTTTCCCTTCCCACCTACCCTTATTTTACAGTAGCATAGGGTGTTTATAGGAAGTATATCTTTCTGGGGACTAGAAAAGCATGATTACAATAGTGTGGTATTTGCACACAAGAGCAGTATCATAGAGGTGTATTCTTGTACTATAGAAGGTCATTTTTATCATGAAAAAGACAGAAACGAAATATAATCTTACTCAATTGGAGATTCATTTACAAAATCATAATGTCGAAATTAATAAATAACTTTAACTTTAAAAGTCATCACCTGGCAACCAGAAAATATGAAGAAATAATCTAATACATGCTAATATCATATACTCTAGATCATGTTCCTCTATAACGGAACATTTTCTTTCTTTTTTTCTTAACTGTTCTATCGACTGTGCACCTTCTTTGCAATGTATAATAATGTACTAGCATCCCATATGTGTGCACTTGACTGTCATAGTTGTGTTGCGGTTGCACTATACGCGATGCACACACATTCTTGCATCATAATAGGCGTTCCGGTGCACAGTCGGACCGTGGTGCCACATTTATCCACAGGCAGAGTCGACAGAAGTGTGTCCGCAACACCCCATGGTATAATGGTGGCAGTATTATAGTAGCTATATTCTTGTACATAGTGAGAAGTATTGTAGTAGTTATATTCTTGTACATAGTGAGAAGTATTATAGTAGTTATATTCTTGTATATATGGTTATATAAGTGAGAAGACTCCTTAAGGTTACTTTGCCATTAAAGGCCGCCTTTGCAGGCCATTGATGCTTCATTGGGATATTCTAACTATAGGAGTAGTATTATAGTAGCTATAGTCTTGTACATATAAAAAGTATTACATTAGCTATATTGTTTTACATAGGAGGCAGTATTGTAGTTGTTAAATTCTAGTACATGGGATATACAGACAAATGCAAAAACAGATACAAAAAGCATGTGAAATGGACACAAATCAATATTAATGTCCATTTTTCTCACCTACGTATCAGCTTGGTGATGGGGATTTAATAATTTAATGATAGTTTTACTTTTAGTTATCCTTATACATTGTCATATGACAACCACTTTAGTCATTAACAAATGTACTTAGGGAGCCAAGTTGCCATTTCCCTCCCCACACCGTTTTTGGCAACACAAATTCATTATTATTGTATGTGTATATAGACAGTATAATATATATACACACACACACACATATATAAATATATATATATATATATATATGCACACATATATAATAGATTCTCTTTAAAAAACTAAGTGATTTGCTTTACCCTCCATATGTGGCAGGAGCTCTCTGCGCAGGTTTTTTGACAACTGGTGGTATAAGGCTTTGCATTCAATGTTCCACCTCTGGCACAGCTCAGATGTAAATCTCGGCTGTCAGTATAGTAGCACCATGATTAAAGCTTGCACTTTTAATAGATCATTTTAAGAAAACCCAAATTACTCCAGCTCTCCAGTTGATCCATCTGGACTTGCAGGGTTGGTGCATGGCAGTCTTCAACCAGCACCAGAGAAGCCAAGTCTGGGCCGTAGGTTCCTGTGTATTCCCCCAGGATCCTTTTGAGCAACATTCTCAGCTGCATTTAATCTGCAATGAGACAAGCTGGCTATGAGAAAGCTGCACACAAGGCAGCGGCATGGAAATACTTGGACAGATAGCCCCCGCTCTGCTGAATTGGTGAACTGGAGCTGGTCCAGCAATGAGCACTGCTCCCCGGACAATACAAGTCTGTTCCAATTAATGGTGTTTAACAATTCTAATCACACTTTAGCACATTAATCCTATTTTCAATCCAAAACACATCTGAGGGAACGGCATGGGGGCTTTTTTTATTGCAACCGCAAATCAGATGGAGCTGAGAGACATGGGGACCTCGGTCTACACTGCACTCTCCATGAACTTAAACTTCATAAAATACGGGGTGGACCTGGGTGAAGATTGACTGAGTCATGAATCGACTTGGAGCTCCATCCGTCAATAGATCCCTCGAGAATAGAAATAAAAGAAGCTCCAATTTTTTGCTATCTTAGTTATCTTGGAAATAGGTTAGACTCCATTGGAGGTCTTTGCCATTGACTTTTAGAATTTAGGGATCCACTGGATAGTCCATCATCTTTGGTTAGACATCTTTGCTGATAGAAATACAAAAGAAAACATTGGATCAGGCTCACCAGATCCCAAATAATGCACGGTGGTTACAAGATCAGAAACCCCTTGGAAATGTAGGGTGAGAAAATTTTGACAAAAACAGTTACGACTACCTGCAATATATAGACAGCTACCAAGGTTTATCAAAGTATTATACAAGCAACTTGTGTAAATAATTTTTAGAACCAATAATATGCATTAATAAATTAATTAATCCAAAATAAAACATTTTTTTTTCCAAAAATAATATATACATATACACTCACCGGCCACTTTATTAGGTACACCATGCTAGTAACGGGTTGGACCCCCTTTTGCCTTCAGAACTGCCTCAATTCTTCATGGCATAGATTCAACTAATGAAATACCCAGCAGTCTCCCTCCAAAATATGTGTATCCAGCACACTACCCTCCCCAGTATATATGTATCCAGCACACTGCCCCAACACATCAACTCAGTACTCACCTTCCAGCACTCCCCACAGCTCTTCAATAGTATAATAGACAGAGACAACTCTGTGCACTCTGCCCATGTGCACACTATGACCTCATTAGGCAAAGACACGGCCACTTCATAGTGTGTGCAGGCAAAGTGCACAGCATTGGCTCAGCTCGCACTATTGCTGAAGATAGAAGAGGAACTAGGGGAAGTGCCGGAAGGTGAGTTTTTTTCATGTCCACAGGGTAGTGTTCGGTTTCTGGAATCCCCCCAGTTTCCTCCACTGGGTGGCACATGAGGCACATGAGCATAACATGAGGATTCTGTTTAAAAAAAAACTGTACACAGAATTGCCATGTCCATTACTCCCAGAAAAGCAGACTTTTATATACCAAAAAAACCCAACAATCTCCCTGATACATCCTTTCTTTCTTTTGAAATGTTTATCTTGGAGACAAATTCTTTGTCTTACATCTTAAGCTATTTTTCAGACTAACCATAAACCATAAGCTACAATAAGGACCCAAGACCCAGAGTGATAAATGTACTATTTACACGAATGTGCTATAGGAGCGTGCAAGAGGGCGACAGCACCATCTGTCTGCTGCACATGGAGAAGACGTCAGGAAAGAAGGACATCATTGGTCTCTCACACCTACCCTTATTTTAGTACATAGGGGGCTTTATAGGAAGTAATTCTATTCTGGGACATAGAAAGCAGGATGATAGAAGTGTGTATTTGCACACAGAGAGCAGTATCATAGCAGGTGTATTCTTGTACATAGAAGGTCATTTTTATCATTAAAAAGAAAGAAAAGAAATATAATGCATTCTCATTGGAGATTATTTTACAGAAATCATAAATGTCGAAAATTAATAAATAACTTTAACTTAAAAGTCATCCCTGGCACCCAGAAAAATGAAGAAATAAATCTAATTACATGCTAAATAATCTACTACTCTAGATACATGTTCCTCTATAACTGAACATTTTCTCTTTTTTCTTAAACTTTTCTATCGGACTTTGCACGTTCTTTTGCACATGTATATAAGTGTCAGCACCACATATGTGTCGCACTTGACTCATTTGTGTTGCGGTTGCACTATACGCGATGCAACACACATTTCTGCACATAAATGGGCGTTCCGGTGCACAGTTGGACCGTGTGCCACATTTATCATGCAGAGTCTGACAGAAGTGTGTCGCACACCCCATGGTATAATGGTTGGTGCACACTGACGGAGCAGTGCAGGGAGGGCCAGATTCATGAATAACGGGTGCCACAATCTGGCGCCCTCTGCACACTGCACTGTTTTTAAATGTGACCCACTGAATGTGACTGCGGTCTTAGGATGGAAAGACTCACTAGTTACGTACACTGGTGTGCCAGTGGTAGTACTTTATGATGGTAAAAATAAGGTAGATGGGTCCCCTGTTAATGCCAGCTACATGTTGTTTCACCCAATAGATTATACCAGGGTAGGTCAGAGACTACAGTCTTGTTATTCTTAACCTGCTGGGCACCATATCTGCCTCCCTCCCTCCCTGGCATTCAGTAATAAAGTGCTCTATTGTCTCCACCTGCTTACATCCTAAAGGGAACATACAGGGGGTCATTTACTAAGGGCCCGATTCACGTTTTTCCGACGTGTTACCCGAATATTTCCGATTTGCGCCGATTTTCCCTGTATTGCCCCGGGATTTTGGCGCACGCGATCGGATTGTGGACCCAAATCCAGCGCAGCTGGATCGCGAATGGACTGGGTAAGTAAATCTGCTCCACAATCTCAGATACTAAAGAATATCACATTGCCAGGGGATGTCACAGAACTTTGCTGGGACCCTCGGCCCATTGAGGAACCTCATACTTTCCTGCATGGTGGCTGTAGTGTAGTCCCTCTGAGCTGGCTGCATGGCATAAAAGATACTGCAGACACTGGTATACAGGTAGTTTAATAACACAATTTGGGGCGTTATATGTCCTACTGTTGAACTTTTACCAACCCTTTCTGTTCAGTATATTATAAAAAAAAAAGCATACAAAACTGACATTGTTTTTTTTAATAAATATTTTCAGCATTTATTGTGTAACCAAAATAACATAAAAACCTTTTACACGTGCTGTAATACCACAATTTGTTATTTTTTCTTCTTAAATTACCTTCTTTTGTATAATTAAAAAACTAAAACATTTTTGGTCGTACTATATATATCTTCAGGTTGGTACGGATGTGAGGGTACAAAATCTGTGTGATATTTTTTTTAGACTTTATTTATTTAGTATTTTCAAAAATCTTAAACTGCACCACATGTGACATCATCAACACCACACGATCCCTGCTGTGATGGAAGAGGGAGCTTACTCCCTGTGCACCCGCTTACTCCCTGTGCACCCTGTGCACCCGCTCTGATAACACAGTCCAGTGCCGTGAATAGCAGGACCTGATGTCCTGCAATCTTCTTCAGAAGTTCCCTTCTGAAGAATATAATTCTTGTACATAGGGGGCAGTATTATAGTAGTCATGTTCTTGTACATAGGAGCAGTAGTATAGTTGTTATATTCTTGTACATAGGGGGCAGTATTATAGTAGTTATATTCTTGTATATAGGAACAGTATTATAGTAGTTATATTCTTGTACAAGTGGGCAGTTTTAAAGAAGTTATATTCTTGTATATATAAGCAGTATTATTGTAGTTATATTCTTGCACAAAGGGGAAGTATTTTAGTATATTCTTGTATATAGGAACACTTTTATAATATTGTAATACTCTTTTAATTTATGGGCAGGATCATAGTAGTAAAAGTCTTCTACTTAATGAGCAGTATTATAATATTCTAATGCTCATACATAGGTTGGCAGTATTATAGTAGTCATTTGCATTGTTGTTGATTTCTCTACTTTTTTACCATTCTTTTACAAATGGTTAGAGTGTGAAATGTAGCGCAGGGACATATGAAGACCATCATTGTGGCATTGTCCTCTGTCATATCATTTTCCCTTTCATTTAAATCCGTCAGTCCAAAAATATAAAATATAAGTCATTTGAAAAATCCCAAACAAACAAGAGAGATTGATGATGTTGAGCTGTGGTTACCATGTAGCCTAGTGGGAGCACGACTTAGAAGATTATACACCACACTTTTATATGGCCAATTGAGCACGATCCCGTCCCCAGCATTTAGCATGTCAGATAGACAAATAACTTGGAGGAAATGAGAAGAGAATTTCATGGTTTTGCCATCTTTTCTGTATCCACAGCTATGCTGCTCAGATGCCAACAAAGATCATTACAGGATCATGTGCTGGAACAGCAGAAGAAAGGTCTGAGGTGAAAATGGTTAAAAAATGTTATGTTTTCATTTCTTTTTTTTGAGGGGTGGGCAAGTTTTCCCCCTGTGATTTTAGGACATCAAATGATCCCTCATTTGTTCTTAAAGAGGCTGAAGAATCATGGATCACGTCTTTTAAGGAATTAGCCAATAAAAATTCTGAGATGTGAGTAGGACGATGTAGAACCGAGTCTCGGTCAATAACAGAGATTGTGGGGAGAAAAAAAATATAGTGCTACCCATTAGCTTGTGTGTGAAGTTGTTTTTACCTACCACGGAGAATGAACATAAAGTGAGGGGTCTTATGTGTGAGCCAAATTCCTGTTTTTGGCACATGTGAGAATTTCACACAAACCCAGCACTGGCTTGGGCGAGGATACGGGCACCTTGGAAAATAGAAACTAGACAGGGTGGTTTATTTATATGTCAGCCTTAGGGAGAGTGGAGCAGGGAAGATGGAGCCACTTCAAACAATCTTATAGGGGAAGCAGGAAAGGAGTATTATGGTTCTTCATAGAAGCCCCAATTAATGATTTAACCCTTTAGCTTCTAGGCAGCTTGGCTCAGAGGTTCAGTTATCAACCGCATCATTCGGTTATACACAAAAAGGATTGTGTGTTAGTAGTATAAAAATAGAAAAACAGGGAATGTGCTGCAAAAAATAATGGAAATAGTATGGGGGGGGGGGGACAAATCATCAAGGAAGCACCTGTACAAATGTAAAATAGTCTGACAATTGTAACATTTATATGTACAGAAGTGAATACTGACCTGTTATTATAAAGGTCTTTTAGACTTAGTAGGCAGCCTTTCTCTGGGACTTTCTTACAAAAATACCAACCTGTTTCTATAAGAGGGCATAAGCTGCTTTTTTATGGAAAAATATATAGCAGAATAAAAAATGATGGATAAAATATCCTATTGTAATTGCTCCTACATAAGTTAAAGAGTCCTACAACCATTCTTGAAGCAAAAACTTCCTGTGACCCGTAATGCAGTTAGATGGGTGTTATTGCTGCGAAAGGTCAAGTGGTTGTTAAGTTACACTGATAAGAAGTAGAAGAACTGGAAAATGAAGCATCAATGTTTTTTTCTTTTCTTATGTAATAATTATTTTACCGTGCCCACAAGTTCACAGGACACTTGTAAGTTCTCCCCCTGACATACACAGAAATGGCAACTTTAGGATCTGCAGACGTTCTGCAATACACAAACAGATGATAGATATGATTTACAATATGTTTATTGGTCTGGTAAGCCTACCATTACACTTGTTACATAGTTTATTATCTAGCCATATTTACAAGATAGTGATTGTAGTGAGTATTGGTAGTATTGATAGTATCGGTAGTGCTTGAGTCTTCCAAGCACAGACAACCCTGGAATCAAAAACCATGAGTTGGCTCACTCCAGACCTATAAGTAAACTTGATGACAAGCTTGGTAGGCGTCCATATTTAATTGAAAGAATCCCTCAGCAATAGTGTACTTCTACTCCATATATGCACAATGGACATAAAATAATAAACCAAAGTTCATCTTGTTACATCTCAACTCCAGTTGTTTTCATCCATCAGACTAAATTAGACAAAGTGCAAAATACCAACTATTTGCCATGCCTGACTTCACTCTGTCTTGACAATGTTGAGCTCTCCTCTTTGTCAGAATAGGGCCGGGGGAGGGGAAAGTGGTCATTAGCTGTCAGACAGGAGCCCTGGGCTATAACTAGTCATCTCTCATTGCGCTGGCTTGTCAGCTGCTGCAGAAATGTACGGTTGTGTTTTATCTCTGTTTCATGGAACTCGTCCAGGCCAAATAATAGCGCAGTTGACCTGAGGATTAAGTAACATGTTAATTTGCTTTGAAAGTGCATACAGTGTTATTGTAAGGCTATTACATCCTCTGTAATTCAATTAGGACAAGTTCGGGGATGGATGGTTGGTACTGTTATTATTAATGCCAGACACAAAGGCTTAGAATGCCAGATTGAACATGGCGGTTGGTAATTGTAGCGAGACCTTTAGCAAATACTTTTTTACAAAGGCATTATGCCGCTGACTGTTCTCCTGATACGCTCCGTGCCACGACTGATCTGCGGCAGATAGTGACATACAACAATAAACACGCACATTGCTTTTTATTAAAGAACATTTCCCTTAGAAATTTAAGTTCTGTAGTCACCACCTACTGTCAAATGGTAAATGAATATATTCCAACAGTGCTACTTACATGATGCTTGTCACTCAAAAGTGATTCCATTCTCATTGGCATATCAAGGCATCACAAGGCATTTAAGGTTTAGAAAGGAGGTAAAAAATTAACTCTGGAAGTATCTACACTAGGGACGGGATAACCCAAAGTGCACAATTCGGATCCATACTAAATTAGGCGGTTTCGGTATCCACAAGCCCATAGGCTGAACATGTGCTGCTGAACAAAAGCGCCAAGCTGGCAGAATGAATTTTAAAGCAGCCAATCAAGCAGCTTACAGCCCCTTAGCAACCACATCCATGTCTTTTATAGAAATTCCTTTGATTAGCTGGGCTAGACATGTGACTGTAGTATAAGAGCAGGGTCACATGTCCACCTGCCATTACACACAAGAGACAGTTAGGGAGAGGATGCTGCTGACAGGGTCTGTTAGATAGGCAGGGACTTCTGAAAATCCAGCAATTTACCTTTTTAAGACACTTAAGTGTATAGAGTAGGTTGATGTAATTAGAGACAGTTGGATATCTGAAATTTAGGACACTCAGAAAATAGGCTACTCATAGGCTGCTATAGTGCAGGGATATTCTTACTTAATATACAGGATTATACAGCAATACTTGCAAAAATCAAACAGGAACATTAGAATTTACTGCATCATCCAGCAAGATCTTGAAGGACCTGTCTCTGCATACTATTCAGCTCTAGAAAAAAATCATAAATCATCATCATTCTTCATACATTGATTGTAAAGTTACTCCCGTCAATGAAAAGTGTTTTCATTAATACATGGATTCTAGAAGTGCTCATCGTAATGAATAGCGCAAAGTAATATGTGGGTAATAAAAGTGCACTTCTCATTTAATAGCGTGCATTAACACATTCTACCCCCAACCAGGATTGCTGGACATTACTCCCGTCTTACAGTTGCCTCCTCCAGCTCCTCCGATTCCTTCTTTCCTGCTTCCTCATCTACTCAGCATGGTGCCCACATGGTGACCACATTTAGCACAGCCATTGGGAAACATCAGCGGGCCATGCTAAAACTCATCTGTCTGGATGAAAGACCACACACCACCTGGGACCTATGGACTGGGATCCAGCAGCAGATAGATGAGTGGGTGGTGGTGTGGGACAATGGCTGGAACCTCGTAGCAGCTTTGCACCATGTATTGTGCATGTGCTCAAAAAGGTGGTGCAAAAGTGTATGGCCTACTATGCAGAACTACCAGAGCTGCTGCTTTAAGTGCATGCTGCGACTTTGCATTTTCAGTGGTGACACCTTGCTGCTGCTCACCTGTGCACCTATCTGCACTGCAGAGGTACTTTTAGGACCCAGAGCATGTTTAACCACAGTGAGAGAAAGTGTCGCCTGTGACCATTTTGTGGTGCAGCTGCACTAGACACCATGCGACACAAATTATGGGGCGTTCCGGTACTCAGTCGGACCGTGGGCCAGATTATCATGCAAAGTCTGTCCCCCACCCTATGTTAAAGGTGCAACACAAAAAAAGTTGGTGAACTCTGTCTCGCCAGTGCAGGGAAGCGTCAGATTCATGATTTCTGGCGCACGTTCTTAATGAATCTGGGGTACCTATCATTATACACAGGTAGAGCACTTTTAGTGAAGTTTGCAGCATTCTTAGTAAATGTGCCCCTGCATCTGAAAAACAGAACCTGCGGACGAACCATAAAAGGTTTTCAAGAATTCCTTCATACTAATTCCATAAGGGTTTCAATGAAGCAGTCAGTTAGTTTACATTACAGGCAGGATTGCTATAGAAGATAAAACATCATCATTGCCTCCACCTATGACAATAGATGAAGATTATTTATACCTCCTATCCTCACAGAGCATGCCAAGAAAATTCAATGTAGACCTGAGTTATGTCCAGACAATGGCTACCGATGTCAATGAGGCTGCTGTAAAGCATATCACTAAAAGCTTTTAATAGAGTTCGGAGAAGAGTAGGAAAGATGGCTCCCCACATAATCATGTATAGAAGGAAAATCTGCGATAACACAAATTAACACACTTGGAAACAAATGATATGTAGGTAAAAAATTGACAGTTTTTCTCTTTAAGAGGGAAATAAAACTTAAAAAATGCAAATATAAAACACATAGTAAGTAAACTTCTGGGGAGGGACATGGCTGATGATGTACTCTCATGCATGTATTCCTCATTTACAGAGCATTTGTTGAAGAGCTGAAGCATGAAACTGATTTAAATGGGAGAAGTGCATGATAAAAAGTGCACAGTCTTTCCTGTGTGCCTCCAATTTAAAGGGTTACTTCGTTTTTTGCAAATAAATGTTATTTTGTGTATAGTGAAAAGGGTAACAACTTCCCAATATACATTCTTTATCAATTCTTCACAGCTTTCCAGATCCCTGCTTGCTGACAGTCTATGGAAAGCTTTATAGTTTACTTCCAGTGGATAGAGATCTGCCCCTGGTCATGTGATGTCACACAGGTGCACAGCTCATTATATCACAGAGAGTAATCAAAGCTGTTTGTTATAACAAGTCATGCACCTGTGTGACCAGGGACATATTTCTTTTCAATGGAAGTAAACAATAAAGCTTTCTATACAACGACTGGGTGTACTAAGTGCAAATGACTACAGGAAACATTGTAACATGTCTTATCAGAGCTTATCAGTGCTATTCCCACTTCCACAGTTGAATGGGAATACCATCAACTGCTCAACTTTTTTGCCGTGATAAGTCCCAATTGCCTTTACTTAGGGACCTCTGTCATTTTGAGCAGATATGCCTCAGTGCTACTTCTCCTATTGGGAGAAGGCATATACCTTGTGCTACAAATTGTTGCTATCGAGCAAGGCACAAGGGACAAACTATAAAATCCTAAGCAGGTGGTACATGGTGCCCTCAAGACTGCACTGTTTTGTTCTTAGTACCCTGGATGTTTTCTGGAGAACTGGGAGGCACTTTGGCCCACATCTGGATTGTGGACCTCATACAGGTGCGGCTGGGCAACTCCACTCTTTGCTTGCAGCCCTCCCACTCCCCTAACACAAGGATAAACGCTCTATGATCGGCTTATTGCTGCCTGTACAGTCATACCTAGATTGTGGAAGTCACTGGACACCCCCACTATGGCAGCTTGGTTCCAGGAGCTGTTGCATCTTTAATGGACAGAGGAGATGCAATTGTCATCAGATTAATCACCTGAGAGATATCATGACACTTGGGAACCCTGGACCACCTTCCAGAAAACACCTGGCTTTGCTTCTTATTCCTGCCCAATGGTTAGAACACCCTGCTGCTCTTCTCCTCCCTCTTCTCTACCCATCTTCCCTCATTCCCACCCACACACTCACTGTACTAAATTTGGAAAATGCACTAAAAGGGCTATTTTCCGGGTATAATGCTGCGTGCGGGGATTCGGGGATCGTGCACCAGAAATCATGGATGTGTCACTTCCCCACACTGGCCCGACAGAGTTCACCATCTTTTTTGTGGTGCACTTTTAACAAAGGGCATGCAACACAATTTGCAGGTTAAATATGATGCCGGGTCCGAACTAGTCGGACTGACCTCCAGCATGCCCCCTAATTTGTGCCACATGGAAGCCAGCGCAGCTACACTCGGGTACCCTATTTATACTCCCTTTTTTCTCAGACATTCTGGAGATTAACCCCTTATTGACCTCCCATACAGATTTCTAGGTCGGTCACTAAGGGGCCTTAGGCTAGGCCGACTGGTTTCTCCATTCAGGGAAGAGCAGCGACCCAGCTGTCTTGACAGCCGGAACCCTTTTCTAACAGTCCAGAATTGCTGTTAACCCCTTCGATTCCGCGGTATCGATGTTCCTTCCGGCACCCCGGGACTGTCATCGGCACCGGGACCGTCCAGCAGATGCCTCTCAGCCTATTTATCAGCATATCAGTACCAAAGAAAGATATAACCGTTACACAAATACCAAATCCCTATACTGGAAACGAGCACAATACCATATAGTATCAGGACTAAATACATCAAGAATCACAATGCATGAACCAACAAGCGTGAATTAATCAATTTTATTTATTACTACCACAAGGTACCAAAAAGGATACTATATTAAAACATCACTAACATCTAACAAAGACACACAAAAACGGTGGTGGTCAGTAGATGTACAATTACACAGGACGAGTATAAGAATAATATAAGGAGTACAGTATCCACGTGTATAAGGGTATCCAGGCCCTAGTCAATTCACCCCAACAAACAAAGGGTATCAAAACAAGGGCCTACCACTCTACTACCGGTGGAGGATTACTCCCAATACCACCACCGAAGCCACTGTGGCGTTCTGTCGTGGTGGTATTGGGAGTTACTGTGGTAGAGTGGTAGGCCCTTGTACTTTGAATACCCTTTTGGTTCTGTTGGGGTGAATTGACTATTGGGCCTGTATACCCTTATACACGTGTATACTGTACTCCTTATATTTATTCTTATACTCGTCCTGTGTAATTGTACATCTACTGACCACCACCGTTTTTGTGTGTCTGTTGTTAATGTATTTTAGTGATGTTTTAATATAGTATCCTTTTTGGTACCTTGTGGTAGTAATAAAATAAAATTTGATTAATTCACGCTTGTTGGTTCATGCATTGTGATTTCTTGATGTATTTAGTCCTGATACTATAGTTGGTATTGTATTTATCAGCATAGGCTGACACTTTTAATACCCTGCAATCACTATTTCATATACTAGTGCCGGTGGAACAATCTTTTTGTCCATGCTATTTTTCTATACTCACTAATCTCGTGTATATCATTTCACAGTAAATGCTGTGCCTACTGGATTACAGGGTCCACATACCCTTTAATGCCAACTCCTTCCCTCAGAGTCTCCATTTACTTCAATGACACAACTTTTGCAGCTCTACAGACAAGTTGATGGAATACCTGGTAGTGAGTGCTACTCTTGTTTCATGACCCATGTTTTGTAACATAATGCTTAATCTTAGATCATTTTGTGATATTTATGAGAAGAGTTTGCTGTGACATTATCTCTGGTAAACCTCGTTCAGTGATAAACATGTAGTCACTGCTCATATATTTCCTTTGCATCAGCTGCTTTTTCATTAAAAATATCCATGGACTAACCAGAGATCATATTTTCTGTGTCCATATGGGATTCTGCTTAGCAAATTAAAGACTACACCCATGGGATCTATCCTGCAGAATGAACCTGGGATACTGCAGGTCAGGTAGCGAGCGAGGAATAATTCAGAATAAAATGTCTGCAATGTGAACTGTGGAAGCTCAAAAATCATTGACCTGATAATTTATAGAGGTTTTATTTCTTTTTCTGGACGAGAAAGTAGTTAAACAGATAGAAAGATCTATGATGGGGCGGATGTTGGGATCTCGGTTTGGCTTGAGCTCAGGAGAAGAAGACAATGTGAAATAATTAAAGAGGTGGATGTGAAATGTTCAGTCAGAGTGACATGAAGATTTTAAAAATGGCAAGAATATTGGAATAAATGTGTACAAAAAGTAAAAAGTTTTTTTCTGCATGACATTGTATGATGAGGCTACAGCAAGAGGACCTCTGACTCCCGGGACAAAAAATCTTTTCATAAAAAAGTAAATGACAAATGACTGTAAAGATATGTACTTGCAATCTGTTATAATAGAAAACTAAGGGGTCAAGAAGATTCAAAGTGACTCATTATGACTCTTATGGTTACCTACTGGAGATGATTCTGAGCCCCTATCTTCCATTAATATACACATCCTCTTATAAAAATGCTATGATGTTTGTTGTGAGGATACAGCATCATTATTGCCAACAGATTACTACCAGGTGCTTCCATAACAAATAAACTTGGAATAAAATGTTGTGCTTCACCTTTCTATGAGGACTGTCTTCTATTGGACCTTTGAGCCGATTATTGTGTCAGGGTTGGGTTAGATTGGGTTGGGTTAGTAGGGTTGGTAGTGTTCTTCAACCCAGTGTCCAATGATGACACAATGGGGCACATTTACTTACCCGGTCCTGTCGCGACCCCCGATCTGGACGGTCTGACGAAGATGAAGTCCGGTGCTATTCACCAACATCGTGCGCCCGAGATCCTGCATCTGTCGCTTGCCCGATGAGGTCCGCTGGAGTTCAACTTCTTCTTTCCGATGTATGTGAGTGCATGTCTTGCGACACAATTTGCAATGTTAAATCCCGTGCGCTGTCTGAATCCGTCAGATCGTCCAACGGCCCGCCCCCCGATTTGTGTCACGTGAAAGTCGGTGCCGATGCACCAAAAACCCCGGTTAAATGCGGCGCAACACGGAAATCGTTGGGAAAACCCGACGAAAATGCAGTTCGTGGACCCTTAGTAAATGGCCAGGAGGTGCTCCCACACAGTCTAAAGCAGCACATGTGCGAGAACTCCAGATAGCAGGAGTGCATCGTCGGCAAGAGGAGGCTGAAGTGGGAAGTGCCAGATGATGGCCATAAGTGTTCAGTGTAAATGGCAGACAGGGGGCGGGGTAGCTTGACTGCATGGTTGAGCTCCCTCTTTAACCTCATCTTAGGAAGGAATAAAAGTACTTTTTTTGGACATGCTGTGAAGTTAAAATGTTATATAAAGATCTGTAGACTTACAAATGGAGGAACAAGGTAGTGTTTGTGGAATTGGGGGATTTAATGTGGTGACAGGTTCCCTTTAATCAGGGTTGCCAAAGTGTCATTCAGTTAGCAATACAGATACTTGAGAAAAACAAACCATCCAGTTGGGGACGCGTTAATGCCACCAAAAATTGTAGGGCATGTAATTTTTAAACAATTACAGTAAAAGGCTACATTCACACTACCGTTCCTTCCTTCTGTTAAAAAACTGAAGAATGGAGGTTTAACGTATCAGGTAAAAATTCCATTGACATCAATGTAAATTTTATGTCATCCGCTATGGTCAGGTTGGCAGGTATCCGTTATCCATGCCAATACAGCATTGATTGGATTGACTCAACAGGTGGTATGGATTTTCTTTTGCTTCCCGCTCTACCATATTAAACTGTATTGGTGTCCTGTGGCTGCTTATACAGTTCATAACAGGCATGGAAGATCCAGGTCAGTGTCCCACTTTTTTCCACTTTCCATAAATAACCAGACCAGGGGACATGGCTGTATCACACTACAGTGGGCCCCCAAGCAATCACATGGGTTTAGTTGGGGGTAAATAGTTTTGGACCGTTTTGGGACATATGTGCTTTTTTGTCGTTAAAAGTAAATATATATATATATATATACATATATACCTGGACTTATAAATAACTCTTATTTATGACCCTCTCTCTAGGCTATTTCACCAGCTTCCTCTCCCCCTATAGCTATGTAACTCTTTCAGCCTCCTTAATAGTTATAATGACAGGCTTCTTGTATTGCAATGCGAGGGAAAGTAGGGATAAAGGGCAAGGTAAAGACAAGTGCACTTGTGGTCATGCATTAATGTAGTAGAGCGAAAAGGCAGCACTTCGTGCTCAATCCTATAAATATAAACTTGCTCCTTTCAATCCCATCAGGCTTTCTCAGACAGAGAGGAAACCAGGAAGATTGCTCATTCGAGTGTATTGTGGCTAAACTTGTTTCAAAATAAGCAACAGAAAGTTGGCCGAGATTCAAGTATTTCACTACCTTGACGTAGCCTGTGACATGCCAAACTGTGCACGGGCAGATTCTTGTCTGGGGTCAAATCAGAGTCACAAGCTGCATCCAGGTGAAAGTGTTGGCTCGTGATACTATATTGTCCTGGCAAGGATTTGGCAATTAACCCCGTGACTGCTGGTGACTCCTGCTGGATGAATGAATGAACGACTGTTCCAAAGTCAACTCTCAAATGAGCGGCTGAGAAATGTTACGAGATTGTAAGATCCAATTAACTAAAATTAAGTCTCAAATCTGATGGACGTCTGGGGATTACAGTATATAATATATGAGGCTTCAAGGGAATGTTAAAGTTAAAAATTTTAAAAAAAATGTAGATCCCATCCTCCTGGTCTATTTTAAACTGTGTTGAAAGAAATAAAAATTACTCTAGAGGCTTATTTTATCTTCCTCTCATCCCTCCCTTTTCCTGTGTATAGAACTTGGGAGCTGGAGAAGGGGTAGGTCAGTTGTATCCATGAATAAGTAGTAGAAACCTCCCTTAAAAAAACCTAGTAAAAGCTCTTGCAGTGTCATGAATCCAATCTATAGCAAAATATAAGGGTGGATTGTTTGAATAACTGTAATAAGAAATTAGACCTACCTATTACTCAAATTCCTGCTCTTTTTAAGATTTTGCTAAAGTTGCAGATAAATACTATGTATTGTCAGGCTTGCAGGTGTGGATCCTCTGGACCACTGCAGACGATGACACAAGCCACTACCTGGGACCGGAGTCTAAGTGGTACCCGGTCTTCACCAGAGCCCGCTGCAAGGCGGGTTAGACAAGCTGCGGCGTGGTACCACCAGGTCGTTCCTCAAGCGTGACTTGTCTGCAGTGGCGGCCAAGGTAGAAGTACAGAGACGGCTGACAATCTCGTGGTCGAAGTCCAGGCACAAGGTCAGGGCAGGCGGCAGAGGTGCAACGTCAGAATCCGCTCCAGAGTCAGCAACAGGAGGTCCAAGCAGAAGGGTACGGGAACACAGCACACATGACAGCAGCACGGAGGAACACTGGTACACGGGAACACGGAGGAGGTCAGGTAACACTGGAACATGGAGGTGGTCAGATACACAGGAGACACAGGAACGCAGAAGACACAGGAACACAGGAATTGCAGGCAAATCGCAGAATAGCTTTCTCTCAGGCTGTGAGGCACAAAGATCCGGCAAGAGTGTGAGGAAGGTGCAGGGTTTTTAAAGGGGAAGTGATCAGCCAGTGCACCAATTAGCGGTGCACTGGCCCTTTAAATTTCCTGAAGATGATGCCAGCGATTCCGGAGCGGGGAGAGGTGAGTCGCGCCGGCGCCGCGCCTGCGAGCCCTGGGCAGCACGAGTGAGCCCGCGACCCGCGATATGGGTCGCGGGACCACCCGTGACAGTACCCCCCTTCGGCCTCCCCCTCTTCTTGGGTTGTAAAAATCTCTGTAGTAGATCATGGTCCAGGATGTTGTCTTCAGGCTCACAAGATATCTCTTCAGGCCCGAACCCCTTCCAGTCAACCAAGAAGAACCGCTTAACCTTTACGGTCTTCATGTCGAGGATCTCCTTTAGCTCATAAATATCTGAGGAGTCAGCCACCGAAGCAGGAGGAGGTACTTGCCGGGAGAAGCGGTTCAGAATAACAGGCTTGAGTAGAGAGACATGGAAGGAGCTCGGGATGCGCATGGTGGAAGGAAGGCGCAGCTTGTAAGACACTGAATTAATGCGAGATATAACCTCAAAAGGACCTAAGAACCGTGGACCAAGCTTGTATACAGGCATCTTTAACCGGATGTATCTAGCTGACAACCAGACCTTGTCCCCAGGAGAAAAAACAGGAGGTGGCCTGCGTTTCTTATCCGCTTAGAGCTTGGTACGGGCGGAAGCCTGCTTCAACGAAAGGCGAGTTTGTTCCCAATTGGTCTTAAGGTCTCATACCAACTCGTCGACAGCAGGAACCTTAGTGGAGACAGGCAGAGGGAGAGGAGGACGTGGATGTTGTCCATAAACAATGAAGAAGGGAGTAGAACCAGAAGCTTCATAGTCTAGGGAGTTGTATGAGAACTCCGCCCATGGCAACAAGGTAGACCAGTCATCTTGGCGGGCCGAGACAAAATGCCGAAGGTAGCAGCCAAGGGTTTGATTGACTCTCTCTACCTGTCCATTCGACTGAGGATGATATGCTGACGAGAAGTCCAATTTCACCTGGAGATGGTTACACAGGGATCGCCAGAAACGGGAGACAAACTGGACCCCACGGTCCAAAACAATGTGCAATGGGAGTCCATGCAGCCGAAAGATGTGGGAGAAGAACAGGCTGGCAAGAAGCGGAGCAGATGGCAAACCTGGCAAGGAGACAAAATGGGACATTTTCGAGAACCGGTCGGTTACCACCCAGATGACAGTATTCCCCGAGGATGATGGCAGGTCAGTGACGAACTCCATGGCCACACGAGTCCACAGGTGGCTGGGTATCAGCAACTGCATCAGGAGACCGGCAGGTTTGAGGAGTGATGACTTGTTTCGGGCACAGGAGATGCAGGAACCCACAAAACATCTTTGGCCAGGTCTGGCCACCAATAATAACGGGAAATAAGGGCTATGGAACGCTGCACTCCAGGGTGTCCAGCCACATGAGAGCAATGTCCCCATATCAGGATCCTCTTACGAAGGGCAGGTCTGACGTACGTCTTGCCTGGTGGAAGCTGCCGAAGGTCCACTGGAGCTGCAAGGACCAGACGTTCCGGAGGCACAATATAACTGGGCACAGGGTCTTCTCCAACCACATCCGAAGCACGGGAGAGAGCATCAGCCTTAACGTTCTTCTCCGCAGGACGGAAATGGATTAAAAAACTCAAATCGGGAAAAGAAAAGAGACCAACGGGCTTGACGAGGATTCAGTCGCTGAGCGGTCTGGAGGTACAGGAGATTCGTGTGGTCAGTATAAATGTGAACTGGGTGACGAGCCCCCTCCAGGAGATAGCGCCACTCCTCCAAAGCCAGCTTTATGTCCAACAGTTCCCGATCTCCAATGGAATAATTCTTCTCGGCAGGAGAGAATGTCTTCGAGAAGAACCCGCAGGTGAAAGTACGACCCTTGGGCCCCTTCTGGGTAAGAATTGCACCAGCACCAACGGATGAAGCATCAACCTCCAAGGGAAAAGGTTTCTCCGTATCTGGTCTTGTAAGTACTGACGCAGAGGCAAAGGCAGATTTTAACTTAGTAAAGGCTTCCTCAGCAGCTGGAGACCATTGTCTAGGATTGGCATTCTTCTTAGTCAATGCCACAATAGGAGCCACAAGTGAAGAGAAGTGTGGAATAAACTGTCTATAGTAATTGGCGAATCCCAGAAATCTCTGAACAGCACGCAGTCCCACTGGGTGAGGTCACTGAAGTACGGCTGCCAATTTACAAGGATCCATCTGGAGTCCATGGCCAGAAATGACGTATCCCAAAAACGGAAGACTGCTCTGGTGGAATTGACACTTCTCGAGTTTGGCATATAAATGATTAGTCCTTAAGCGTCTGAGAACCTGCCAGACGGGGTTTTGGTGAGAGTGAAGATCTGAAGAATACACCAAAATGTCATCCAAGTAGACTATAACACAGGAGTAGAGCAGGTCTCTAAAAATATCATTAACAAACTCCTGGAATACCGCTGGAGCATTGCAGCGACCAAAGGGCATTACCAAATACTCAAAATGCCCGTCACGAGTATTGAAAGCTGTCTTCCACTCGTCGCCCTCCCGAATTCGGATGAGATTATATGCTCCTCGCAGATCCAGCTTGGTAAACACTTTGGCAACTCGTAGACGGTCAAAGAGTTCGGTGATGAGAGGCAAAGGATAGCGGTTCTTCACCGTAACCTTGTTGAGACCGCGATAGTCTATGCAGGGTCGGAGGGAACCATCCTTCTTAGAGACAAAGAAAAATCCAGCTCCAGCAGGGGAGGAAGACTTGCGGATGAACCCCTTTTGCAGATTTTCCTTTATGTAAGCGGACATGGCTTCAGTCTCGGGCACGGATAACGGATAAACCCGACCTCGTGGAGGAGACGTACCCGGCAGCAAATCAATGGCAGTCGTAGGGGCGATGTGGAGGCAGAACCTTGCTTGTTCTCAGAGAAAACATCGGCAAAGTCTCCGGTAGCAAACCGGAAGGTCCTTCAAAGAATTGGCAACCCCGGAAGTTAGCTTGAGAGCACAGGTTGAGGAGCATCCTAGCAACAGAGAATGGCAGTCAGGACCCACCGTAGAACCTCGCCGTCCTCCAATCAAGGACTGGCGAATGGAACTGCAACCACCGAAGACCTAGCAGGAGGGCGAGGTTTAGGGGCGTGCAGAACCGGAAGGACAGAGTCTGCTTATGCAGAGCACCGACTTGCATGGTTATCGGCTCCGTGCGGTACCGTACTGGGTCCGAGAGAATTTGTCCACTAACCGAAGAAATAACGAGTGGTTTGTCAAGAAGAATCAATGGAATGTGGTACCGGGAAACCAATACAGCATCCATGAAATTCCCAGCGGAGCCGGAGTCCAGGAAGGCAGAAACTTGGGTTTGATTGCCGGAACCAACGCTGAGCAGCACCGGAATCAACAGGCGTGGAGAAGCACTGTTCACACCTAGGGACGCTTCTCCCAAGAACCCTAGGTGCTGGCGTTTCCCGGGCGTTGGGGTCGGATAGGACAAGATGCAAGGAAATGCTCAGGACTAACGCAATAGAGGCAAAGGTTTCCTTGGCGTCTTCTGATTGCCAATTTTCCTTGGCAATCTTCTCATACAATTTGGCTCTATCCACCTCCATAGAGACTGGAGACTGGAACGGTCTTTGGAAGACAGGAGCTAGTCGAGGAAGGCGTCGTGGTCGGACTGGAGTCTGCTCAAAACGTGACTCTTCGGCACACTCCCTGAAGCGCATATCAATCCGGGTGGCTAGGGAGATGAGCCCACTCAGAGAAGATGGTAGATCACGAGCAGCCAGAGCGTCCTTAACCTGAGAGGATAGACCTTCCTTAAAAGCTGCAGACAAGGCCGCGTCGTTCCCGGGAAGTTCCGACGCTAAGGTACGGAACTGGACCACATACTCTCCCACGGAGCAATTCGCCTGACGTAAATTCAATAAAGCTGACTCTTCGGAGGAGGCCCGAGCCGGTTCTTCAAATACTGACCGGAATTCAGACAAAAAGGCTGCAAGAGAAGCCGTAACTGGGTCGTTCTTATCCCAAAGGGGAGTAGCCCAGGCCAAGGCTTTCCCCCGAGAGAAGGCTGACAATAAATGCCACCTTGGATCGCTCCATGATGAATTGGGTCGGCATAGACAACCGCATTCTAGGTTCAAGAGCAGGCAGACTAGTCGGAGCAGTAGGGGTCGCAAGAGCAGCCTCAGGTACCTGTTGCTGTTGCTGGTTAGCTAACAGTTGCTGAAGCAACTGGGCCTTTAAATTACCTGAAGATGTCGCGCGCACGCCCTAGGAGGCGGGGACGCGCGCGGCCGGAACCTGGCAGCGATTCCGGAGCGAGGAGAGGTGAGTCGCGCCGCCACCGCGCCTGCGAGCCCCAGGGAGCACGGGTGAGCCCGCGACCCGTGATATGGGTCGCGGGACCACCCATGACATGTATATTTTTAGAAACACTGCTAAATGAAGTTGAATTCAGTTGATTGATGCCCTTGTGTTTTGAAATTTCTAATGCCTTTATCTTCACTATTGTGTTGGGGTTAGGCATCAAAGACCATCAAAGACAAACTCAAACCCAATAGGGAGTCACTGCATTCAAGCAAAGTATTAAAGGACACTTACCATCAAAATCCATCATGATAAACCAGGGACACTTACTCATAGACCCAGGCACTATGACTGTGGTAATATTCTTATATGTGTTATCTGTGGCCTCCTTCCTTCTAAAATCAACTTTTATAATTATGCCAATGAGCCAGAAGAGCTCTAAGGGGGTGTTTCCTGAGCCCCTTCGTTCTCTTGCTTCACACTATTGCTCCTCCTCTGCTCCCTCAGTACTTCCCCCTCCCTCTGCCTGATGTAATTTCACTGCAGTACAGAAGGTTTCAGCACACAGCGGGAGGGGGTAAGTGCTCCATGCACATTGTAACAGGTATCTGGCAATCAGGAATTTCAGAATGGGAGGGTGTGGGAATTGCATTAATTTGCATAATTTAAAAAGCTATTTTTTTCGGACCACACAAGGTTTTATGGATAATCAACATAAGATCCTGCATCAGTGTGCAGCAGCTAGAAAGTGGTTTCAAAGTGGTAGTCTTTTTTTTAATTAGTATTGGAAAAACATCTTTGCATTGGGCCCTATTCACATACACTTATTGTATGCAGTAATTGATTATGCACTCAGACATCCATTTCTTTCCACTTACTTTGGACAATTTTGAAGACCATTGACTTCCATGAAAGGCCTTATCCCGTGACACTTTGTAATATTAAATTCTCCCAATATGCTATCAATGTTGATAGGAATGGTAGACAGCAAATATTTTTGTGCAGGTGTACTGGCAATGATCCAGTTTCTCAATAGCACATGTGTACCCACCACTGCCAGGATGTGTGGGTGGTTGTATCCAAGGTAGACCATTTAGTTCTAAGGAAAAACATAACTTTATTTGTGGGGAATTACCTGTACACAGGTACATTTTTTAATAACATGTAATTGAAGAAATGTAGGTATAAGGCAGATTAATTAAATTCAATGTGCATACCCATATAAGAATACCCCTTTAACTTTATGAGAGGAATCATTTAATGAGAGATCAATTTTATGGTACAACCCCTATCTTTAGCAACACATAGTTACAGTTTGCACCTTTGCGTGAGCGGTACAGAAAAATATTTCTGACAGTGGTTGTTAATTTGTATAATAAGTCTATAAGAACCTGTAAATTCATTAGCTGAAGTTATTTTTTAAGCTATATTGTCCTGTAAGAAAGCCACTGCTGCTTTACAAATCTCCTGTGGCCGTAATCTGTTTATGCAGAGAGATTGTAAAGGGGCATATACAGTTGTGTGGGCTAGAGTCTATATCCATGGAGCGGAGCGGATAAGATCCCTGCACACCTGCCAGTAAAGGGGTTGGTGCGTCACCCTATTCCCTAAATCAATAATGAGTTAATTGTGTCATTTAAAGAGACAGTGCACTTATTAGTATCTGTAAATTCGTGGATTTTATATCCTAAACCTGCTAATTCAATGAAGAGTCGGTCCACAGAGAGCCATTAAGAGTTGAATGTTGGGCTTTATTTTGCATTGGTTTCTCCCTCCTCTCCCGCTAGGTGGTCTCCATAAAGTAAATACTTGACTCAATTGCTGCATGTAGCACTAATTGGTAAACTGTTAAAGCCTATTTTATTGTGTTTGAGTGATTACAAGTGTCAACAAAGGTGGGATTACTAGCGGCAAATAGATTAGGGGCTCATAGTTAAGGTCTGTCCTTTTAGCAGCTAATATCCAATGTAAACAATTTGCTAATAGATTTCACACTGATAAACTCAATTGCCACAATCCTGAACTTCTGCTGATTTTTATTAAGATGTAGTAAAAAAAAAGTTTTGCGAAAAGCGATTGTTTTCTTTTTTTAAATGTATTTTTGCTAAACTAACATTTTTCCAGCATTGACTATCGGAAAACTTCCTTTTACGCTGTATACAATAATAAAAATTATTTCTAAACTGCATAAAATTACCAGTACACCACCCAGAATCCTTTATCATAGGGCACTTAAGAGTTAAAAAAGGTCCTAATAGGAGAGAATCATGATAACAGTTCTGTATGTGAATGAGAGCACTTCTTTTACTGATGGGTTGAGAGAGGTTCCCTTTCTAGAATTTAGAAGTGGTATTCTGAACCTGAAGGGAAATCACCTTTTTAGTTTTAGAATTGAGCCTTTTCCTTTGCCCTTCATCATGTATATGGCTTTATGTTAAAACGCAATGGGGCAGATTTACTTACCAGGTCCATTTGCGATCCAGCAGCGCGTTCTCTGCGCTTGATTCGGGTCCGGCCGGGATTTATTAAGGCAATTCCCCGGAACGCACTGGAATACACCGAGCCGGGCTGAGTGAAGGTAAGTGCAAGCTCCGCGACACATTTTTTTTTTTCCAAATCCATCCAGTTTTCGCTCCCCCACGCCCCCCGATTTCCATCGCGTGCATGCCAGTGCCGATGCGCCACAATCCGATCGCGTGCGCCAAAATCCCGGGGCAATTCAGGGGAAATCGGAAATATTCGGGTAACACGTCTGGAAACCGCGAATCGGGCCCCATTGACCTTTGGACCAGTCTAGACATCAATGCAGGCAGTCCCCAAGTTACATACAATATAGGTTCCGGAGGTTTGTTCTTAAGTTGAATTTGTATGTAAGTCGAAACTATATATTTTATAATTGTACATCCAGACAAAAAAATTTTTTGCCCCAGTGACAATTGGAGTTTAATTTTTTTTGCTGTAATGGGACTAAGGATTATCAATAAAGCTTCATTACAGACACCTTACAGCTGATCATTGCAGTCTGGGACTAAAGTATAGCATTCAGAGTGCTTTACCAGAGGTCACAGTGGGCAGAGGGGTCCATCTTTCACTAGGGGTCATCTGTAAGTCAGGTGTCTTTAAGTAGGGGACCACCTGTATGGTATATAATAATACATTCAAAAAATACTTTCTATAATTTATTTATACATCTGGAGACTCTTAAAGACGACCTTTCAATGCCTCTGCCAACTCTAACTCCTTGCATCACTTAAAAGGCTTGCCTGGGGATTGGCAAAATGGTACCACACCTTTATGTGGGTAATTTGTGGTAATGCAACTAAGCCCCAATCATTTCTATACAGTTGAGTGGCTCTATTTTTGGAAAAAGTAGCCATGTTTTTTTGCAGGACAAAACCCTTAAAGGAAATCTACCATGGGGAATCTACTTTCTTAATGATTTACCATGGTAGATTCCCCCTACCTGCAGCAGCTGCATCCCACATTCTGGTATGCAGTTGCTGCAGAAATAAACTTTTAGACTTGGATATACAAATAAATTTAAGAGGCTTCTGGGGGTATGGAGTAGCCTGAGACAGCTCCGTGGGAGATGTCCCCAGTGACCCCTGCATACCTGCCTACCCGCTCATCGCATCCTCATCTCCGGCAGCAGGCCAGCTCTGCGCAAGTGCAGTAGTACCTGCTTCGCTGCCAGAGATGCTCCTGCTACCGGTACTTTGCTGACAGAGGAATCAGAGCTACTCTGCTTGCACAGAGCTGGCCTTCTGCCAGGGGCAAGGACGCAACGAGTGGGTATGGACCCCCGAAGTACCCTGAGGTACTCTACACGGCCTCTTAAAATTAATTTGCGCATCCAAGGAATAAGTGTTTTTTTGCAGCAGCTACATCCTGCTTTCCCCTAATTCAGTGAGGGGTATCTAACCCTTTAAAGAGAATCTGTTACCCCCGGACATGCAATAAAAACAAACATGTGTCTCCATAGTGATTTAATAAAGCCAGCATTTACACCCATGTTTCATTGTGCATGTGCTGTAGGTTTGGCACTTGTGCAATGAAGCCAGGTTGTACTTCATTGAATCCCCATGCAAGTGCCAGAGATGAGTCCTGTGTGCCTTATCAGACTCATCTCTAGGTAAGTATAAAAGTTTATTTTTGTTTTACAGTAGACACACAAAATAACATTTGAGAGACTTAACCAAAGGTCCACAAGGTCCCGCAGTTAGTTTACAGCCCAATATCAACAGGACATGTTCTATCAACACGTTCTATTGAAGTTTCCCATATACAAGAGATAGCTATCAGCAAAATATCTGCTTGGCCAACAAATCTGTCTCTCCTCTACCCCACACACATGCAGGATTGACTCATTCCAAACTGCATGTGGAAATAGTGGAGTCAGAAAAAAGCATTGGGTAGTTTAACTTTCATGTTGATGGATGAACCTTCTGAAATCTGTGGATTTGGATGATTTTTATCTAAAGTGTATCAGTGTCCGGACAAAACACAAAGATTTCAAGCAGGAAACATATATATACCCAATGAATACAGAAACATCAGCATTGAGGCTGGACAAGAATCTGCCCTTGTCTCTCTCCTTCAGGTTTGGCACCGAACACGTTCCACTGGATTAGCAGTAAGCAGGTCCAAAGGAAGTTTTGTGAAGTATTAGACATATTACCTAAGAATCTCCTCTCTTGGCAGACATTCCAGGGTAAAGCCATCGACACAGTAATAAATGTCTCATAAAACACTGAACCTCACATTACAGTTTATAAGTCTGTGTACTATACTCATAATATGTTGGACTGCAGCTTTAAGGAGAAACGCTGATTGAGGTAAGAGTGAGTATATTTCAGATAGATATGTGAAGCTCTACTGCTGAATTTATAGAAATGCAGACAATCAAACTGTACTATACTATTTTATTGTTGTCACAAATGAAGGTTGGGAAGTTGGGAAGAAAAACTTCTCCTTATGGATAGTTTGCCATTAAAGAACTCATGCTTCCCTTCTCCAGGGCTCCTGTTGGACTGCGCTGCCGTCCATTGTTGCCGTGCTTCTATTTTATTTTGTTTTACTGAGGCAGGCACTTAATCTAACTACTTCTGGTCTCCGGATACAACATTGAATCTAATGCTTTGTCCAGTGTACGGGTGTACGTGCCCTGCCCCTGTAGACAGACAAAGGCATGGCACCAATGGGCGGCTGTGCGGGACAACGCGAGTACTGGTGAAAGTAAGCATAAGTTCTTTTTTGTTTACTTAGCCACCCCAAAACCACCACCCCCTGCTGGTCATAAATATATATTTTTAAACCCGAACTGCCCCTTTAACACACGTGCAGAAACTTTAAGGCCATACATGCTTTGCTTGGGATTCTGGAAAGTAAATATTCAAATTTGTTTTCCAAGAAAGAATAAAGTGGTGGTAAAGTTGGTCACAGACAAAAAGAATTCTCCCTCACCAACACACTTTCCCAAAATGTTTTTTAAAAAATTGTTTATTTTATAGCTTGTTTATTAAAAATATGAAGATGATTTGCAGCATGGGCTGCAATACAAAAAAAGGAAAAAAGCAGCACAGCTATAGGAATCATGTGTACTTTACCAGGACAGGATCCAAAGGGCCCACTTGTAACAAAAGAGCACTCAAAAAGTGAAAACTGGTAAGTTTATTCACCCAAATAGCTGAAATAGATTTTTTCAGTAATGTAGACATAGAGAAGTCTTCCACCACCAGCTACCATAGTAATGTTACAACGGATAAAGAGCATTGTGACAATCTGATTGTATCCATTTCTGTCTTTGTAAAAACTGAATACAGTTATGTTAATTAAGACAATTATATTTTTTATTGGGGTTCCATATAAAGGACCTAAATCCAACATGTTACTTGGTCACAAGGGATGGATTTGATATTTCCAGGGTCCCAAGCAAAGCTATGTCTAAGGCCCCTAAAATGCTCAGCTCAGAATTAACAGCACCTATATGTAGGATGTTCCCCAGCTGAAACATAGGGAAAAAGTTAGTTGTGGTTAGACACCACCCATGTTTGATTCTGTAATTTTAAGATAATTTGATGCACAGAAAAAATAATTTATTCCATTCCGGCCATTAAAAAGTCCCCACAAAGTCCATGTAGGTAAGGTAGTGAGGACATGGCACATCATAGGCAAAATGCAAAAGTATTAAGCCTGAGGAGTCCAAAGGCACCTTTTACCACTAAATTTTAAATTGCCTTTGGCTGTGGGTCCATTATTATGAACATCTTCTCAAGTGATCCCTCTCAGAGCCGGGGGATCAAATAAGTCCATCCATATATATATTGTATTGTGATTGCTAGATATTTCAGTCTAGAAGTAACGGGATGGCAGAATGGGAGAGACATTCAGGGCAATACAAGAACTGTAACTGGAGTTGTCTTATGATTAAAGAGACCTATCAAAGGACAGCTTATTTATAAGCCTGGGCAGTTGTTTTGGTTGACCCTTAGGAAATGCTGACAGATTCTAAGCTCTTTGGAACCAACAGTTTATAAGTCGCAGGTAATGGCCATGGACCGCTGCCCTCAAATTGTGGTCCTATATTGCTGCTTGAATAAAATGTAATTCACTTGACTGATATAATTTAATTTTCTTGTTGGAAAAATGTTATTGTATAAGAAGCGTGTCCAGTCCACTCATGAAGACTGTAATCAAATCCACAGGAACAGATCCCGGAGCACAACCAGAGCTTGGATTTCACTTGCTGATTTAATAAAAACTAACAGGATGGATTTGGGAATATTTCATTAATCTTTCTTTCCTTTCAGTGAAAAGGAAATTAAGTCCAATCTAGTTTAAAGTATGTTTCCCCTCCATGATACAATAATCTGCCAGCCGCCATCTTCTCCCTGGCAGGCTAAGTAGTAATTAGTCACACGAAATTCTTCCTGGCCTGTCACCGAGCTCCAGGAAAGTCTATCTCACCATGCTGGAGTCCCAGATACTGGAGTTTTGTGTTACGGCTTGAACTTGTTATCTCAACCTTATAGTGGAACTAAAGCTGGAAAATACACAATTGTGGTCATTGCAAAGGAGAAAAAATAGCCCTTATTATACTTTCATTTACCCAAATAATTCTGGACTGTCATTTATTGCTTGCTGGCCGGCTCCTTTCTGGGCACATTTACAGGTAACAATGGAGGCCACCCATTGGGATCCCCCATATTAGTCAAATTATAGAACAAGTGGGAGAGAAATTTCTAAATTTGGGCATACAGATTCCATTTTGCCCACGTAGGGGATCCTCTAACTGAAGAACTAACTGATCAGACGGTCCTAATCCGAAACACATAATCTATAGTTTTAAATTGCTTTTATGTTTTGCCTATGTGCCCATAAGCTAGTGTCACTATTATAACACAGTAAGATGAGATCATTTGGATTGTGTCTCCTGTGCGCAGCCTCCTAGATGTTCTCACACAGCCAATAGTAACTAGAATCACCGGCCACCAAGTCATTCGTGCCCTGCCGCAGCTGATCCTTCTTACACCACAGACATCAACATAGATATTAGGAGGCTGGGTAGACAGAGGGTCACTAAGGGGTCCTTTATGCTGCCACTGTCACCTTCTAGACTATTAGAGGTCTAAAAGCTGAGCAGAATGGTGAGTTCTTAAATGGATTCTGTTGACCTGTTGAATTGTGATAAAGTTACCCATGGAATGCTACAAATGTAGGCATGGTTGTATTGCCTAAGGCCAGCTATGTTGGCACAATATCCGAATGTTATATACCCATGTGCAGGATTTTGATGAAACAATCAGGCCTGTATACTGTGTAAGAAGGCCCATTTTAGGTTGACTATGTTAAAGCATAAGCCACAGCAATAGTATGAGCATGCTGCATAGTGGCCATAGTCTCAAGGCAGAAATATGGTATGATGGGTAGAAGTAAATAGGTGGGAAACATAGTGGGGGGGGCGGTTGTTTGAGCAGGGAGCATGCAGTATTGGAATGAAAATTCTTACCTGACCTTTGCATCTGTATTTCCAACTTAGTAAATGATCTTTTATTACAAATATAAGTGCCAGAAAAAGATCACTGGGACTTGGGGCATAGTTATCATAGTTTTTCAAGATACCTGAAGTTGCCCTACTTAAAGAGAACCTACCACCACATATCTACCTATAAAGGTAGATCGAGTGGTAGGTACATGTATAGGATGTGAGGATAGTCCTTTTAAGGGCTAATCCTCACGTCCCCACAATCTTTTGATAACTTTTTGGCTAATATGTAAATTTTCTAAAGCAGCTACTGGGGCATAGAGTAGCTGGAGCTGAGGCTACACGGCACGGCTTCTCCCCGCCCCGGTAGCCTCTTTGTTCCTCCTACCAGAAATCTTCGGCGCCGAGCTCCTCCTAGCTGCACGCCCTCATCCGAGAAACCTGCCGTCTGCGCATGCACAGTGACTCCAGGGACGTGAGGATTAGCCCTTAAAAGGGCTATCCTCACGTCCTATAGATGTACCTACCACCCGATCTACCATTATAGGTAGATATGTGGTCGTATGTTCCCTTTAATCATTGCAATGTATCTTAGGCTTTTCCCCTTTGTGATGAGTTGCCTGATTAGTCTCACCTTTGTGACTTTTTGTTTCGGTGTGCAACTTTTTAGTCCAAAATAGTAGCTGCGAAAGTAAGTCTGGGTCTAGCATGCTCTGTTTAGAGACTTATTAGGCATAAGAATGGGACAATTTCAGAGCCCAAAAGTCGCACAAGTTGAACAAACATCTGGCACACTGCATAAAATCCTTGAGACTATGGTACGCTGCTTGATTCTGCGCACAAAAAGTTGCAAACTGCGAAAAGTCACCCAAAAAGTTGCACAGAAAAAAAGAAAAAGAACACAATAGGAGTCATACATATCCGCCATGGTCTGTAGTGGGTTATATAAGGACTACAATAGTAACAAGCTTGACATTTTTAATGCCGAACTAAGTCTTTCCCCACAAATTTAAGGTGGGTAACACTTATTGGCTTTCCATAAGTCACCTTTGGTTATGAATATGTACCACTGTTTGCAGTCTGCCTTGGCTCGGTAATATGAGGATTAATTCACTAAACATTTCCTCCTTGATCAAAGGATTAGATCATATTTTACACCAGTAGGAATTACAATTTTAAATTTACAAGAAAATATGCAGATAATTCTCCTCTGTCAGCAGTGGATATTAAAGATTATTAGACGGCCCACAGCCGTCTATAGAGACCACAATAGATGCTCTGTCTGATTCTTTGCTGATATAATACACACAATAAATCCAGATAAAAGCCGCACTGATATTTTTGTTACATGCACAAAATATGAATAACATTCAGCAATGTCCTGGATCCATCTAATAAGCTGTAATTACCAAAGGAGATAAGGGGCCTGTGTTTCTCTGGTTAAATCGAATCCCAGGTGAGAAATAAGACAGAAGATTCATTATAAATGGAGAACTAACAATTCTGCAAAAATAGGCAAAATAATAAAAAAAGATACAAAATAGATATATTTTTATACATTAATGACTTGCGCCAATGTTACAAAGCATTGTTTTATATTTTCTTGTAGATTTTTTAAAATATTTTGCAAGACATTTATCATAATTTATCATAATTTTTTGGGTTATTTTTTGTCTCTAATATGTGCTTGTGCAATATTTACGACTTTTTTGAGACATTTTAGAGACTTTTCAAATGTAATTCAGTCGAATATTCCTTATATAATACTTAGGAATCCAGATTTTTTTATAATTTATGATATGCGACTTTTAAAAAATGTCTCAAAGTCTCAAAATTGCTCCTTTACAGAGGAGGCGTGGATAACCCAAAAAATAAAAAACAATCACGTGACTAAATCAGCTTTCTTCTCTTTGTGGTTTTAAAACATAGGTAAAAAAAACTGCACAACTGCCAAAGTTGTGAATTGTGGATTGTCAGGCACTAAATCTGAATCTAATACATGCGGTTTTTTGTGCAGTTTTCATGCAGATTTACTGCATGCGTTTTTTCCTCTTTTTTCCCATCCCATTTGGCTGAGCAAATTCTGCATGAAAACTGCACATTGATTTCATGCAGATTTTCACTCTCCCATAGACTTCAATGTAAAAAAATGCATGCAAAGTCTGCGAGGAAGCACAAGAAAAGTAACATTCTCATTATTTTATTTTCCACACTGAACAACAATTTTCCCAAAGAAAAAAACATATCTTCGACATGACTTTTTCCAAATGACATTCACTTTAATGCTACGGTATAACATGGTGGATTTTCCGCACCAAAATCTGCAAGGTGTGCAGCCAGTTTTCTGATGAATTGTTTAGTTGGCAAAATGTCAAAAACCTTTCTTTAGAAATTCAAAAAAAAATTTTCTTTTGTAACTTCATGTTTATTTTTCATCTAAGCGTTTTGTCAAAAAGCATACAGTTATTCTTTATTGTTTTTAATAATTTTATTTTAATTTATGCTTTAAACAGAATTTTTTTTGATGGCTTAACAGTATAAAGTATCATAATAAGGGGTTGTTCACATTAAACCCCTCTCCCCTGCATGAACACATATGTCACTCAGCAGGAAGGAGGTATCCAGTGTTTTCAGTCTCCATATAAGGGCACTGGTCTCACTAGGAAACCACCAAATACATTGGTAACAGCCAATCACCTTCATCATCGTCCGTTGAGGTTGACTCCTCCCCCTGTATTCAGGGGAAAGGATCAGGCAGCAGCCATCGCATAGCCCTCTATAAGCACACAGTGATAAGTCCGTGACATACATTGTAAGCCACACAAGTTCTCCTTATAATGTATGTGATAAAGGAGAGGTGATTGCAGCCTAACTATGTACATGACACACAATGATATGACATTTGTATATACAAAGTAAAAACAGTAATATTACAATTTAAACCAATTTATGCCCAATTTTTCATTTTTATATTTAAAAAAAAAATACTATTAGTCTGAAGAATGTTCCTTAATAGTAAATGATTGTATGTTGCCAGCAGAATTTTGTGATCTAAGCAAATTATGACATTAGACAAGTAGGGTGCAAAATAGAGACATTTTAGGCCCAAAAGAATGCAAACTAGAAAAAGTTAACATAAATCTACTCCTTTGGGTTTCATTGCAAGGAATTCTATGATCTCCCAGTAGAAGTACTTAGAATTTTCTCTGGCTGTCCTTACACCCATGTATTTGCCATTCAATGAATCGTCCAGTATGCACTCCTATAATTTTGCTGTAAAGGACACAGAAGCTTGTCCATACATTAGCATTGTATTGTATAATCATTGTTGCTAGAGCAATCTTAATTTTCTTTTATACACACAGTGAAGGGCCAAAACCGCCAACTGATTCCATAGTAGTTCCACAATAGGACTTTTTCCAACTGGTCCCTGGAACATCTGTGCCACCAGAAGATGTGCTGCTGACTGTATTTTGTACTTAAAATTCAAAGAATATATTCCAATTGCACTCCCTTTGGTGTCCAAGGTGCACAGGATTGGAATCCAACTCCAGAGCATAGTATACAATAAATCCTGGCGCACTAGTAGTTTTGATGCAACATATCGTCCTAAGCACAGATATGAGGTAGCACAGTCGTGCTGACATAAGGCGCTACCTCATATCTGTGCTCAGGGCGACGTTTTTTCTTCCTACCAGCGGCTGCATGTGTTTGATAAAGGCTGAATTGTAGCCGAAAACGTTTACACTTGCCGCAAATAAAAAAAACCTTCACTTTGTTGCATCAAAACTAATTGTGTGTCAGGAGTTATTGTATTGTATTTTGTACTGTGTTTGCTTGCTATCCTGCCTTATTCCACTATTGGCTTCTTAAGTGATTTTCACCACACCCATCTCTCTCCTGTTGAATGTGGTGGACTGCAGATGTTCCACTTTCTGTGATGTACAGATGTCTCTTCCACTCATATTCCTCCCCTGCTAGTCTGGATGTCAGGGAACCATTCCAATCCCTTTCTGGATGGGTGTCTGGGCTCTCATATTAAGTTTGTCTGGCCCATTCCCAATGCTTACTCTAAGTCTTCCTTACTTCTGACCATCCATTTGTTTCTTGATTGTGTACAGCACTGTCCTCTTTATTTTCACCCAGTATTTTTATGACCATTATGTGTTTGTCACTGTGTTTTCACTTTGCCACAGGGAGGGAACATTGACCATTTGTCATATGTGCTTAGTTTGGGATTGGCAAATAAGTTAAGATATCTGGGGGGTTTAGCTTTAGGGCTCACTGTCCATGTCTGTCCTACCTTTTCATCTTGTCCATTCCATTATAGCAACATTACAGTTCCATAGTAGATCCACAGAAAAGATGGCCCACATATGCCAATTGGTCCCATAGTACATCCAAAGTGGAAATAGGCCACATTTGCCAACTGGTTTTATAGAAGTTTTTATTCATGCTTCCTCTGTAGTTATGCCTTTAAAATTTTAGAAACATTTGTGAAATGTGTCATTTTTGTAAAATCAGCAAAATCCTTTCATCCCATGGCCCATGAGTTTGACCTCTTGTCACAGTGAAGGAGCATCTTTGATCTTACCTACTGCTCCTGTACTTGATAAATTTTAATACAACTAGACTATCTCCAAGTCAAACACAAGATACAACCTTATCATTTCCATTTATAAAATCCCAGGAAATATTCAGCCTAAACAGCTTGACTGTGTTGTACAATGACATGCCCGTCTACTCCTCTGCATCTCATATTGTTTTACATCTTAGTAATATATTATTTTCATTTGTTTGCATACAGTATTAATCATTGACTCTCTATATGATACGGCTCATGTTCTGGGACCTTGCCGAGTGAACGCTTCTGAAATATTTTTACTCATTTTACAAAAAATTTCAAATTATTGTTATTTTTATTTCCTTGGTTGAGCTAGATAATCCAAACAGATTTACATGGCTGTTTATGTAGATCCACAGTTCACCACACTTCAGAAATTACAATATTAAAACCAGCAAGGAGCCACAGGCCCACGCAGAACAACCGAATAGATCATTTGAAACGCATATAGTTGGAATTTTCACCAACTTTATGTTGTCAACATCTCTGCAGGAGGCGATTTAAAAACCTAAAAGAAAGTCACTTGTATACAGGGGGAAATTCAGATCTGTTCCCCAGCCAAATACATCAGATGCTAATTTAAGGATATAAATATGAACAAGTAGAGGCAGCATTTGCTTTAAAACATTTTATATCTATATACTTTAACAATTCTTATGAAACATTGGGGGGGGGAGCAAAATTGGTAAACAAACTTTCATTACCCTCACTGAATCTTATACCTAGGCTGCAAGAACTTGTATTTAAATTTCTATGGAACATGTAAAAAGAAAACCACATGGTTTGTGTACCTGCTTTAGATCACCTGGAGTCATAAGAAGTTTTGAAGTTTAGATCGTATAATATGTGGTTTAGGTTAACAGACAATTAAAAAAAAGATAATTGCTTTTAAATACCTTATTTTTAGGGGTCTACCTTAAAGGTTCAAATCCCTGATGCTAAAGTTGTAAGGCGTCAGGTTTAACTGTGTTCCATATGTAAATTAAGGGTATATTCACTTTTTGCTCTTCTTGGGTACTTTCAGTGTATACAACAAGAAATGTCCATGTGTATATGCTGAGTGTATCCATAGACATATACTTGCCGATGGGTGCATCCGATTTGCCTCCTTCTGCACAATATATGTCGCATCCATCAGGAAACAATGGATGGATACATGCTGCAAGCTGAGTTGTACAATGCAGCTTCTGTTCCTTCCTGAATAGCAAGGTCATTATAGCTTATGGGGGACTGCAGGTATATTCCATCTATATTGCATCCATCTCTGGTCTCCTCTGAAACTAGGCTAGGCTATGGCTAGGTTTTAAGCTTCTGTATGTCAATTCCACTAAAACATGGGTCACTTTTGGATATAATTTGTTAAATTGACATGTGGCCTACCGGGTTTCGAAACAATAATTGCTTGTGTTAAATTGTATTGCATATCTATGTTTAGACTCATCTTATTTGGCTCTATTCACATGCTAGTTTTTCTCTTTTTTTAAAGACATTTTTTAATTTTTTTCCTATTAAGCAAGTCAGGGAATACAATACAAGCAATTAGATAAAATATGATACAATAATCATATACCAGAATTATATAGCTTAACAATTACTTGCAAGTATTTCCATTGTATTTCCCCATTTTTGGAGCAGAATAGAAGCTCTTTAAATACTGGATTTCTCTCTTAGATACATAAATCCCATGAAAGATATAATCATAGGATAGGATATTATCAATTTCAGGACAACATAGAACATGCACGTAAACACAGTCTGAAATACCTGTAAACTCCAAATGTGTAGGTTGTACAGAGCTAGCTCACATAATTTCTTGTATTAAATACGATTAAATAGCTATTTTGAAATGGTCCTGCAGTCATCCCAGGAATAATTGAGAACCAATATTTTGTGATATTGGGTTCCAAATAACCAATAACTCTCAATCTTTGTCATTGTATGGTCTCAATTTATTTCTGGAACATGTCACTTAAACTCATAGCAAAGCCCCTATTAATAATTCCTATGAGTGAGCTAAACTTTACAGTCAGAAAGGTTAGCGAGCCAAATTACCTTATTAAAATGAATCTTGCTATGCATTATCAATTTTCTGAAACCTATTTATTGCTTCCTGGGGGGGGGGGCTTCTTTTTTCCTGGAATTATGTGAAAATCATCCCTGCCCTGCTGATGTTACTTTTATTGCTTTGACTATTTGTCAAGCCAAGATGTATAAAATGAGCTCCTGTAAACAGTCTAATTATCTAGTGAGTCCCTGGAATGGATCCGCTGTTCTTTACCCTGCACATCGTGTTTTACACCTGAAAAAGATTAGCTGGGACCACCAGTTGCTCGAAACTCTAATCTTCTCTATTCTGTTACCAGAGCAGTGGTAAAAGCTACTGCAGGTGTTCTGATTAATTAGCTGGGACCGGGGCTACGAGGCAATTTCATTGTGTTTCTGCACAAGAATTCGTTTTACTGTTTCCATTTTATGTTCAAAATTAAAATGTGTCTATGACGTGGTCCCTCCGAGAATCCTGTGAATACACTGTTACCCATAATCCATGGTAACTTTATTAGAGAGTTGTTGTTTTTTTTACTATTGTCAAGTTGTGGGTTTGTAAAGTAAAAGAAGTCCATTCAGCTGAGCCCTCCATAGGTTACCGCAGGCTTTAAAGGGAAAGTAAAACTTGAAGTTGGCAAGATGTCTTCACATCTTACAAAAACAATTGAAATGAAATTTACATTTTTCCTTCTAGAGAAGAAAAGAGTGAGGTTGACACTATAGATCAGTATTGCCTAGAATGAAAATAGCATAAGCCTACATTTTACCTAGTTAAGTCTTATAGACCTTGAAACTTTTAAAACTTCTTCTTCTGACAATGGACTGGTATCAGGTGAATAATGCAAAAAATTTGATGTTGGCAATGGTTTCTATAGTGTGCTCCCATTTTAAGATAAATTTTCACAACATATCACGTGTGCCTTTTAATCTTGTCCAGAGTCACGTTAAAAGAAAAAGTGCAAAAAATACTCACAACTCCGGTGACACAAGAAAACAGAAAAAGGCATAAAGGATACATAACAGATTTAAGTTTAGAGTTTGTTGATGGCAGGAAAGTGGTGTCTAGAAAACCATGAGGTATTGATACAAAAAAAAAATATATGGGAAAATTGGACAACTTTTCCCTACACTAACAATATCAATTACATATTTGCATACTCCAACATGCAAGTTACAATCACACATTTATACACTCGTGCCCACACATATAGGGGCACTGTAACGTCTGTGCCTATGTCACACTATCCGCAGTTGGCGGAATAGATGGCGTTTATTTGTGTGGGAACTGTGGCTTACTGCTTGTGTTTGGATTAACTGAGCCACACCCTGCTCCTTGTATTTCAGTCCTGCCCAGCAAGGGTTACTAGCCTGATGGACAGTTCCCCCAGTGTGCTGCTGGAGGCTTGTCCGGGAACGGCCTTATATACCCGCCTGTTCCCATCATACCTTGCTGGTTATTTTAAGTCTGACCTGTGTATCCGCTTGTCTGCCTGTATCTGGACCTGACCTATATATAACCCATTTGATCTTAACCTGACCTGTATATAACCTGCTTGATCTTGACCTGTCTCCGCTTGTCTGCCTGTATCTTGACCTGACCTGTTTATACCTGCCTGAAGTCCTGTATATATACGTTGTTTGTTCCTGTCTCAGACCTGTGTTAGTATTCTGTGTACCAGTGTAAACACTGACCTATATCTGTATTCCGGGTACCTGTCCGCTTCACCATCCAACAGCTGCCAGACGAAGTAAGTTTTCCTGTCACTTTGTAGGGTAACTCAGGGACCATCAGTTAGGTTCCTGATAGTGGGTTCGCCCTTGTCAGGGCAGTTTATCTGCTTTAGGCAAGGCCTTAGCCCACAGGGACATCGCAGGGTGAGTTCGCCACCACCTACCTAGTCTGACAGCTAGCGCCAAGCCTGGTTGTGATTGCGCGGTTTGCTGGACAGGTACTGACAGGCACATTTACTTACCCATCTGGAGGAGTTCACATAAAGTGTATTGTCCGACGATCATGCACTCTGCTGCGATTTACTAAGATTGTGCGCCCAATATCCTGCATGTGTCGCTTCCCCGATCAGGTCCATGGTGTATGCAAGTGCTTGATCTTGTGACACAATTTAAAAGTTAAATCCCACACTCAGTCCGAATCAGTCGGATCTTCAGACAGCCCGCCCCCCGATTTCTGTTGCATGAAAGCTAAATACTTGTCACAGCCATGCAAAACTTGAAAACGTCGGAAAGTCTAAGGAAAGTGTGTCCGCGGATCCCTAGTAAATAAGCGTCTTCAGTTATTTAATTGTTCCACCACTTTCCTGGAAAATAAAGAACAGCTAAGAGAGTAAACAGGAGCACCACTATAGTAAGACATTTGTTTGATGAAGGTATAAATATTGGACAACCAATTGACCCTTTGGCCCATTTCTTATTACCACATATAATAATACTTTACAAAAATAAGAATAGGGGGCTGGCACAAATCACATTTCCATATACGATCCGCTAAACATGGTGTTTGAGCGGCTGAAATTTTGATGCCCATAAATGAGTAAACAGTTGAGAAGTTCACACTACCGTTCAAAAAGTAAAGAATGGAGGTTTTAACTTATCAATTAAAAATCCAGCTAACATCAATGTAAATGTTAAGTCATCCATTATGTTTCATTTAGGCATGTATCAGTTATGCGTGCAAATTTTTGATGGAAAAAATAAGGGGGGCTGCAGTACTTTTTCTCAGTTTGAAAGTGACACATATATAACGCATACCTGCCTAACTGAACATAACAGATGAGATAACATTTGCATAGGATTTTCAACTTCACAAACTTAAACCTCCTTTCTTTACTTTTTTTAACACAGGTTTGGACGGCAGTGTGAACGTAGCCTTACATATTGTATTCATAAATCCATGAATAGCAATTTTCTACTGACCCCAGACCTTAATTGTGCAAGTTTGCATGAACGTACAATTTGTATTTCTACTTATTTATATACTTTATGGCAAATAACTTTTGAACATACATATGCTGAACATATAACTAGAGAAACACTAGGGGTTTAATGTAACTTATTACAATACATATAAATAGGCAGGCAATAATATTACCTTCAATTTGTGTCTGCCGTACGTGAGTTCATTTTGAACATATCAGCTTGGACAAAGCATACTGAGTCTATTTTTATTATCCTGCAATATTAATATTGGCTTCTGTGATTCTCGGAGACTGACTACAATTTTATGAGAATTTTTTATGAAAACTGACTGGGATGAAAATAAGTGAAAGAAGCCTGAAATGCAGCAGATTTGATCCATGTTTAAGGTCTGACGCATGTTTTAGATATTAGCACTGCTGTATTTATGGTTGGGAAGTAATTTGGCAGATCTGCGACTACACAAAATGAATTCTTTTTGTGTAATCATCATCTGATTTCCTTTACACCCTAATAATAAATGTGGTATGTATTTCGTTCATTTTATTTTGATCAGATATTATCCTTAATAGAATCCTAGCATATTAAATAGCTCAATACTCTGTACAATATTCTCATTTTTGGGCACTTATAGAATTTGACTAGCCAAAGCAGGCAATAGAGAGATCTATAGATGATGAACCTAAAATATTGATGTAATCAATACAATCATTTTGTGTCTATGGTGATATCTGTTTGCAAGAAACAATGTAATGTAAGATGAAAAGTATATTAGATATACGTGGTGATTATTATTTTTGATTTACCAAATCTCCATGTCAATCCCTATTGACATTTCACACTGAAATAATTATATCATCATTAAAACACCACATCAATTCTAAAGATATTATTATATCCACAAGCTCTCTGTAATAGTGACTACATTTTAATAATTCATAATTTTTTATTGTTTGGAAGGATCATACAGCTAAACCTGGTAAACATGTCATGGGGTAATGAGTTTGCTGGAGTAATATGTAACTAAAGCTTTCACCAAGTAGGACGTGTTAAGAAAACTCCCTAATTTCATTTCCACAGTTTGCCTGATTGTTTTGGTGTTTACTTAAAAGGGGAAAAAAAACACAAAATAAAAGGTATACTAATTCAAAAGATCGGGCACCATAGTTTAATATGTGAAGTAGCTAATACTAGGCAACACATAGATACAGCCAAAGAAGAGGGGGAGAAGGTTACAGCCCGATAGGCTAGTATTGACCAATTAACATCCAAATTTCTGAACTGTTCAGGGACATGAATTATGGTCATGGTCATAGGTCCTATTTAAATAGGTTAATCCATCTGAAAGCCTTATTCTTACACCCTATCTCTCTACTTTTTTTCCTCCGCTACAAATACATTACACAGGCTGTCCCCACCAAAGGGTTTTCCCACCAAGCAAGTTAGGCCCTACGTTCAGGATAGGTGATGAGGAGACCTCCACAGATTACAAGAACGAGTGGTCTCAGTGGTGAGACCTCCACAGATAGTCAGACAATCGACAATCTCAGTCAGTTCCATAGAAATGAATAGGGCAGAACGGACATGCACCGCTGTCTGCTCCATTCATCTGTGGGAGTGACAAGGGGTCCATTGGAGGTACTTCGGAACCCCCTGTTCTTGTGATCTGTGGTATCTGGGCTATCATCACTGAGACCCTCCACTGATCAGCAAGTTAGGCCATATCCTGTGGTGAGAAAACCCCTTTAAGGACACCTGACTTACAAATGACCCCTAGCTACAGACGGACCACTCTGCCCACTGTGACCGCGGGTGAAGTTCTCTGGATGCTTTACTCTAGTCCCAGGTTACAATGATCAGCTGTAAGGTGTCTGTAATGAAGCTTGTAATGAAGCTTGTACGCTGCCTGTATTCTTTTCCTTTACAGTTTCTTCTTATTTCTCTTCCTTTCAGTTCTGCTCTCTTCCACTCCTTTCTTCTACCTGTATGTCTTACCTTTATCTTCAAGTTCCTCCATTTCTTTTCACATGTCTCTTGTACTTCTCTTCTATTTTCTTCTCCCCCCCTTTCTTCTTTGTCTTCTTTTCACCTTACTGCTCTTTTTTTTTCCCTTCTCCTCAGGCTGCTACTCTCACTCTTTCTATTCTTTGGCTAATCCTTTGCAAAAGTATTTTTCTTGTTACATTTATCTTGTGGAGTGTTAAATCTGGTATTGGAGCCAGTTGTCTTTGTGCAACTTTTCTCTCATTTTTGCACAACCCATTCCACACTTTTACCTTTTTTTTGAAGGGGAGTGGAGTTTTGTTGCACAAAATAATTCAACTTTTGTTTAAATTTGTTGTGTGAAAATTTCAAGACTTTAACATTTGGAATCCACTGATAAATAAGGCGCTATACAGGAAAGCTGGGGTGCAGAGAAATTGCAGAGAGTGGGGGAATATAATAAGACTGTAGTTTTGCAAACCAGACTTAGTTTTCCCTTGTTGACGGAAATTGGCCTTGATCTAGAGATTTTGGGAACCTTTGGAGATTGCAGCTATCATCTCCAGCAGTCTTCTATCAGAGACTATAGTACCTATGAGAGTTCTCCAAAAAAGGTTATAAAGTGGCAGAGATAGAGCTTAATACTTGCCCTTTCTGCCATAAAACCACCAGAGAGGACATAATAAAGCTGACCCAGTGTTTATCTCCAAAAAAATGTAAAGCCACCAATGCGCTAGAAAAAGTCACAAAAAAAGAAAAAAAGATAAGGATGTGATAAATGTCCCCCATGATCACCTGTTACGGTTAGGTATACTATTCATTGTCCTTCCAGTTGACCTTTATCTGTATTAATTGCCGCATTGTTACAAAACAATAAAACACATTGAAATACAAGGAACTTGTCTGATTCCAAATCCAATTCACGTCTCCATCAAATGCCCCCACCGGGTTTATGTGTTTTCAAAGTCAACTTTGATGCCAGGAATAAATTATAGTATTGTATTTTTTTCTTTCTTAACTCGTCAGCTATTACCTTTTGATTTGTTATAAAGCTTTCTAAAATTACATGTTTTATCATAAAAAGGATAATTCACAGCATTGCCATCTGCAACTATACGTTAAGTGTAAAATTTACAAGAGAATGATGTAAAAGGGGGAGTGTAGATGTCATCTCCTGCGCATCTCACATTACGATAAGGGCTTAATTTTCTCTCTGACCAAAAAGAGAAAAAAGGAATTGACAAGGAGTGTTCGACACGTGCATATTAAACCTTGATTTCCTGGTGACATACCTGCTTACTTGCTGTGATATGTGTATTCATGCCTCTTTCCATTTTACCAGCCATTGCTACCTCGGTAATTACTATGTGCATTGAGGTCTTTTCATTGTAGATCATCAGTCAATCTCTTCCAACAAGGTCAAACCGAACAGATAGACATTTTCTTTAATGTACAAGAAAAGGTTGTACCATGTGGTGAGTATTCGAGCTGTGTACATCAGCGCCGATCACTGTAATTTCCTGTCTTCTTTATTTAGGCATGTTTGTGAAAATGGAACGATCATACCATTAGGTTAATAGCAAGGAACAGTGGAACTTTTGTAGGTGACATCTTACATTTCATCCACTATTTACTTTGTTGATTATATTGTGATTTATGTCTTGGGGAAAATTTCTTATTTTTAAGAGAGAGTTTAATTTATTAATTTATTTAATGGAGATTTTTATAGGTAACATTTGATTTATAGAATATTTAGATTTGGACTTTAAAAAATCTAGAGTTATTCTCTTTAGAATTTAATGTAGCTAGTATTAAATGTATGTTCAGCCAGCAGCTATTCCTACTAACTGCTCCAGAAAAAATGCAAGCTCAGCTATGCCAGGTGTGTATGTTCATTTAGGATTCAGGAGTGAGATTCCAGCAGATTTCATGATGGAATATTAGTGTTCCAGAAGCAAGGCAAAACACAATAATGGGGGTCATTTACTAAGGGCCCGATTTGCGTTTTCGCGACGTGTTACTCGAATACCGTATATACTCGAGTATAAGCCGAGTTTTTCAGCACAAAAAATGTGCTGAAAAACACTAACTCGGCTTATACCCGAGTCAAAAAGCTAAAAAAAAAAAGACTAAAAAAAAAAATTAAACTCACCTTTCCAGCGGCCACGCAAGTCTTCTATGCGATTCCTCTGGCTGCGGCACCAGGTCAGTGCAATGTCAGAGTCACTGACTTCAGCCGCCGCCGCGATCGTATTGTGTGTGCCGGCAGCCGGAGGGATCGCATAGAAGACTCGCGCGGCCGCCGAAAAGGTGAGTTTAGATTTTTTATTTTTTTAAATTAAATGTCCGGCTCCGTAACGGGCCGGGGACCCGGCTCCATAACGGGTAGCAGACTATACTGGGGCAGTGGCTGGCACTCTATATATTACTGGGGGCTGGCTGGCTATATACTGGGGGGGCGTTGACCAATGCATTTCCCACCCTCGGCTTATACTCGTGTCAATAGGTTTTCCCAGTTTTTTGTGGTAAAATTAGGGGCCTCGGCTTATACTCGGGTCGGCTTATACTCGAGTATATACGGTATTTCTGTTTTGCGCCGATTTTCCCTGTATTGCCCCGGGATTTCGGCGCACCCGATCGGATTGTACGCGACGGAAATCGGGGGGCGTGGCCGTAAAAAACCTGACGGATTCGGAAAAACCGCCGCATTAAAAAAAAAAAAGTGTTGCTCGACTTGCGCTTACCTTCACCCACGATGGCTTGGTGAACTTCAGTGCGTTCCGATGCTCTTTAGCGCAGCAGCGACACCTGGGGGACGTCGGAGGAACTGCCTTAGTGAATCCTGGCCGGACCCGAATCCACCGCAGAGAACACGCTGCTGGATCGCGGATGGACCGGGTAAGTAAATCTGCCCCAATGTGTCTGTATATGCTTTTAGGTAATATGCGATACTTGTTTGTAAGCAAATACCTTGACTTGGTCTGAGGACTAGACCTTCTATACCTCTCTATACAGGTCTACTGTGATCTATTTATTATGTATATTTAGTTATTTGACCATTGGTGGACTTTTTCTGTGACTTTTTCTTAAATATATCTAATAAAGTGTTATTTTATGCTTTATGCATTTTGGTTATTTTTTCCTTTTTTTGTAGTGTTATTCAATTTTGGGAACAATCTATTTAATCCAGTGGGAGCACATTGTCTCTGTGCCCCGTATTATTTGTATCATTGTTCAGTTTTCTCTATTGTGACCTAAGGTGTAAGGTGTTCTCCATGCACATGGGAGTGTTTGCGACTAGGTCACAACCTGGGATTGAAACTAATGTTTATCCAATGTTTATGGTCAGCTTTAAAGGAAACCTACCACTATGGATCTACCTATTAAGGTAGATCCGGTGGTAGGTGCACCTAAAGTCTATAAGGATAGCTGTTTTTAGGGCTAATCCTTTACTCTCCTCTATCTTTTTTAATCTTTAATAAGGGTCATATGCAAATTTTCTAAAGAGGCTACTGGGGCACAGAGAAGCCAGAGCTGAGGCTACACGGCACGGCTACTTCAAAAGCCAGTAGCCTCTTTGATCCTCCCAGTTATCTTCAGTGGCAACTACGAGGAGCTCCACGCACTCATCCACTAAGCCAGAGTTCTGCTCATGCGAAGTAGCTCCAGCTCCACAGCCGAGATTGCGCAGCCCCTCATAGCTGCGTGCTGAAGATATCTGGGAAGAAGGCTTTATTCTTTTACATAGTTTTTATTAAAACATTGGAGTTTGATCTATCCTTTTGACAACTTGGGTCTATGTCCTTGTCTCATAGTTTGTATGGTTGACTATACTTTTAGACATGTAGTAGCAACTTTTAATTAATAAATAGGTAACAGGTGTCAAGCAAGGGGTTACACAGTTTTATAAAATGTGGATAACATGTGCCTGAATGAATAATAGCTAGAAAATGGCTTTTGAAGTGGTTTCCAATGCTTGTCCTTATACACAAGAAACTAAGAAAACTATTTCCCCATTATTTGTTAACAATCCAGTTTTCAGGCAAAACACTGGCCCACATTTATAAAGCAATCAGCACCAGAATACTGGCATAGACTGCACATAAATACATGTGCAAATTGGTTGCACATGTATTTATGAAGTGTTTGCGCTAGTATTGGGGCGTGTCTACGCTGGGCACATCCACATCACAATACTGTGCACATAAAAGGGTCTTTCCTCTACACATTCGCACTAGCTGCCACATTTATGTTGGATGTTTGACATAAATGTGTTCCACAGCCATTAAACTGAGTGCACCAACTTTAACGCACCGACACTTTGGGAGCCAGCAGGGTGCACCACATTCATGAAGGCCGTGCTCCAGTCTTTATGATTCTGGCGCACTCTGCACGATAGTATGATGTGCAGTTTGCCTTACTTTTAGTAAATGTGGGCAATCATGAGGGAAATAGTAAAAATGTAAGGGCAGCTATATGAAAAACCTTAGTAGCATGAAGAAACTAGCCACAGTCACCCAGATTTAATAAATCATAGCCCCGATTCACTCCTCCTGGTTCCTTTCCCTGGAACACCCCTTTCACTTTTCTTGGCCATAGGTGTAACTCTGATATCTTAACTTTGGACCTCAGATGTGCTGTAACTGTAGCAGGTTGAAAATCTAATAGAAGATAAACCCAAAGAAAAGGATTTGGACTATATTCCTCAAGGGTTAAGCAACCAAATGGGCACTTTACCTTTCCTGTGAGCAGCGTGTTAAAGCAATTTTGGTTTCTCATTGCAAGCGGCTGTAAATCTGATGTGTTATTTTAGGTTCAAGGCTTTTTTTATAGTGATATAAAGTGCTCCTTTTTTCAGGGTTCTGCCTGGAAAAGCAAAAGAAACTTGGAAAAAAAATGTCTCCATTCGCCATCTGCTTCCTGCATGAAAAAACACAGAGAAAATTATTAAAAGAATAATTCTAAAAGTCTGGGCTTAAATGACTTTTTAGCATCGGATTTACATTTTAAATGCATCAATTTGTAATTCTAAATGTGCAGCCATAAATCTGGGAGAAATGTTTTTTAAGAGCGGAGTAAATATGCGCTGAGTGTACTTGGAGAGGCGGCGATGATTGAAATAACACAGTTCTGTTATACTCTGCCATGTGACAGTGGGAAAGATTAGGTCCTGACATGTGTAATGTGCACAATTCTGCTGATTACAAGCTACAATGTGTCGTTATTAGACGGCAGAATACAATAAGGTTCACTGTATGGAGTTCAGTAGGAATATTGCCCCCTATCTGTTATTTCATTCCCTACATTAATATAACTTACACTGAAACAAAGTATACGATGGGCACTTATACATCAGCTTCTCCCTCTATCACAAAGAATGATGTTTTGTACATTGCATTTGTTGGGCTTTGGGTGGTGAGACAACAAACGATACCTTAAACAACAGCTCCTATTCCATTTTTAAAAAATTAAAGTTACAAAATGACCCCATAGTTAGCATTATAACTGACCTTAAAGAGACCCTGTTATAGAGCAAGAGGAGTTGTGCTGAATGTTTATTATGTCCTGTCTGCAGGCAGCATATTGTAGAACATAAGATGCTGAGAACCTTGTATACTGTAGAACATGAGATGCGTAGAAGATTGCGGACAGTGATTTATCTGCAGGCAGCATGTTACAGAGCCAGAGTGGCGGTGCAGATACATAATGTCCCATCTACAAGCAGCATGTAGAGCTGGAGCAGTTGAGTAGATTAAAAAAAATTGTTGTAGAGCAGGAGGATCTGAGCAGATTATGCAGTGTCCTATTTGTAGGCAGCGGGTAATAAAACAAGAGGTGCTGAGCAAATTGTACAATGTCCGATTCGCAGACATCATGTTATAGAGCAGGAGAATCTTAGCTGACTGACATTATGAATTGTTACAAAGATTCAAGTATAAGCTGTCTATATTTCTGCTTATTCTGAGTTTATCACCTGGGCCTAGGCTGTGACTGACCTTTTTCCCACGATGACAATTCATAGACTCCTACACCTACACGCTGCCCACAGATGTGACACTATGGGGCACATTTACTTACCTGTTTGACGAAGTTCCCCGAAAGCTCATTGTCCTACGATAATGCACTCTGCCGCGATTCACGTAGATTGTGCGCCCGATATCCTGCATGTGTCGCTTCCCCGTTCAGGTCCGCCGGAGTTCACCTTCTTCTTCCTGGTGCATGTAAGTGCATTGTCTTGCAACACAATTTGAAAGTTAAATCACGCGCTCAGTCCAAATCAGTCGGATCGTCCGAAAGCCCGCACCCTGATTCCTGTTGCATGAAAGCTGGCGCCGATGCGCCACAATCAGATTAGGTGCAACACAATGCCAGCACAGACACCTGTTAAGTACCTGTCACAGCCATGCAAAACCCGAAAACGTTGGAAATTCCGACAAAACTACGAACGCAAACCCTTGGTAAATAAGCCCCTATGTACAATCTGATCATCTCATCCTGCTCTATAACATACTGTCTGCAGATTGAAAGCCGTTTTCATTGTGATTGGCTTGTATTAATGTTTGTTAGTCTTATTTTCAGTTTTTTTTCCTAGAACACCTTGCACGGATGTTTCTCAGAGAGTACTAGTAACAATACACCATAGTGTGTTAGATATAGACGTTCAATTTTGGCCTGATGTATCCCAGCGTACAAACCATGTATATTTTCAGAGTTCTAGAGTACTGGTTCCAATTACCTTAAGAACACTTATCCTGGATCCCCAACAATATAACAGCAAGAGATACTATATATAGTCTCAGCCGTGTGTGTTATAGTCTAGTCACAGACCCATAACACCCCATGAAAGACAGCAACCCATTCACTGTGGTGATTTTCAAGGGTTCTAGTTCTTGGTTTCCTACCAAACCTTCTTTCTGACATGTATTTTATTCAGCATATTTAAAATATACATATACTTTATGAGACTCAATGGGGCACATTTACTTACCTGGTCCTGTGCGATCCCCTATCCGGAATGTCCACTAAAATGCACATCTGCCGCGATTCAAGAAGATTGTGCGCCCAATTTCCTGCTTGTGTCCCTTCCCCGATCAGGTCCACCTTTTTCTTCCTGGTGCATGTAAGTGCTTGGCTTGCAACACAAATTTAAATGTTAAATCCAGCGCTTAGTCCGAATCTGTTGGAACGTCCATAGCCCCCCCCCCCCATTTCTATCCCATGAAAGCTGGTGCTGTTGCGCCAAAATCCAATCGTGTGGGACACAATTGATCCCTGAAAAGTCGGGAAACCTGACGAAAATGCCCTTAGTAAATAAGCCCCAATTTATTTTAGTTTTAGATAATGGGGCACATTTACTTACCTGTCCGAGTCGCGATCCCCAAGCTGCATTCCCTGACAATGATGCACTGTGCCGCGATCCGCGTAGATCCTGTGTCCGGTATCCTGCATCTGTCGCTCCCCGCTCAGGTCCGCCGGAGTCCAGCTTCTTCTTCCGGGTGCATGTAAGTGCTTGGCTTGCGGCAGAAATTTGAAAGTTAAATCTCGTGCTTAGTCTGAATCGGTCGGATCGTCCGACGGCCCGCCCCCCAGATTTGTATCCCGGCGGAATCCCTGAAAAGACGGTAAACCGGACAAAAATGCGGCCGCGGGACCCTTAGTAAATAAGCCCCAATGTTTTCATAATATTCACTTTAAAATAATAACCCTCATCCACAAAGCTCTGAATAATGCTGCACCTCCCTATCTCTCTTCTCTCATCTCAGTCTATCGCCCTTCCCGTGCTCTTCGATCTGCCAGTGAAATTAGATTAATCTCTACCTTAATTCGAACCTCTCATGCACGTCTCCAGGACTTCTCCCGAGTTGCACCAATTCTCTGGAATGCCCTTCCCCAGACTCTGAGACTAATACCCACCCTCCAAAGCTTCAAACGTGCTCTTAAAACCCATCTCTTTAGGCAAGCCTATCACACTCGCTAACTGCATGAAATGTCAACTCTCCCTTTACTAATCCATCTTATCTGTTATCTGGCAAACAGCTGATATATACCAAGCTCCAGGCTTCTCTGCAGTCTTTTTCACCTAGGACCCTGTAAATAAGATGGCGGCTGATGGCTGGTTCAAGCAGCAACATCGTTGTTTAGTAAATTATTTATTAAATTATTTTATATTGTTCCCTTATAAAGAATGGCTGGACCAGTATACAACCTCTTGTGTCACCCCCTCATCCTCATAGTCTGTAAGCTCTTGTGAGCAGGGCCCTCACTCCTATTGTTCTATATGACTGTTTGTTCTTTGTAATGTAATATAGTTGTATTTGTAAAGCGCTACGTAATTTGATGGCGCTATATAAATAAAGATTATTATTATTATAATTATTATAATATTCACACAATGGGGCTTATTTATCATACGCTGGTGCCCGTGTGTCAGTGTATGATAGCCCCCGCCGCTGCATAGTCGCAGCCCGATACATAAAGAGGCTTCCGTCTCTTGATATATCGGGCAAGCCGGTTGCGCAGCGTTTATCCTACGCCAGGCGTAGAAAAAACCGCACCCGGCGACTTTTCACATATAAAAAGTCGCAGGCAGCAGCTCAGCCATGCCCTCCTTTCACGCCCCTTCACGCCCCACTGGCGTGAAGGTGGAGGATCGGGGCCAATAATCGCAAGTGCTAGCAATAAGCTAACATTTGCAATTATTTCATGGCCTCTGCGCCACTGGCGTGCGCAGAGATCCTAATAAATATGCCCCAATATCTTTGCACAACGAGGAAGGGGCATGTTATACTGTAGGTGCTTTATCTAAGGTTAGTAGCCTTAGACAGCACTTAAATGGCAGAAAAAATTATTGACCCTATGCATTTAGCTTTTGCTCAGTCAGATCTAGTTAATTTTGTCCTTTAATGTATTTGTTTTTTCAAACATATAGCATAGACCTAAAAAAATTCATACAACATTGCACAAAGGGACCATGGGGGCATTTGGTGCAAAGATGGAGACATACAACAAAAATCCCTGACAATGCACTCCTATTGTTATATAGGGTATTAAAATACAGGTCACCCTAATATTATGTCTGTTGAAATGCTTTCTTTGGCAGCAACTACAGTTGAAAAGCGATGATTCTAAGCTTTTGCATGTACCACGTGATACACATCTCTATACAATGACGGATCAGAGGAATAAAGTAGATATAATGTTGATTCCACTAATGTATCAAAACTGATGACTCCCAATCCACAAGATGATAAGGACTGTGGGTGGGACTGTACACAATAGGTCCTAGCACCTCATTAACACCCGAATGTGCGAGTATTTACAAAGCTGTAGATCTGTGCTGTCTGAGGATGAAGGAACTTGATGTGTTTGGTTTGGAGCCTTGTCTGTTACATGTTGTGTTTGCAAAAAGCATCAATGCTGCAATTATTAATGTGTGAAAAGTCTCAAGTTGTGCAGGTACAGGGTGTGGGAAGCTTGTAGAGTCATGTGTGGGCCATCAAACTCAACCTCAGTATTTCCATCTACCACTCGGTTTTTTTAACCCCCTTTCTCTCTTGTTCCCCTTTTCTAGATTTTGCATATGCAAATAAGGAAACAGCCAGAAAGCATTAATCCATGTTTCATATAAACAAGCAGTGGGCAAAAAATATAAAGCAATAACTCCTTACCGATTATGATTTTTACTACTTGGGGCATGGAGGGGGCTATTTTTAGGGAATAAGATCTGAACAATTTCCCAATGAAACGTGAAAGTGCCAATTTCTGTGTATGGGTATTTGCAGGCCAGATTTGTTTAGCGATGTACCATTAAAATTATAGCATTACTACCAATAAAATCTGGCAGACCATGTAGGTATTAGGGTAGTAACCACGGCCCATGGCCAAGGGAGCCTGTATCCATCGAAATCGACCTACATTAGATTTTCTGAGGTGGAACTAAACCGTTGCCTATAAGCTGCGCTGAGGACGTCTGTTTTATATTAAAACTCAGAGTTAACAAACTGGTTGAATCCATTAAGAAACTTGTTGATTCCGCCTCTGACGTTCCTAACACTATGAGTGATGGGATTTGGGTTTTCTGTTACTCTTATGCTGTTTGCTGTAATGTGTCATAAATGGTGCCGTTGATAGACAGGACTCAGGACTGTATAATGCAGAGCTATAGAGCTGGGACACATGGAGCTGCAGGTCTTTCATCTTGATGTTTGTTGGAATATGCTGAGCCTTGTGTAAACTTTTTCTAAACAGAGTGAAATGCGTTAGTCACCTGTCACTGAGGTGGTGCCAGCCAAAGTATATGAAGGAGCTGACGCCAGAACTGCTAAATAATCTCTTCTTGCGTAGAAAGTAAAGTGCAAACTGGGCAAGATCCTGAAAAACATATCTTCCCATATCATGGGGAAGTGAAGTCATATCATGTCACATGACTCTTACAGATGCTTATGGCTCATGACCAACAAGGACCTTCAAGCTGCTTGGCCAACCTAGGCATGTATGCCACCTGAACCACATGAGTACATATGCATTATGACCTTCATGGAGTGCCATACCACATGATCATCATGATCTCATCATGCAATATGAAACAACTATTTGAATGCTGCCATTCAGGAAATAGATAATAAATTTATATTTGCAGGAAGGTTTATTGGTAGGTTGGGGTTGCTCGGTCAGTCTTAGGCTTTGAATCAGTGTATTATGAAAATGTCTAAAGCTTTCTAGTTGAAGTTTTGTCTACTTTCCTCACCAAATTTTTAAGATCTGAAATCCAAGTTCAGACCTAGGGGCACATGTATCATAGGCTGGCGCTAATTGCACCAGTGTCTGATTCTGGCCCCACCCCCCGGAATGCACCGGATCTATCTGCAGCCGGCAGCACAGCCCACCAAATGCACTAGTGGGCAGTGCATCAGGCAGTTCACAGGCGCAGTCTAGCAATACCCCACGCGGGCCCATTGCACGAATCGGCAACGCCCCTCCCAGCCCAATCTTCAAATTTAGCAGAGAAATCGCAAGTCACAAGAACCCAAAAATGTGACTAAATCATGGGTTGTCCACCTGTTTTCAGGTGACAAGCTGTGATAAATGAGGCCCCTAGTCTTCTTGAAACAATTGATACAATGGGGGGGGGGGATTTTCACCATTTTGTCTGGTTTCTATTTTGTTAGACTTTTTTGTCTCAGTTGACACTAATAAGTTTCAACAAAAACGAAAAAGTCTCAAAATGTAACTAATGTAATGTAATGATAAACCCCCAATGTATCAGTGTTGGCAATATGTTGGGATCTGTTCACAGTTTTTCTACATTGTTCTTATGGATCCTTCCCAATGTATGTCACTAGATTGATATACAGGGCCCCAGGCACACATTGTCAAAGAAACTATATTTTGAAATATAAATTTATACTAATAATTGAATTAACACACATAACAGGCATCATACAAAATAACCCGTTTAATTACCAGGCCTGACCATATATGCATGAATAATGTGAAATGCAAAATATGGAAAACCACCATGAAATACACACACATTAGTCTCTGATCTCTGGGTGTGGTGGGGGTTATTACCATATAGTCTAGGTCCACTTGTCACTAAGGCCTAGGAACTATTAACCTATAAAGTTCGATTATCAATAGGGTTAGACTGGCAATATACTGTTGATGGCCATTTTCAGATCACTGAACCCTCTCTTGACTATGAAGTAGTAGATCTATTAACATTGAAAATCTAAAAAGGAAAAATACACTGGTCCCTATTTAACAAGAGGTTAATTTTCAAGGTCCGTTTTGTTAAAGTGTGCACCAAGTTTATCAAAAGGAAAACAGCATTTGATAAATTTGCTAGGACTATAAGTCTGATCTCAGTGTAACTCCACTTTATAGGCTAAAATATTTGTGGCCTTTTCAAAAGTGACCCCATTACTCACAGTAAAATGTCACAAAATTATCGGTTTAATTAAAGGAAATCTACCACTTTGAAAATCGCTAGTTAAACCAAGCATCCTGAGAATCGGTGATGTCACCCAATTCTCATGCATGAGAGATCAGCACCTCTATCGCCCGGCCGGCTTTGGGTTGAATTGCACAGCTGGCTGCTCCTCAGGTGCTGATCGCGCATGCGTGAGAGTCCCCAAGAGCCGGGTGACATCACCGATTCCCAGGAACTGCGGAATGGGAGGGTGATTGCATGCAGGAGCCGTGCATAATTAGGAGCAGGCAGAGTGCCGAAGCGCCCTGTGTGATATGCATTGGAGCACTGATGTTTAATTGCATAATTTAATGGATAATTAACATAAGATCCTGCATCAGGATGTGGAAAGTGGTTTGTTCGATTTAACTAGCAATTTTCAAAGTGGTAAATTTCTTTTAAGACCAAAAAGACGTACATCCCCGTTTTGTGACTTATTGTGGAATCCAAAACTAGATCAGCTACTAAATCTCATGGCTCTATTTATTGGCATCATATCACATCTGTCCCTGTATAGGAAGTGAATGGAATTGAGCAATTCATTAATGTAAGAGCAAACAGCATAGGCATAAGAGCTGTATACACAAAATGGTAGGATTTTTATCAAACCAAAACTCTCTGATAAGATCCTTATTTTTTTCTTTCATTACAGATTACATTGAAGCAATGCAAACCTCTTTCAAATTCATACCTCCCCCATTTCATACCAAGCCATTTCACAAACATTTAAAATAAATAAGAGGTTCAGAATTTTTCACTGGCCCTAAAATCATTGCAGTAATGTTCCATTAGCATATGACGGCCTGGTTCTTAAAGTTCTGTGATTGAGGTTGGGGGTGGGAAGTAAGTGGTTACAGATAATGTGACATAATGGCATCTCTTTATTACTGTCACTCCTGATGGGTCAGCTCTTGGATTTGGCTATGTCTTCTACCTCTCTACCCCTGACACATGATAATAATATAGAGTGATATAGGTGTCACGGGGATGAATGACAGGACAAGGCAATAAGCAGGGGCTGATCCCAGCACACCCTGTATACAGCCCTGGAGGTCAAAGGCTAAGAACTGTCACCCTGCTACATGAGGAGAAGCATGGACTGGGAGCAGGGGATACTGCAAGCTGCACAGCTTCATTCACTGCTGCTTTCTAGATGAATTCCATTTTCCTTTTCATTAAAATAACATTAAATCATAAGGATAATTCACTTTATAAACATTTCTGTCTGTAAGTAAGAGAAAGGTTATTTAACTTTTTAACTACAAGTTATATCTGAAAGGTAGACAGATAGATCGATCTTATATTCCCCTTCTCTGCACTCATATTGCGTCTGTAGTGAGTCTATTGTTTGCCCCTAATTTGTCTTTGTTATTTTGGCTCTGTCAAATGCAGATTTTTTTTGCGCAAATTTTAAAAAAGGTGCAATTAGTTGTGCAAATCATACAATTGCCTTTCCTAAGAATGGTCAGGACTGATGTGTTATTGCGCAATTATTTGCCCCCATACAGGTGCAATAGTATAATAAATTGGGCGCAAACATCTGTAAAGAGGCGCAATGTAATGGCAAATAGGGCACAAAAAATTGAGGCCTAACATTCTGAAAAAGCGCAAAATAGGTGCAAAACTGCCATTACTCAGCAAAAAGGGTTAAAAACACCAACGGAAGGAAAGATAAATGACCCCCAATATGTTTAGAGAGAGAAAGGAAGATGGATATTAAGATAGATAGACAGATAAAAGAATAAATGTCATAGATGAATACATACGTAGAAATAGATAGAACAATATATATAAAAGATGGATTAAGAGAGAGCTATGGATAGAGACAGGATAGAAAAAAAAAATATACAAATATAGATATATGATGGTTAGAGAGAAATGGATAGATGATAAATAGATCGGTAGGTAGATAGAACTATGGATATTCGGGATGGATAATGGGATAGATAGATAGATAGATAGATAGATAGATAGATAGATAGATAGATAGATAGATAGATAGGAGATAGATAGATTCCAAAAATCAGCAGCCCTCCAAATAGTAGATGAAGAAACAAGTGGATTTATTCTAAACACATCCCAACGTTTCAGCTTCTACATGAAGCCTTTGTGAAGCCGAGAGATAAAGTTCTACAGATTGAAACCTTGGGAGTTTTGGGGTGCAGTATATTGCATATCCTAACTGCAGAGGTAGCTATTGCCTGTCCATGGAGGCTGGATGCGGGGTTTGCCGTGGACTTATCTCATAGGTAGATGAACAGGTAGCTATGTAGCTAGACGTTATAATCTTGTCATCTCCTTCCACATCTGATATAAACCATAGATCTCATTATGTCACATATGTTCCCCCTTAATATGATGCAGGGGATCAGTGCTCCGGGCGCACAGCAGGCGCTGCCTTGCGCCACACGCTGAGATTTTACCGCTAAGACTTGATCGCTTAGCAACCCCCAGCCGCACAATTTACCGCATTATTCATCACATTATTCTTCCCATCAGCGTTTATCAACCAGAAAACCATATGTGAGTGATGTCCAGTTTATTATAGAACAGATTAGGGAAGATTATAATGTAAAGATTCATAAAGGACTGCAGCCTGTGCCTGCCCTGCCGGGACATTACTAGAAGTTAGGGCATGCTGAGATTTGTAGTCCCCCCACAGCTGTGGGAGACAGGGTTTATATAACCCATGTGCAACATAAGGAAATTACTAGAAATCATTAGAGGATAGGTGATAGTTTATATAGGAGTGGACTATGCCTTTATATATAGGAGAGGTGCATATAGTTCTGCCATAGTTATAAGGAATATATGGGATAGGTGCGTATACTTTATCCATGTATATAGGTAATATGTGGGATAGGTGGATATCGTTTACACATATTTATAGATATAATATGTAGCATAGTATTATATAGCATAGCATAACTTTTTATTATGTCAAGGTATAATTACTCCATCAATTAAGAGTTAATTGGATGATTAAGGAATTAAGATGATTCGTGGTGTGTAAAGTGGAGAAGGGTTTATACATTCCTGTGTTACTTCATATTACTTGTAAATGTCACCAAATTATATATAAAATGATCTATCTATCTATCTATCTATCTATCTATCTATCTAGCATCTATCGATCTGTCTTTCTTTTCTAATATATATATATATATATATATATATATATATATATATATATATCATCTCTATATGTCTCTTATATATTGATCTATCTTCTAAAATATCTTTTATCTCAGATTTTTCTGATCTATATGTATTTATGAATATAAATATAACTACTTCGTAAATATCGCTATTTCCCATTTGTTTCTTACTTTCTGTTCTCGTTCTTTCTGTATACAAATATCTATTAACTATTAATATCTATTTGTTTTTCGTCTATTTCAAATATAGCTTTTCTTTCTTTCATTTTTGTCTTTCTTTTTGACGTTCTTTTTTTCTATCTCATAGGTATTTCTTATATTTGGTATTGTCTACCTTACATCCATCTGTCTGGCACCTATTTATCTGTCTTACACTCCATATAAAATATAACACACACACGCACACACACATATATATATATATATATATATATATATATATATATATATATGCGCAATATCACAATAACCCATGTAACCCATGTCCATCTACATCATTATTTTTATATTGATCACATATACTGTACTTCACATTATTAGCCCCCTGTGCCCCCACCAGCCACATATACATATCTTAATAATCACATATATAGATGAGGGGTCTGTCGGAAGAAAGTGATGGGTGGAAGGAATATTGCACAACTTCTTCAGACTAATGCTCCTTATTTCAATTCTTTTGTGGCCCAAATCATTTGTTCCTTGTAAACAGAGACTAATAGTTTGTTGTACAATTTCCTCCTCCTCTGATAAATCTCTGATGGGCAAACAGTCTAATGTGATTCTCTCACCTCCTGTGGATTGTAGGGAGCAGTCGTGACAGTTCGAGGCTGCAGCAAATCACCCAGACAGTCAGCCCCATGACTTAATAGATGCAAAATCCACTGCAGCCCTGGCAGCATCATCTCACCTATTAGCCATGTATCACTCATTTACTATCACCTCATTGATCATCCAACCAGATTAACTGAACCCCCAGATCTTACATTACCCCCTAAAAGCTGCAGGTACGTTCTGTTAGCAGCTCATTATCATCACATCTAATGGTTTTATGTGACTTATTAATATGTTTTCCCATCTGCAACCTATTTATGTGCACTGATAACATTGTATTCACTGCGTCAGATGTATCCTGATGCTACACAACATCATTTAGTAAGTAACTTGCAGAAGTTTATTGTCTCCTCGACTTTTAGGTCAAATTGGTTAAAGGTTAGGAACTCACCTGTGGCAGCTGTGGGGTTAACAGTGCTCGCAGACCAGGGAAGTAGCACTCATTAACTCTTCCACATTCCATACAATTAATGGGTTAATCGCCCCCGATCTCAGCACAATGGGATTAATCAGATTATGAGACTGTGCAATTAGCTCCCAGGTTGCACAGGAGAAGGGGCTTTAGCATTGGAGTGGATTAGATTGATTTCATTAAATCTCAATATACAGATCAGTCTCCTATCACCCCAGTGGGCTGCCCCCTCCCTCCCTCCTGCCAGCCCTGGTGCTGCACATTGCAGGGTCTCAGCCAGGGTGACGTGGTGGGTGTATAAAAAGCTCACACACACATGGGATAGGGCTGGAGAAAGTTTGCAGGAAGGAGACAGGACAAGTTGCAGAGCAGCAGAGCAGAGCTCCCTCCTGATCCCCCCATCTGAGGATTTCTCTTCCATTATTCCTGAGGAGCCCCCACACCAATAATAACCCGATTTCCCTGGCACACAGCCTGTGGAATGCCCTCTGGCATGTTCAGCATTGACAACATATTGGCAGCCAGGCCTCGCTGTAAGGAGTCGCTGCTGCTCCCACAGAATGGACCTGTGGTCTTCCCCGGTCTGGGGGAGTCGCTTTACGGGGGCGCAGACTACAGCGGATTTTATAACAGGGCTGTGGCCCCTACTTCTACCCTGCAGACGGTGAATGGATCTAGGCTGGGATTCAATAACTACTACTATGGACAGTTACATGTACAGGCTCCTGTGGGCCCCTCCTGCTGTGGAACCATGCAACCACTGGGGGCCCAACAATGCTCGTGTGTCCCCACAGCCACAGGTAACGAAGGACCTTCTCCATGTATAGCAGCACCTTTCTTATCTATCTGTATATCATCTATACATCATCTCATATCTATCTATCTATACATCTTATATATATTATACATGTATATCATCCCGCATATCTTATCTATTCATCTGTATATCATCTATATATCATCGCATAACCCTCTCTCTCTGTCTCTCTCTTTCTCTCTCTCTCTCTCTCTCTCTCTCTCTCCCACATATCTCTGTATATAAACTCAGAAACATATCTATCTATCTATCTATCTACCCATCTCCTATATATCATACCATATATATTTAATGTCGTCTCATATCCTATCTGTCTGTGTATCATCTATATATAGTCCAATATATCATCTCATATCTATCTACCTATGATATCCATCTCTATCTATCTACATTTTTAATTATTTATCTTTCTTTTTATCTATAAACTATGAATTATGTCATCTATGTATTTTATTTCTCTTAAGTAACATTTGTTCCATTCACCCAAGATCTGCTTTTATATAGCTGCTATCATTCATGTACTTTCCACCATTCGTATAACTCCACATAATGTGACAAATAACATATTACATAGCTCTTCATACAGTCACTCTGTATCTTGTACATTTTCCACTTTCTGAATGCTTTCTAGTTAGATGTATATACATATACATTCCTTATGGTGAGAATGAGCACATTTCACTTACGATCGATAAATCTGCACAGAGCAATTCAAGGAGCACATAAAATCTTCGTGTCTGCTGATACAGAGCAATATACAACCTGTCATGTCAGCCATGTGTCAGTATACATCTATGCACAAGACATTACACAAACCTGTGTCACGTGACTGTGAGAAGTAATACTTTTTATTGTTTCCATTTCAGAGAGTTTAGTAGCTCATAACAAATATGAACAAAAGTGAAATAAGTTTTTCTTACCAATAAAGCAATAACAAGAATAGAATGCAAATTTATAACACTACTCTGGTAACAAGCAGATAATTTTATATTTTTATTTATAAGGCGACCAGAAATGTACCCAAATGTCGCCTCCTGTGGACTCCACTTACACAATCTCCAGGAATCCACAAACTATTAGTTACTTTCAATATATCAATATAAAGTTTACACTTTAGGGAAAACTTTGTAACACAAAACTCGATTCATCCAGTTAATAAATGTATTAATGCTACATTTATTATATTATATCTACTTATAATAGAACAATCTATCAATGAAATCACACATCAGCAAATTATCAGTGAAGAAGAAAACATCAATTATAACAGTATATCTTAATTTATTATTATGATGGCTATAGTAAAATTAATAGTTATGTTAATGAGGATAATGATAGTGAAAATTAGATTTTTTTAAACTGGTAAACTGCAAAACAAAGAAGTAAATATTTATAAAATGACTGGGATTATAATGTCACTATTTTACTATTATATACAATTATACTATTATAATATATTATTAATTAAAGGATTAATCATATTATTTTACATAATATCTATCATAATTATCATCATATGGTTTTGATCATCTATAATAATATTCCCTATGCAAATATTTCCATCGTTTTTATAAGGTAGGATATTTATTAAGTTGTGCATTGACCTCATATTTGTGAAGTTATTACGATGTAATATTGTGGGTCAGGGAGGGGGGGGGGGGGCATTGTATCGAGTACTGATGAATGATGTGGAGTTTAACCCATTATTGTTCTGTCCACTTTCTCCTCCAGGCTATGAAGGGGCAGGAACCGTATTGATGCCCCCAGTGCCCCCACAGATGTTGCCCTACATGAATGTGGGCACCCTGTCCAGGACAGAACTACAGCTCCTGAACCAGCTGCACTGCAGGAGGAAGAGGAGGCACAGGACCATATTTACTGATGAGCAGCTGGAGGCGCTGGAGAACCTGTTCCAAGAGACCAAATACCCAGATGTGGGCACCAGGGAGCAGCTGGCCAGAAGGGTACACCTACGGGAGGAGAAGGTGGAGGTGAGTCTCAAGGTCCTGACCCTGTCAGATCAGTAATACAATAAGTATTGGCAACAAGACATAAGCTTTATTAATAGGTTAAGCTTTATTAACCTATTTAGGTTTATAATGTGAAGCAGAATGATCGAATAATCCATAATCACAATTTCCCCATATTGATTAGGGTCTTAATACAAACCTATTGACTTGTCAGTTCATTCTACTTGTATATGAAGCTTGGAACACTGTATCCTTATTTTATGAGCCCAGGCACTGCCACTGTATTTTACTATCCAGCCTCAGGATGGTCCTATATATTTCGAATTCTCATCAACCCCCCCATGTTCGTCCTTGTATTATTGAACATGGCTTTAAAAGAATTTTTGAAGAAAAATTACACTGCAACTGGTAGTGTGATCCATAGGGATTGCACAGGATTTTTCACTACTTCTCAAATGCCACAAGTAGTAAAACACTGGTTAACTTTAGTTTTGGAAAAATTAATCAGAGTCTTGTATTGATTGGATAAATCATTAATATTATTATATATTAATATCTATGTATAGTCACCTCCAATATCATCATGCATGGTAAAATCATGTTATTATCCATCCTCATAGGTTTGGTTCAAGAACCGCAGAGCAAAGTGGAGAAGACAAAAGAGATCCTCATCTGAGGAGTCAGAAAATGGACAGAAATGGAACAAAGCTCCCAAATCCTCCACAGAGAAAACTGAGGAGCAGAGTAAAAGTGACCTGGACTCGGACTGCTGACCAGGACTAATGCTGATGGACTTTGCACACAGGAGCTGCTGAGCTGCACACATGCTGGGACCTGTACATAGCCTGTATATATATTACCTGTATATAATAACCGTGTGTTGCAGACATGTTGCACAGATATACACTGTACCAGAATGTGCTATTTATACCCTAAGTTAAAGGAATTGCTCGACAATAAACAGATGGTGGCTACACCGTGTTGTCTGTAACCTCTGTGGTCAGTCATTTGTGCAAGGACAGGACAAGGAAGGTAAGTGCTTATGACTTCTACAAGTAGTGCACCGAGTATGGGTGGAGGAGGATGGAGTGGGGGGAAGCTTTAGCTTTCCAATTAATGTAGAGCTATAAGTTCCACAGTCTGAAGGGCAGTATATATGTATACAGAGAGAGTGGACAGTGAGAGTAAATAGTCAGTCTGGGTCTGTATTTTCATTCCCTTGCTTGTATTTGTTTATATTATCCTGGATGAAGTGTTACATTGTTAAAATGGGAATCAGTCATAAGGGGCAGCAGCTGCTGCACAGAAATAGAGAAGACCCCCATAGAGAGTTACATTTTGTGAAATTAGAGTTAAACTAAATGCTCTCTCTAACTATCATCCATCTCAAATCAAAAAGGGGCAGCCATACCACACTATATGAAGGTGAAAAACTTTATACTTTATTAATTCAGAGTGTGATGTGTGGACTCCTCCCAGAAGCCTTTATTCAAGCTGCTGCTTTTTGTTTTTATATTATACCTTCTTAGTGTGCTCTATCTATCTATCTATCTATCTATCTATCTATCCAGACAGTGCTCCAATGAAGTGGTGAAACATATATCTATCTATCTTTTTTTCTATCTTTCTTTTCTTTCTTTCTTTCTGTCTTTCTACACACACATATATATATATATATATATATATATATACACACACTGTATTTTTCTTTCCTCTTTTCTGTTTCTTTCTTTGTTCTCTTCTCAATCTTATCCTACATCTATAGGTCTATCTATCCCTTATTCTTTTTATCATCTCATATATCTTGTATTTCTCAATCTCTCATACTTGTTTGCAGATTGTGTCACTGTGCTTCACTGACCTTTTTGACAGTTTGGCTTTGTAGTTTTCAAAAGTTTAGCATTAACTTTTGACAAGGGTGGAAACTTGTGCGTCAGATAATTACATTAAATTGCATCCACTGTTGTTTCCAGCACATAAATGTCTTAACATAATCAGCTTTAATCGATAACAGTGATAATAATTCTGACATGTGTAACATTTGTTGTACCATACAAGTTTGATTAAGGTGAAAACAGAAACCATTTTCGTCAATGAACAGCCGTCTGATGTCACATGTTGCAGTCAATGATAAAATATAGCTGCATGAATAATAATCTATAACAAGTTGGAGAAAATGCGCAGTTGATGATGGTGATAGTAATTCGGCGGGTTTGAGATTTTAAGAAAACTAATAATTTCTAATCTGGAGAAATTCTTTGATACTAGCTATCTATGCTCTCCAAGAACATCAGAAAATGGACCCACAGTTACATGCATACAATATTACAGCATCCTGACAAATAACGCTCTAAGACAACTGAAAAGAAAAATAGAATTCTATTACAATTAATCCAACAGTCAGAGTCATGTGGCCCAACAATGATACCAAGCTTGGCCTTTTATTTCTTGTTTTGTTGAACAACTGATGGACATGTGGTGCAAGTCAGATGCGGTTTACCCTGGGAATGTCTTATTTTTGGTAAAAAAATTACCTACCTAAATTGTTCACTTATCTATTTTAATTACTCTGAGTTTATGCCGTATATAGAATCGGAGATAGTACTAATAAAATTGACTCTGTAAATATTTAAAAATTTTCTCTTTATTTTTTTTTGTCGTTCAAACTTTTGAATGGTAAAAAAAACAACGGTCCGATTATTTTTATTTCTCAAATATTAAAGGAAACCTTTCAGTCTTTATATTTATTATCTTATTCCAAGTATTTAAACTTTGAATGAGCATTTATAACGTAGGTAGAAGACGATGGCTGCAAAAATATTTTTAAAAGATTTGTTAAAGTATTAGAAATAAATAATTAAAAATCATTAAAATAAATCATTTTAAGCAGCAAAATATCACATAAGCCCAATAATTGCCAGGTTTACACTGGCAATATATTTTTTACCTTCAAATTTCTAATGTGCGGATGGCGCTAAACAATCTGTACTCCATAGACTCACAAAAACATGATTATTTTTATATAATTTTTTATTATTTAATCCGTTTTCTACCTTTTATATCAATTTACAATGAACTCTTTTATCTCTGAAAATAGAATACATTTTCTACTTCTCCCATATACTTAAAATAGGGGAATAACAAGTCTAAAAAGTTAGCTCAGTTCTGCAGTGGAAAAAGCAGAAGGATTTTTTTTAAGTGTGACATTTTTGAAACAAAACATTCATTTTTGCTAAATACTTGCAAAAAATGTTTCTAGACAATTACTATAATGATTTATGAACTTTTTGTCTACAATTCAATTTCAAGTGAATGCAAGAAATGCCGATGTACGGATACAATAATTTGGAAGGAGAGAAAAAAAAAATATATATATATATTTTTTTTTTACAGGGGATTAAGACTATGCTAGAAAATGTTGTGTAATGCAAAATTTATGAATAATTTTTTTTTACCAATTTGATTTTCTGTCCATCTTTAATACAATTCAATGAATACGTCCTCATTAAAAGAAATAATGTGTACCAGGCCTCACCCACTGCAAAGGTTATAGTGATGACTTACAGCAAAAAGTAAAATGTTATAAAACATATTTTAGTTCTGACCTGGATACAAACTGCAAACAAAAAGCAGCAAATTCATCAAAGTGACAACTCTTGGAGGCTGTTTGTTTTGGTAAATATGGTTCGGGTCTGTGGTTCTACATTTGACATTGAACATTCACCTCTTTGTGTCCAGCATTGACTCCATGAATGTTTTACTGTGTTTATATTCTCAGGATAGTTACTTTGGAAGGTAAGTCGCCGGACAGATATTTTGTTTTCTTTATTTATATAAAAATCCCTTCAGGGTTGTAAGGGAAAGCCACACAGATATAAGTTTATTGCAGGCTGTATGGGTTAAAACCAGATACCAGACGCCCGATTCTGGGGAACCACAAGTCCGTGTACCCTTTCCAGTTGAAGAAAAACTTGGGGACTGTTTGTAATTCCAGAGTCAAGCAATTGGGAGTCTGTGGAACTACAAGTCCCTTTTAACCTTTAGACCGTGTTTGTAGTTCCACAGACACAGAATTCTAAGACTGTGAAACATTAAGTTCCTGTATAATGCTCAGTCAAAGGAACCCTTATTGACTATTTGTAATTCCGCAGTCACATTGAAATTCAAGTTTTCTTATACTTCCTAACCAAAAGAACGCTGGATGACTATTTGTATATTTATAGATGAATAATTTAAGGCTGTGGAACTACAAGTCTTTACCATGGATACTATTTGAAATTCCAGAATCTGGGAATTCTGAGACTGTTAATAATAAATATATATGGGAAACCTTGAAGACTATTTATATTTCTAAAGTCAAAGAATTCTAAGGCCTAAGGCTGAGAAGCTACAAGTCCCTGTTTGCAGGGCAAGTCAAGGGACCCTTGGAGACTGTTTATGATTCCAAAGTCTTAAGAATATTAGAGCTGCGGCAAAGGAACTACAAGTCTTTGTGTATTTTATAGGTAAGGAAATATTTGGGTGAATTAAAATTTTGGGAACTACAAACCACAGGTCCCTGTATATTTCCCAGCCAAACTAACTTTTGACTGCTATCTGTAATTCCTCAGTAGGATGATTTTTAGGGCCTGAGGCTGTGTAGCTAAGTACCTGTATGCCTCCTGGTCCAAAGAACCATTTCCAACTGTTTCAATCAAAGAATAAAATGAAGACAGTACTAGCAGTAATATATTTAAGCCTAGGTGGATGTGCTGGTACTTATTGTCACACAATGTTGAGGTTGAAGCTCATGTTAATCTATTTGGGGAATCAAAGTTCATAAATAAATGTCAAGCTGCACTTAGAATAATATACAACTCCTCGGCATCTCCGAAAATTAACTCCCAATGTGCAGTATGCAGATGGGATGATTGGCAGGCTTGCAAGGTGAAGGTTCTCAGAAACAATTCACACCCCCTATTACTTCACCTCACTGGCAGGGTCCCCTCCATCCTGCGCCTTAATTTGTTGACCTTCCTCACTTTTATTTTCCTTCTTTTGTCCCAAAGGCAAACATCTGCACCAGACCCTCAACTACCTTTCCAACCTTCCTTCCACGTGACGCAGTCAGAATTCCCATCTCACGGTAAGCTGAGTTTATTTCATGAGTTTGTTCTTAACTATTTCACTGCTTGATAGCCATTAGAAAATGGACAGACGTTACCTGGAAAACCATAACAAGAAAGTTCCCATGTTGTGTAATGAACATTGTTTAATCTTCAATTACTTGTCTAAGGGGAATTTAGATCTTATTGATTTCTATAGTACATGTATTAGGGTAAATAGACTGATGTTTTTTGTTTTTCTTAGTTGTTAATTGGGGAATGTTAACATAAAATAAGACGTTATTGTCAGAAAAAGGATCACATTTTTGGATTTGCAACAGTGATTATCCAGCCTTATAATATAGAGTAGTTCTTAAAATGATACTATCCTGTAAAATGTACCTAAGATATTGAGCTGTGGCCCTTTAAAGGATTTTCTGAGCAATGTTATATTAAATATTCATCTTGGCTGAAAGAAGTTGGTTGTAATTACCTGTTATTAAAGATTAATCTATTGTGTTAACAGACCAGACTTTTTTTTTAATGTTGGCTGGGTTGCGCATGGATATGTATCAATTTTTTTTTTTAATATTCATTTTCAACATTTTTAAATGATGAAACTTTCATGAGCCAGTAAACTATAAATATTTTTTGATGAACGTAATTATTTCATGTTAATGTTTATAAATTACATTTTTTTAACTGGGATAAAAACATTTGTTTCAAGATCTCAAATCAAGATACTGCTGAAGTTTATTTTAGTCTTCAGTGTACAGTAGATAATTCCATTCCTATGTATAGGTTTAGAAATCACATAATAAATAGACACCATATATAATTGCTCATTGGCCCTATAGTCTTATTTAAATAAATATAAATTCTATATATAAGCTCTATATTGTACATGATATCCAGGATGCAGCCAAAGACCCTGTAAGGTAATGCACACAATCAATTTATATGTAACATACGTCTTACTCCTAATAATAAGGGGTATTGGTAAAGCCGCATGGATTTGAAATACTGTCCATATGGGCAATGAAGAGAAACATATATTTTCAAACATGTTTTTGTGAAAAATATTTAAAATGTTAATATATATTACCATGAAATGATTGTATCTAAAATAATTGGTAAAAATTGGAGGATTGACGTTATGGGTTATAAACCAAGCTAGCCCTCCAGGAATATACATATATATTTAATTCTGCATCATACAAGCTATTTGGACAATAGTCTGACATCTAGAGTCTCTTTACTCCTGACCTGCTTCCTATTTATTGTTTCACCCCTGAATATTGTTAAATTATTTCAAAGCATATAACATAACACCAATATATTATGAGATTTTTTTTTTAGATTTGCTTTTTAAGTTCCCAACTGGTCAATAGACTATGCCCATTTTTATGGCCTAGAGCCTGTATAAGGTTTCCATGTTTAGTTTCTAACTACATTACTTAAAGAGGATTTAAAATTATATTTCAAAAACATTGTTGCTATATATACATATATTATGCTATAATAAATACTCACAGATTAGAATTTTTATCTGTATTTGCAGTTCTCCCTTTGGCGAAGTTAACTATTTTCCACTTGCTGCAAATACATTTAGAAGAATAGATTTAAACTTTTTGGTTTTCTCTGGTTTACCAGTAATTCTTAAAATAAAATAACAAGTGTAGTTAATTTTTTTTGAATGCACAAAATCAAAGCAACGGATAAAAGTTTTTTATATACATAATGGAATTCAACCTGTTGATTTAATTTACTTTTTGGTGTGGGTTATTTTGTGTTTTTTTTTTTTGTAATTTTCATTTCCATTATTGCGAGGGGAGTCTTATTTAGTATATTTGAATTTACAGAATCTTTGTCGTAAATTGACACCTATGCATGGGTTATGCAAAACTGATCAGTAATATCTACTATATCTATGCAGTGGTAGCATCACTGTTGATGGTTATAAAGTCTCTTATAGCAATGTCATCATGATCAATATCATTACAAATTTGTCAATTTCACTAAATATAAAGGGCCTTTGGATTATATTTTCCATGTAGTGCCCAACGGTGAACAGCTTAGGTCCTGACTATGATCCTCTTAAAGGAGATAGATCCCATTAACACAATGGCAAATCAGGGGCCCATACCAATTTAAAAATCTGATGGCAATACAAGTTAACATATGATACTCTTAACTATTTTTTGCACAGGATCCCACAACATTTACCTTTTGTAATTGATTGCATACACTGAGTGGCGTCATGTTGACCCCATTCAAGCAATTATGAGTTATACAAACACATAGATGGGCATGTTTACTGTCATTCTGTGTGGAGAATGTGTGTTTGCATTTTGTCATGTTAATCAGCCTGGTTTGTGAGGCTTTGTGATGCAGGATTTTTCTAGCTCCCCTGGTGTATGTATACATTTACGTGTGAATTGGTAGTAAAAACTATATAAGCCAGATGAAGTCACAGGCGGCTGGAAAGGAGAACGAGATCTATAAATGAGCGAGGTTACATGACGGAATGATATAAAGAGGACAGAGACGGAATAAATTCTGGGCTTTTGCTGAAAAGCGACAATTGTTCCTAATTTGTTATATAATCATTTTCATCTTCGCTTTATCATTATTTATTGTCTTTTTAGAAATTAGTAATCGAACATTTTGAAATACATGTTTGGAAATAGAAAGATCTAGGAACACAGTTGTTTTAACTGCGAATCAGTGTTAATATTCTGTAGGTGAAGACTTTTTCAAATATCATTTTAGTTTTACTTAAACCAAATTATATTGTAATTGTTTATCATCATTATTTCCTCTTTTTAAGAACTAATGGAAAAAATATCTTTGACGTAAATGTATGACTTTTTATACGTGAAATGCTATTTTTTCTGGATTTACCTAGTAATACACACCATCCACCTTAAAGCATCATATGCAAGACATTAAACGTTTTTCTGTTGAAATAAAGTCTAAGTAAAACCAACTAAATAAAAAATATTTCTAAATTACAGTTTTATGCAAATTTGTACCGACCAGATATCTAACAACTAACAAGTATTTTTTTCTGTCTTTCTGCCTATCTCATATCTAACCATTCTAATATACACGTCTGTTCTGAAATCAGATTCATGAAACAGAACAAAACTTTGAATCAAGAATAGTTAAAATTGGAAAAGTTTAAACATATTTTAGCAAACGTCTGTATACCCTTAATATAGCAGCAGATAAAGCATATTGTCCTGTGGGAAACAACATGAAGATCCACATGAAAAATCGTGTGGAAAATCTGTGTCAGATTTTTGCAGATTTTTTCAGTCAATAACTGAATCTGCAGTTTTTCTGTGCTGCATATATTTCTAAAATAGTACTGTATTTGGATATTTTTTAAATCTTTGGATTTGGTAAATCCACTGAAAATCCATAGGTAATATACATCGTCTTATAGCCAAGTTGATATTATTAAGAACACAATCAGCTGTAATAAATACTAACCCTTCTTCTATTATTAGACAGAGGAATTTGGGAAACTGTAGCTGGTGTTGTATGTTGTTCTTTTGGGAAAACATTTAAAACAATTTTAAAATGATTTGCTGTTTTCTTTTACAGTAAGATGCTAAGTAGAAACAATCTGATTGGTTGTAAATACCTTGTGTTATTTTTACTGCTATGGTTTACATTGCGCAATACCCCAATTTTTCATTTCTATATAAACAATCAGTGCTTTAAAGTAAAATGAGGAGAGAGTGGTGGGGGTGTGAGGAATTCTCATTTCTCCTTTTTTATGTGGTTTTTCTTCCAAACAGTATAAGTTCTGCCATACATGAATGTGAGGAATTACTATCCTAACTGCAACTAAAGGAAACTAAAAATATATAAGATTTTCCCTATAAGCAAAAACATATCTGCAAATTCCTGTAAACATAAGTGGTAAAAGGTGTACGGATATCCTCATCATCATGTTTAAAGGGAAGTAAAATACAACAATATCACTCATTTCCCTTATCCCAGGGGTCTACCAGAAAAGGGACCCAAAACAAATGTACCATTTAGGTTACATCCATCCACCATTGAGGGGAGGTCCAAGAGCAATGGATGCAATGGATCTGCCATGGATTTCGCTGCGAAAACCACGGACTTCATCCCTTCTTCTTTGAACAAGGTGGTAAGAAGCTGCAACAGAAACTAAAGTCTGTGCCACAGGTAAATTTCAGTTTAGGAAATTTGATCAAATTTCATCCTTAAAGGTCCTACTGTAATCCACTGCAGAATTTCAATGCACAATTTGGTTATGTGTACATTGATCACCAAACTGTGCATAAGATCAACTGCTCAGGAACATGAGCAAGTTCCTTTAATTTGGTGCTATCAATCAACCTAAACTTGTTAGAAGACAATTAACTGATTTCTCATTAACATGACCAGCAGTCTTCATAGTCCTTGTGCTCTCAAGGTGGACAGATCTTGTCCTATCCTTCTTTAAACCCTAATATGTGGTCCTCAGGGAGTGCTATCGCCATGATATCCTAGATAATGGTTTGTTAGCTACACCATCGGACTTCCAGTACATACAAGAAGGGGTTAGCTACTTTAAAAAAACTGCCATTGTGATACACTTCCCATTATTTTGCAGCTGGCTAAAGCAAGATTTTGGAGCCATACTGGGCATACACGCCAACCTGTATTACACAGGTTGGGGAGGGTATAAATGAGGATAGAGGCCCTGGTCTCCCTGGCACATCCTTGATACTGATTATTTTATCCATTGTTTTATTGACTTTGTAGGCAGAGATTTAATAAAGCATATCTATGCACAGTAAGAAGGATCAAAGAAAACTAGGGTTAAGTTTCAAGAAGATAAGAGGATAATTGGTTTCGTTTTTACACCACATCATTTCAATAGGCTTCCTGAAAGTCACGCTTGATGGTAAGGGGGCTGTCTTGCAATGTAGCAAAAGAAGCATGGGATTTCCATTTCTCATCCTAGAAAACTTATTTGCTCATTTCCCAGAATCTTCTAGTAGAACATCAATGGCTATAAGTCTTCACACATCTGCAAGGTGGCCTTAATTGGCATAGTTTCCTTACAGAGAACTCTTCCTCCCTGACCCAAGGAAGATAAGAGAGCATGAAGGGCTTCTGCAGAACTACAGCAAAAAGATTTTCTATCCACGAGAGCTAATATGGCTGACAATGATGGCTCAGACAACTACTTCCTGTCCCAGAAACGAAAGGAAGGAGTAATATAAAACATGTATCGTGCATGTATGTATGTCTGGGGATAAATACATAGCTGGGGGGTTTTAATTTTTTTTAATTTTTATAAAAGGTTAACTATAGTGGCAGGGTTCTAAAAAGGGCTTAATTAATGAGACACATTAACCCCTTTCACCCCCTTTCCATAGAACTGATATAAATATTATTAAACAGTTAAAGTCATACACACATTAGGTATCGTCGCATCCGAAAATGCCTGATCTATCAAAATATAATACTGTTTTTTTCAGAGGATTTACAGAGGATCTCTTCAATTTTCAATTTACCAAGGACTGGTGAGACTGTTCTGTGGATGCATTTTAAAAGGACTTTTATTGAGTAGAGCACTCACATATTTATTAACTTTTAGAATTTATCGGCTGTCTTTTGGGAGTGCACCCCATTAGTGGCTCCTCTAATTTTGATTACTAATTTCCAGACGTCATTGTGTTGATATCTCTAATTATAAAACCTATACACATTTGGTATCCCTGTAATCCTACCGACCCAAAGAATAAAGTAGACATGGCATTTGTAGTACACAGTGAAAGCCGTAAAATCAAAAACCACAAGAAATGGCGCAAATGCGTTTTTTCACCATTTTCACTGCATTTGAAATTTTTCTCCCGCTTCCCAGTACACAGCATGGGATATTACATACTGTTACTATGAAGTGCAATTTGTTATGCAGAAAATAAGCCAACACAGAGCTCTTTAAGTTTAACAATAAAAAAGTTATAGATTTTTGAAGATGAGGAGTGAAAAATAGAAATGAAAAAAACAAAAAAAGGCCAGGTCAGTAAAGGGTTAAGATTAATTATAAAATGATTGGATTAAAAGTGATCAGTGATTTCCGTCAGCTCCATAGAGATTAATGGAGCAGAACGGTCATGTGCTGAGACCCCCACTGATCAGCAAGTTAGGCCCTATCCCTTTGGATAGGGCCTAACTTTCCTTTATGGGAAAAACCCTTCGAGCTGCAGGGCTCCTTGCCTCTGTTTGTAGACTCTATGGATGCTATGGATGTCATTGCCAAGTCCTTATAAAAAGATTCTGAACTATTAAAGTATGTATCATCACAAAATATAAAGGTTTCATCACAAGGCTATATTTCCTTCTGGTCTCAGGCCCATAAAGGTAAGAACCACACTACCGGTAATCAAGTAATATTCAATAAAGACCAAGTATAAAATGTAAACTTTATAGATAAAACACAATAGCAAAGTATAATACAAAGCACCAAAATATAAAAATATACATATATAAAAATGCTTGTATGCATAGATATATACAGTCACCTGCTCACACAGATACATACATAGACATGTACACATATGCTGTCAGGAGCTGGGTGGAATAGAAGGGGTGATACTACCAGCAGAATCCCGGTAAGTGGTGTCCCTGTGTAAACAAAGTTTAAATTTGAACATTGGCGCAGTATAATTGTAGCTGGATTTTGGTTTTGGATTAAAGTAAAATTATACACTTAGAAACATCTCCTTGCCTCATGTGGTTTCTACTATTGTGGTCTCTCAGTTATTCTGTTCAATAATCTACAGCTGTTCTAGCAGATAGATTGGGCTGCCATGTTAGCCTGGCGCCCGGGTAACACGTCCACAGTGGAGGGAGAACCAACATCTTCTCCTCTGGAGACTGATGCATATTAGAAGAGGTTCCTGTTTCTTTTTTTTCTATAATAGATGTTTTAATGTAATTTTCAGATTCTTACTTTTTCCATGATAACCTGCAATAAATTACTGTATCTGCTACGGCTTCTACATATGAGTGAAACATTCTAATGCAGAAAGAGATATTATTTTATATTATCATCATAGCTGGTGCCATGTTATAAAAACACTTGTTGCTACTTACCAAATGCAAGCATTTAGGACTAATCACATCTGCGTTCAAGCACATCGTGTGAACATTGACTTAGGGTCCAGCATTAGATAGGGCCTAATGCCCACTCATATTGTATCTCCTCATCTCCCCCTTATATTGTGTTCACCTTTCATCTCTCTTTCATATTGCGTCCTCTCGACTCCCCCTCATATTGTGTCTCCTTATCTCCCCCTCTTATTGTGGCCCCCAGTATCTTCCCCATATATTCTGTCTCCCTTTTATTCCTCTTTCATGTTGTGGCTCCTGATATCCTCCTCATCTTCTCCTCATATTGTGGCCCCTCTCAATACCCTCTCATATTGTGACATCCTCTCATCTCCCCCTTATATTGTGACAGTTCATCTCCTCCTCATATTTAGGCCTATCATCTTCCTTCATAATGTGACACCTCATCTCCTCCTCATAGTATGTCTGTCATTTCTCATGTGTACTCCTATCATATCTCCCTCATAATGTGGCTACTCTCATCTCTCCCTCAATTTGTGGCCTTTCATATCCCTCTCACCCTGTGTGCCCATGTCAGCTCTCCCTCATATTGTGGCCCCTATCAATCTCACTCACATTGAGGCCCCTCATCTATTTCTCATATTTTGGTCCCTTTCAGTTATATAAAAGGATAGTACATGTCTTGTATCTATGGATGTTCACCCTCGCTGTTGTGCTGTATTATATGCACCTTTCATGCACATATTTTTTTATTACAGTGTATTACTACATGCCTTCATGCATCAGTAAGTGCATTATCTTTATGTTCCTAGTTTCACCTACCATACATTAAAAGTTGAATTGGATTTACTAAGGACCATGCGCCAGTTTTCTGGCGGGCTTTGCCCATTCTTTTAGGTGCACACTTCTTGCACAGGTATTTAACCGTTACAGGACACCATCTTTGGTACCAGAAAAATATTCGCAATTGTACCAATTCTGTGCCAATTCTGAGGCCAATAACTTTTTCACACGTGTACGGACCTATGCAAGTTGTAATTTTTTGCGGTATGTGCTGGCATAGAGTGTTCACCGCAGGGAATAATCTTTTGCATCTTTTGGGACGTGGCAATACCTAACATGTTTATTATTTTTGCTGTTTATTTATTTTTATTTGTGTCCTGATTTACACTTTTACTTTTCTTAAAGATATGGATATATATATTTTTTATCTTTTACATTTTTTTTACTATTATTTCAGACCCTCTTGGGTACTTTAACTGTGCAGGGTCTGATTGCTCATACTATATACTGCAATACTACTATATCGCTGTATATAGCAATTTTACTAATATAGCCATCGACAGGCTATTGGAGATCATTATACATGGCAAGCCTATAATTCTCTATGAACCGATCGCCACATCGTCACCGATGTCCTGGTGCATGAAGGGGTTAAGAAGTGCCTGAGCCACATTTGTGTTGCATGCGACCATTTGTGTTGCGGCTGCACTATTCTTCATGCAACACAAATTTCTGCACTTAAATCGGATTGTTCCGGTGCTCAGTTGGAGCGTGCGCCACATTCATCATGCAAAGTCCACCACAAGTGTCACACGCCCTATGTTAAAGGTGCACAAAAATGGTGCACTCTGTCAGTGCAGAGGGGAGCCAGAGTAATGAAGAACGGGCACCAGATATCCTGAATCTGCCGCCTCTGCCCACTACACAGGCAAACAGTTTGCACTATTTTTAGTAAATGTGGGCCACTGAGTTGCCAAGGGAGGCTCCCATGCACACTGCCATCGCTCCTCCATATTTTATTAGACCCTCCTCATACACACTGTCATTATCCATTCCTTATTTTATTAAGAGTCCCCCATGCACACTGCCATCCACCTCCCCCAAATATTTTATTAAGGCCCTCCATGCACGCTGCCATTCCCCCATCCATATTTTATTAGGCCCCCCTCATGCACACTGCCATTCCCCCCTCCTTATTTTATTAATGACCCCCATGCACACTGCTACCCCCCAATATTTTATTAAGGCCACCCATGCACACTGCCAACCCTCCTCCATATTTTATAAAGGGCCCCCATGAACACTGCCATCCCTCCCCTCCATATTTTATTAAGGCCCTCCATCTTCCTTCCATATTTTATTAAGGCCCCCCTTCTCCCTCCATATATTATTAAGATTAAGGCCCCCCCTTCTCCCCTCCATATTTTATTAAGGCCCCTTACTCCCCTCCATATTTCATTAAGGTCCCCCCTTCCCCCCTGAATATTTTAAGGCCCCCCTTCCATATTTTATTAAGGCCCTCCCCCTCCCATCCATATTTTATTAAGGCCCCCCCTTCTCCCCTCCATATTTTATTAAGGTCCCCCTTCTCCCCTCCCTTTTGCCAACAGCAAAAAAAACAAAAAAAACTTTACTCATCTCAACCTGTGTCCATCTCCTGTCATTGAAGCTGTGTGTCATCGCACGGCCACGCATCTCCTGCACGAAGTACCCGGCAGCGCTGCACTCACTGCTGTGGCTGCAGTCAAGGATAGTACTTGAGTGGCCGTTTCCAGCTGCATCGAGTACTATTGAAGCCACTGGCAGGGGCCTCCGATCAATCCGAACGGAGGCCCTTGCGATAGTGCCAGCGGTCGGGGACCACCGGTGGATTCAACAGCCCCCTGGCAGGCAAGACCGACCCTGTTTATATGACTTCTAGGGAAATGGGAATGATTTGATTTTTTTGTTATTTTTTACTATTTTTCAGACTCCCTAGGGTACTTTAACCCTAGGTTGCCAGATTGATCCTACCATATACTGCCATACTACAGTATGACAGTATACAGGGATTTTCCACACCATCTATTATAATGTGCAAATTGCACATTGTAATGGATAGCCTAGATCATGATAGCCTCGGATCTTTGTGTGACCCAAGGCTGTCATGGTAATATATTTGCAGCTCCACGATGACGTCACGGGGAGCGATGATCGGGGCCAAGATGGCGGTGCCCACATGGCGCCGGCTCGTTAATTTTGCCAGCAAAGCAGTAATCAAAGGGTTAACACCCGCAATCGGCCCTAGCACCAATCGCGGGTGTTAGCGATAGTGAGTATGAAGAGGGCTCAGCTCGTGAGCACGCTGCATACTCCCCCATGCGCAACAAGACGTAAGGGAAACAGCGGCTTCTTACATCCTGGATAGCAGGATACTGAGCTCTGCATGCATCACAGCTCAGAGACACCCAAGACAGTTCAAGTATGTGATCCTGTCCACAGTGCCATGTCAGCAATATAGACCACACCATTCCAGACAAGGTCTTACATCTCAGCAAGCTCAAGAAACTCCAAGAGTGAGCAGCTCCACAATCCCCGTTGCCTGTGCAAAGATAGAAACCATCAAAGTATACCCCAACTTTTGTGTGCAGGAAATGCAGAGGAAAATAAAAAGAGCATGCCTGGAAGCAAGAAAGGCATATAAAAATCACTAAAGAAGCTAGCAACAGAATAGGAGGCTACAGCAGCTATAGCTGAAACAGAGGCCTTAGAGGAAGCAGTGAATCCTATAAGTCATTGATGCAGAGGAAAATAAAAAGAGCATGTCTGGAAGCAAGTGCTGATGAGCAAGAAAGGCGTATAAAAATCACTAAAGAAGCTAGCAACAGAATAGGAGGCTACAGCAGCTATAGCTGAAACAGAGGCCTTAGAGGAAGCAGTGAATCCTATAAGTCATTGATGGCGAACCTTTTAGAGACTGAGTGCCCAAACTACAACCGAAAGCCACATATTTTTCACGAAGTGCCAAATGCCAGTTTAATGTAGCTTATTGCTCCCTGCTGTGTCACAGATTTGAACGTATTGGCGTCCTGAAGACACCAATACAGTAGAAAGATGGAGAAACTTGGATTATTATTCTAGCTTGCCCCTAAGGTCCCCTTAACAGGATGAATCACAGGCCCTGAGAAGGGGCTTCAATGAAAATCCAGCTCTGTCCACTCCTCCTTGCTCCTCCCTTACTCTTCAAGTCACTTTAAAATAGTGCTGAACATGGCACGTTCTGGGCTGCCTGTGACTACAGGAGGAGGAGTCCTGAATGGTGACCTTTTTCCTGGGTGATGGCCTAGGTGCCCACAGAGAGTGCTCCGAGTGCCACCTCTGGCACCCGTGCCATAGGTTTGCCACCACTGCTATAAGTGAAAGACTTAGCAGCACCTAGCACAGTGATGGTGAACCTTTTAGAGACTGAGTGCCCAAACTACAATCAAAATCTACTTATTTACTGTGAAGTGCCAGCATGGAATTTTATACAATATCTTATTGCTACCTGTTCTTCCACGTCTTTCAATTGTATAGGCCGCCTGAGGCCACCAATACAGTTGAAAGAAGGAGGGCAAATTTAGACTTAGAGGGCAAATCATTGTAGATTCTCTCCAGGGCCTCTTTGTAGAGGAAGAATGGTGGGCCCATCAGGAGGACCTCCAAAGACGATGCAGGTCTGTCAAAAACCTTTTCACTTTTCTTGCAGTTCCAAACAGCCAATGAATTGTCACTTTAAAATAGAGCTGAGAGCAGCATCTCTTTAGTTGCCTGGGGCAGTAGGAAGAGATTGGTGGATTGGTCTATTGGTGAACAATGTCCTAGGCAGATGGCCTGAGTGCCCACAGAAAGGGCCCTGAGTGCCACCTCTGGCACTGTGCCATAGGTTGCCATCACTGACCTAGCACTAAACCAGGGATGGCTAACTATTGGACCGTGCCAGGGTGGCACTCGGAGCCCTTTTGTGGGCACTCAGGCCACACAGAGATGACTCCAGGTATCTTCTGCAGTCTCAGACAGCCAGGCGCTGCGTGCAAGAGGTATTAAAGTGACAGCTCTACCTGGACTATTTCTGCTATATTGGGCTCTTCAGGGTCAGGGGCGGACTGGCACTATGTTACTGCCGGGGAATTTCTCACCGTGGGGCCGGTCGGTTTTGCTGGCTGGACCGGGCCGTCTCCTCTGTCTGGGGGCGGTCGCCTCTTCCCCTCCTAGGACTTCCTATAACTGTAATTAAATAGTACCACCTAGTATATGATGCCGGGTACTAGTGACAAGGAGAGGCCAGAAGTACCCGCTGGCTGTGAGCTGTTGTCGGCAGGCACAGTATGCTGTACGCGCGGGCAGGCCGGCACCGCTAGCTACACACACTGTATGCTTACGTGGAGCGCTCCCGTGGCAGCAGGTGATGTCAAGGGATGGGGGGAGCCTCCGGGGAAGGGCGTGGCTGTATACACAGTCTCCTCACATGCGGAAGTGGAGATGTATGGTCTGCACTCGCAAGAAGGAAACTGGGTTAGGGGGACTCGTTGTGCAAACATGTGTTATGGAACTGAGGGAGCTTCATAGGAGGGGCTAGCGATGCTAGTGTAGGTCAGGGAACACACTGGATATCGTAATGGCGGCTGCCTGTTCTGGGCAGGGGCTTAGGTGGCATGAGGTGTGTGTTACGTGGGGCTGCCATGTTCTGACGGGTGCTGACGGTGGCATGATGGTGTGTGGTTACGTGTGGCTGTAGTCTGGCGGGTGTGAGGTGGGCCCTTGATGTGGTGCTTATACGTTGGGGCTGCATGTTGGCGGGTGCAGTGGCAGATGGCTAGGAGGGTGTGGACGTGGGGACTGCATGTCGGCGGGTGATGAGCAAGGTTGGCAATGAGGGGGGCTGTTACGTGGCACTGCATGTCTGGCGGCGGTGTGCGAGGTGGCACTGAGTGGTGTGTTACGTGCGACTGCATGTCTGGCGGGGCTGTGAGGCGGCATGACGGTGCTGTGTTACGTGGCTGCAGTGTCTGGCGGCGGCGAGGCGGCATGAGGTGAGGTCGTGTACGTGGGGCTTGCATGTCGCGTGGGCGTGTTGCTGAGTGGCATGAGGGTGTGTGTTGCGTGGTGGCTTGCATGTCTGTGCGGGTGCTCGGTGGCATGAGGGTGTGTTAGGTGGGGCTGCATGGTCTGGCGGTTTGCTCAGTGGCATGAGGTTGTGTGTACGTGGGGTCTTGCATGTCTGGCGGGAGCTGAGGGGGCGATGAGGGTGTAGGTGTATCGTGGGCTGTATGTATGGCGGGGTGAGTGGGCTGAGGTGTGTGTTACGTGGGGCTGCATGTCAATGGCGGGTGCTGAGGTGGCGTTAGGTGGTGTTACGTGGGGCTGCTGTCGTGCGGTGCTGAGGTGGACATGACGGTGCTGTGCTTACGTGGGGCTTGTATGTCTGGCGGGTGCTGAGTGGCATGAGGTATGGTGGTTACGTGGGGCTGCAGTTCGTTGCTTAGTATAGGAGCTTTGACAGGGGTGTGCTGCCATGTGGCGTGCGATTGGCAATGAGGTGTGTGTTACGTTGGGGCTGCAGGTCTGCGGTCGTGCTGATACGTTTTTTCTTTTTGCGGTGGCATGAGGGCTGTGTTACGGGGGCTGTTGTAGTCTGGCGGGTGCTGATTGTGTGGGCATGGAGGGGGTGGACGTGGGCGGTGCAGTCTGGCCGGTGCTAGGTGGCAGGAGGTGTGTGTTAATGTGGGCTGCATGAGGGGGTGCTGAGTGGCACCCTGAGGTGTGTCGTCACAGCGCGGAACTTGAAGGTTGAACCAGCGACTGGAAAGAGTTCACGGGGTCAGTGCAGAGTTCGAGAGGCCCAGAGAGAACAAGAATGGGTGCGCATTGAGGTGTGTGCTGTGTGTTACGTGGACTGCATGTTGCGCGCGTGATTGAGGTGGGATGACGGCTGCTGTTGTGTGACGTGGGGCGAATGTCGGCGGGTGCTGAGGTGTTGAATGAGGGGTGGTGGTTACGTGGGGGCTCGCTTGTCTGCAGGGTGAATAAGTTGGCATGATGAGTGTGCTTGTACGTGGGGGTGACATGTTGGCGGGTGCTGAGGGGGTGGATGAGGTGGGTGTTACGTGGGGTGTATGCTGGGGGGGTGTAGGTGGCATGAGGTGTGGTACGTGGGCGCTGACATGGTGGGGGTGCTGAGGTGAATGAGGTTGTTGTTACGTGGCTGCATGTCTGCGGGTGTGCTAAGGGTGGCATGAGGTGTGTGTACGTGGGATGCATGTTGCGCTGAGTGCGTGTGGCTGATGCATGTTGGCGGGGGTGTGGGCCAGAGGGCGTGGTTACGTGGGGTGCATGTCGGCGGGTGCTGAGGAGGCCAGAGGGTGGTTAAAGTGGGGATGCAGTCTGGCGGGTGCTGGGTGTGGCATGAGGAGTGTGTTGTTGGGAGTGATGTAGGGGGTGCATCCAGGTGGGACATGAGGTGTGTTGCGTGGGGCTGCATGTCTGGGGTGCTCAGGGGGTGGCGATGAGTGTGTGTTGTTAGGAGTGGCGGTGAGTGGCTGGGTGTAGTTACTGGAGTGTTGGCGCATGAGGTGGCATGAGGTGTGTGTTAGATGGGGCTGCAGTCTGGCGGGTGCTGCGGTGGCATGAGGTGTGTGTTACGTGGGGCTGCAGTCTGGCGGGCGGTGCGGAGTGAGGGTGGCACGTGGGCTGATGGGGGGCTGAGGTGGCGGGTGTGTACGTGGGGTGATATGTCTGGCGGGTGACTAGAGTGGCATGAGGTGCTGTGTTACGTGGGGCTGCATGTCTGGCGGTGCTGAGGTGGCATGAGGTGATGGGTGTTAATCGGGCGCTGTATCGGTCTGGGCGTGGTTGCGAGGCGGTGGCATGAGGTGTGTGTTGTGGGGGCTGCATGCTGGGAGGTGCTCGAGGTGGCATGGGTGTGGTTACGTGGCCGCATGTCTGGCGGGTGCTGAGGTGGCATGAGGTCGTGTGTAGGGAGACGCATGTCTGGCGGGTGCTGAGGTGCATGAGGTGTGTGTTAGTGGGACTGCATGTCTGGCGGGTGCTGATGGGCAGCTGAGGGAGTGGGTACGTTGGGGCTACGTGTCTGCGGGTGCTCAGGGTGGCCAAAAAAGGTGGCCAAAAAAATGACAAAGAAGATTGCTTAATTCAATTAATAAAAATTATGGAAACACCCCCCCACAGCACACCACACACAAAAAAAAAAAGGCAAGTAAATTGTTTTAAAAAAAAAAAGCTTTTACAAGGAACCAATCAGGATTGCCGTAAAGCTTCAGTATGGCCACTGGGGTTCAAGCGGCCGTCTGCCGCAGTCTTGGTTTATTAGGTTGTTTCGCGGGTTCAGGGGGGTGGTGTGAGGGGGTTATGAGATATAGGTGGGGGACAGTGTGTCAGTTGAGGTGTATATATGATTATGTGGGGGCCAGTGTGATCAGTTGTGGTGTAAGGGGTATATATGATATATGTGGGACAGTGTGTCAGTGTGGTGTGAGGGGTATATATGATATATGTGGGGACACAGTGTGGACAGTGGGGTTGTGAGGGGATATATGAGATATGTGGGTTATCGGTGTCAGTGTGGTGTGAGGGGTATAATGATATATGTGGGGGGTACAGTGTGGTCAGTTGTGGTGTGAGGGGATATATGATATATGTGGGGCAGGTGGTCAGTTTTGGTGTGAGGCGTATATAGCTATATGGGGGGCACAGTGTGAGTCGTTGTGGTGTGAGTGGTATATATGCTATATGTGGGGGCACAGATGTGGTCAGTTGTGGGTGTCTGTGAGAGTAAGATGCTCTGATGTGGGGTAAAGTGTATCAGTTGTGGGTGAGGGGGTAGTATGATTATGTGGGGTACAGGTAGTCAGTTGTGGTTGTTAGGGGTTAATATGATATAGGTGGGGACAGTGTAGTCCGTGGTGGGTGTGAGGGGTATAATGATATATGTGGGGTTAAGTGTGGTCGTTGTGGTGTGAGGGGTATATATGATATAGGGGGGGTTACTGATTGTGTCAGGTGTTGGTTGTGCGGTGGGTATATGGTATATAATATGTGGGACACAGTGGTACAGTTGTGGCTTGAGGGGGTATATATGATATATGTGTGGTTCCAGTGTGTACCAGTTGTGGTTGTGAGGCGGTCTATATATGATATTGTGGGGGCACAGCTTATGTGTGGGCAGTTGTGGCTTGATGTGAGGGGTATATATGAGATCTTGGTTGTACCACTGTGGTCAGTTGTGGGATTGTGCGGGTTATATATGAGATATGTGGGGGCAAAGTGTGTGGTTCGTTGTGGAGATTACGGTGAGGGTTATTTATGAGATATGGGGGTACGTGTGAGTAAGTTGTTGTTAGGGGTAGACATGTATAATATGTGGGGGCACAAAGTGTGTGTCAGTTGTGGATGTGAGGGTACATTTGATATTCGTGGGGGCACAGTGTGGTCTAAAGGTAGTGTGGTTTGTGTTTGTGAGGGGTAATATCATAATGTGTTTGAGGGTACGTGTGGGTCAGTTGTGTTAGGGGTAGATATGATATATGTGGGGGCACGTTTTTTGTGTTGTGGTTGTCAGGTTTGGTATTGGGTTGGGAGGGGTTACATATGATATAATGTGGGGGCCCCAGTGTGGTAAGTTGTGTGGTGTGAGGGATATATATGATATATGTGGGGGCAGCAGTTGGTGGTCAGTTGTGGTGTTGAGGTGGTATACATGAATATGTGGGGCACCAGTGTGGCAGTTGTGTGTGTGAGGGGTGGTATAATGATACTAGGTGGGGTACAGTTGTGTACAGTTGTGTTGTGAGGGGATAATATGATAAGGTGGGGTACCGAGTACAGTGTGGTCAGTAGTTGTGGTGTGGGGGGCATAAGATATATGTGGGGTACAGTGTGGTCAGTTGTGTGTGAGGGGTAGAGGGGTAGTAATAGATGTGGGCACAGTGTGTAAAGTTGTGGTGGCGGGCTATATATGATAATGTGGGGTTACAGTGTGATTGTACCGTTGTGGTGTGAGGGGTATATAGAAATGTGGGGGCACAGTGTGGTAGTCGTGGGTATTGAGGGGTATATAGGATATATTGTTGTTGTCCTGTGGTCAGTGTGGTGTGAGGTGAGTATATATGATATCTGTGCGGGGCACAGTGTGTCAGTTGTGGTGTGAGGGGTATATATGATATATGTGGGGTGTACAGTGATGTGGTCAGTTGTGTTTAGGGGTATCCATGATATGTGTGGGGCACAGTGGTGGGTCAGTTGTGGTGTGAGCGGTGGGGGCACATATGTATGGGTGGGGGCACAGTTGTGGGTGTCCAGGGTGGGTGTGAGGGGTATATACATATATGTGAGGGTGACACAGTGTGGTCGTTTTGTGTTAGGGGGTATAATGATCTATGTGGGGGGCATCAGTGTGCGTCAGTGTGGTAGTGAGGGTAACATAGATATATGTGGGGCACAGTTGTGTCAGTTGTGGTGTGAGGGTATATATGATATATGCCTGGGGGCACAGTGTGGTGGTTGTGGTGTGAGGGGGTATATATGATATATGTGGGGGCACAGAATGTGGTCAGTGTGTGTGAGGGGTATATAGGATATATGTGGGGTACGTGGGGCAGTTGTGGTCCGTGAGGGGTTATATGATATATGTGGGGTACAGGTATGGTCAGTTGTGTTATGGGGTTATACATGATATATGTGGGGGCACGTCTGTGGTCAGTCTGTGGTGGGAGGTAATATGATATATTGGGGGGGGGAACAGGTGGGTCAGTTGTGGTGTGAGGGGTTCTATTATGATATATGTGGGGTACAGTGTGATCAGTTTTGGTGTGTGAGGGGTATATGTGATATATCGTGGGAGCACCGTTGTGGTCAGTTGTGGGCATGGAGGGTATATATGATATTGGGGGGGTACAGTGTGTACAGTTGTTGGTTGGAGGGGTATATATGATATATGTGGGGTACAGTGTGGTCAGTTGTGGTGAGGGGTAATAGATTATATTACTTAGAGCACAGTGTTATCGGGAACACTATAGTGTAAGTGACTGAGGTGTTCTTTGGCTCACAGAGGAGCTGCAAGGGGAGGAACCAGCAATAAACGTGAGTGTCAATTCTTTATCGATAAGTGAATGCCTGGAGAATCAGTGCAACTTGTATAACTGATGGAAAGAAGATCATCACCTGTGAGAGCTAAATGTTACTTGCTGGACAAAGATCCATGATACAAAGTCTGACAATTTGCTGTACCCGAAGGCCAACGGTAGAAACAGAAGTCCTGTGGAAGGAAAAAGATAGGGAAGGAGGCCGGCGCAGCATTCTGGCATCTAATATGCCGCCATGGGGTGAAGCAGCCATGTGGATAAATTACACAGGTCTCCCTGCCACCCCAGAGGTCCCATTCGAGAGGCTTTATGCAGCATGACAACCTTTGTTTTCTTGGACACAGGGACTGCTGCCTCCCCCTCTATTAAAGCGCTCATGTACATAGGGGCAGTTTTTTGCAATTATATCCTGTACATAGGGGGCAGTATTATAGTAGTTCATGATTTACATAGGGGGGGGAAGGCAAGTAAATTTTTTTTTATTTTTTTTTTATGATAGTAGTTTATTATTGTATTATAGGGGCAGTATTATAGTAGTTATATTTCCTGGACATAGGGGGCAGTATTATAGTAGGTATATCCGGTACATAGGGGGCAGTATATATGTTAGTTATATTCTTATACATAGGGGCAGTAGTATAGTGTTATATCTTTTGATACATAGGGGCAGTATTATAGAGTTATATTCCTTAAATAGGGCAGTATTATAGTAGTTATCTTCCTTGTACATAGGGGGAGTATTATAGTAGTTTGTTCCTGTACATAGGGGCAGTATATATAGTTAGTTAGTATATTCATGTAACAGGAGGCAGTATTATAGTAGTATATCCTGTACATGGGCGGGCAGTATCATAGTAGTTATAGTCATGTACATAGGGGGCAGTATTATAGTAGTTATATTCTTGGACTTAGGGCGCAGTATTATAGTATTATATTCCTGTACATAGGGAAGGGCGGATTTAGAGTTATATTCTGTACATAGGGGCCAGTATTATAGTAGTTATCTTCTTTGTACATAGGGGGAAGATATTATAGTGTTATATTCTTGTACTAGGGGGCATGTATTATAGTAGTTCTATTCTTTGTACATATGGCGTGGCACAGGATATAGTAGTTTCTATTTTGTACATAGGGGTAGTATTATAGTAGTTTATGGTCGTTGTACATAGGGGCAGATTATAGTGAGTTCTAGTCTTGTTACTAGGGGGGGCAGATTATAGTAGTTATATTCCTGTACATAGGGGGCAGTGTTATAGTAGTTATATCTCTGTACATTAGCGGGGCAGTATTATAGTAGTTCTATCGCCTGTACATAGTGGGCAGTCTTTAGGAGTCTATTCATGTACATAGGGGCAGATTGCAGTATTATATAAGTTTTAGTTAATTCTTGTACATAGGGGGCAGTATTATAGTAGTTCTATTCTTGTACCTAGTGGGCAGTATTATAGTAGTCCTTTTGTACATAGGGGGCAGGTTTATAGTAGTTCTATCTTGTACATAGGGCGGGCGGTATTATAGTAGTTTATTTTGTAATGGGGGCGGTATTGAGCTCATAGGGTTTAGTTATATTCTTGTACATAGGGCGGGGCTAGTATTAGAGGATATCCCTGTACAAGGGGGCAGTATATTATAGAGTTTATTCTTGTACATAGGGGGCGGTATTATAGTGTCTATTCTTTGTACATAGGGGGGCGGTATTGTATAATAGTAGTTCATTCCTGACATAGGGGCCGGGCAGTGTTATAGTAGTTAATACCATACATAGGGAGCAGTATTATAGTAGTTATATCTGTATCATCGGGCGTATTATAGTAGTTTTATCTGTAATAGGGGGCAGTAATTATAGTGTCGTATATTCCGTACATAGGGCAGTCAGTATTATAGTAGTTATCTTGTCGTGTACCATAGGGGGCAGTATTATAGTAGTATATTCTTGTACATAGGGGGCAGTATTATAGTAGTTCTATTCCTGTACATCGGGGGGCAGTTATTATAGTAGTTCTATCCTGACATAGGGGCAGATTATAGTAGTTGTGATAGGCCTTTGTAACATAGGGGGCAGTATCTCCGAGTATTATAGTAGTTATATTCTTGTAAATAGGGGGCAGTAGGATCGAGGTATATTCTTGTAATAGGTGGCTATATATAGTCGTTCAATCATTGTACATAGGGCGGCAGTATTTAGTAGTCTATTCCGGTCATAGGGGCAGTATATAGTAGTGTATGCTTGTACATAGGGGGCAGTATTATATAGTATATTCTTTGTACATAGGGGGCAGTATTATAGTAGTTTAGATTCATGTAACCTAGGGCAGTATTATATTAGTTAGATTCTGTACCTATGGGGCAGTATTATAGTAGTTATATTCCTGTAACATAGGGGGCGAAGTATGATAGAGTTTATTCCTGTACATTAGGGTGGCAGTGATTATAGTTTAGTTATATTCTGTACATAGGGGGCAGAATTATAGTAGTTCTATTCTTGTGTTACATGGGGGCAGGATTATAGATAGTTAGCTTGTATATGGAGAACGTATTTTATTGTTTTATTTTGTATAAAGAAGGCAGGATTAATGTGTTGTATGTTATATAACTCAAACATATACCCACCCATATTGGTCTGACCACACACACTTGTCTTTACTCCGCCAATAAAATGGGGCCGCTTTTACGTTTTTTCCAAGGGGCCATCTTTAAATTTCCAAGTCCGCCCTGATCAGTGGTGCTTGTTATCAATGAAAACGGTGACAGAGAAGGGAGTAAAATCACAAATAACGTTCGTGTTGGCACTGTGCCGATAAATAAGCAGGACTTTGTTGAAGTTGGGCACTCAGTCTCTAAAAGGTTCGCTATCACTGACCTAAACCAACAAATGCCTGCGCTATACTTATGCCCTTCAAGACAGAACAAGAACATGGGAGCATCTATGGCAACACTTTTAAAACCTGCAGCAGCCTACAAAGTAATCTCTCACCAGATCCATTGTGTAAAGATCAATGGATACAGTATATGACTTTCTCAAGCTCTATGCAAAACATGAGATAATAATCAAAGGGCTCTTAAAGTTTGATGACTGACCTGAAGTCTATAGAGCATGGCAATCTTCATTCAGGAATATAGTCAAAGACTTTTGTCTGTGAAGAAGTCTATAGTCTATTGAAATGGCTAAGGAAAGAGTCAGCAGTCTATGCAAAGCAGATTAGAGACTCATCTATCAAAGCAAAAGGTTAAATATGATATGGGAGATACCTAATGAGTGTTATGACTCACCAGAAGTGATAGAGAATGTACCCTTTAAGCAAATGGATGACTTTCCTGAGATTCCCAACACAGGTTTCCCAAAGCTAAGATTATTAAGTGACCTGTTGAACTCCAAGTTGCCAAAGCTGTAGGAGCTGAAGGTCTTGCATTCCTAGACAAATCACAAGGTGTCAACCCAATAGTACAGAAGATGCCTTATGGTGTGCAAGAGAAGTGGATTACTCAAGGATCCAAGTACAAGTAACTCCATTCTCAATTTTTTGGACTTTATGCGACAATAAGCAAAGACTGAAATTACTCCTAGTTTTTACTTCTCAATGTCCACATCCCAAACCATCTAAACCCGCATTGTTTTGTAACCGAAGAAGGTACACCTGTCTCTGTACACAAAACCAGTGTGTCCCATGTAAAACTTTTAGTATTACACAGACAGAGAAGACTTCAAAGAACCCATGCAGGGAATATCCTCTACACGAGAAACCTCACTCACAGCTGAAATGCAGAGGATACTGCGGAAAACCTTTGCAAAACCTTCCTCATATTAATCATATTTGCTACTTGTGTATTTAAGGCTCATGTGTGACAGCAAAGAGTATACCACAGCTTTCTACCCATTCAAACTTCCATTAGAGCAAACTAGTATAAATCCAATAATTTATTGCAAAGCATCATTTGAAAAAATCTCATCTTTATTAATATAGAAAAATATCACATGAAATTAATCACAAAAATCTGAATAAAAAAATCCCATATACATCCCAGATGCATATAAATACATCAACACAACAAACAAACAGTGTGGGTATAACTGGAGAGGATACCTCAATAGGCACTGGCTTACATATAAATCATATATTCAGATAATCAATACAATGTAGCAGTTCTGGGATTAGTGAAAAGGGCCGCTCATAAGTCCAAAAAGTACCCACCAGAAGCCATACTCCACCATCCAGTTCCCCACTGTCTGACACTTCAACCTATGTTATGCACCCTGATTCGTCAGGCGGTGTCTGGACAGTGTGTATGGCAGGCTATTTATCATATACAGGTGGAAATAATTACCGTGCCTAGTGTCATAAACTCCAATATCCGGCCATCGGTGTCACGGTGTCACGGATGCACCCGCAATCCTTGTCGCTGGCTCCCTGTGTGGCGCGGCGCCCCCTGGCCTGTCCTTACCTCTCCACAAGCCTGATTTCCGTCCATCTAGGCCGCTCATGTCCCCGCTCCCTAGGGCTCGCACGCACAGACTTTTCAAGACTTAAAGGGCCAGCGTCCTCCTGATTGGCGACGGTTAATCTGGCTCTGCTTTATAATCCGGCACCTCCCTTTCTGCCTCGCTGGATCTTCAGCATCATTTCCTGCTAAGTGAAAGCCCTCCAGTGTTGCTGCATTTCCAGTGTTTCTCTGTGTTCCTGTGTTACCAGTATTCCTCTGTGTTCCTGTCATCCGTTCCTGCCTGCCTGTACCATTTGCCAGCTCCTGTGTTCCTGCAATGAGTTCCAGCGGATCCTCCCAAGCTGTGCTCCTGCTGTCACCCAAGGCTCGGACTGTGTCCTGCATCTCTGTAATACCTTGGCTGCCACCGTGGACCTAGTTGCACCGGTGGAACAACCTGGTGGCACCATGCCGCAGCAGGACCATCCTGCTTTGTGGCGGGCTGGTGAAGACCAGGTGCCACTTACACTCCGGTCCTGGGTGTCGGCTAGTACCATCATCTCCTGCGGTGGTCCAGAGTGGGTCCACAGACTCCTTCAGAACCCTTCTGCCCGTTACAGTTGGCTACTCCAGAGTTGTGTCACACGGATATTGGGATGCCAACATGCAGCATGAGATCCGGAAAGACACTTGCCGGAAGTGAAATCCGTGTGAACATCTGGATCGCACTGTAAAGTAACGGTGGCCATTTTTATTATGAGACACATAGCGATATTATAGCTCCTACACAAATAGGAATATTATTGTATATTTTGGAATTCTACTGGTAGCATTAAGTGTCCCCAGTGATTTATATATAAGCCAGTGCCTATTAAGATATTTGTACATAGATATTCTCCTCTCCAGTTATACCCACACTGTCCATTTGTTCTGTTGATGTTTCTCTTATAATGGTTTTTTTTAATGCAGATTTTTAAAATGAAATTCATGTAATATTTTTCTATGTTAATAAAGATGAGATTTTTTCAAATGATGCTTTGCAATAAATTATTGGATTTATACTAGTTTGTTCTAATGGAGTTAGGTATTATGCTGACATGATTTGGGTCCTCTAGACTTTGAGTAGTAAGATTTAACAATATAAAGCCCTGCTGTTGTTTGTTTTTTTGGTTATTAATGCTACAGCTTTGTACCCAAGACCAGCTACATGAGCTTTTACATCCTCAGAAAAAGACACATCGCACGGCGGGGAGGAGAAAGAGACAGCACATCCAGAATGGACACCCCAGTGCAATGGAAGATTTGTCTTGTTACAGTGTACCCCAATTGGACACAAAGTAAAGGTGGTAAGGCTATGTGCAATCCTTGTTGACCAAAGCAATAAATCTCTTGCAAACTCATGCTTTCTTGATATTTTTGAAGACAACTCTTCATATTCACTTACAACAACCTTGTGTGAGTGCTGAAACTGAAAGACAGCAGCTAGCTATCAAGTTGAAAGTTTAGATGGTGACATATCTCTGCCTCTACCAATTGAATGATTGAATGCATCAGAATCCCAAACAACAAATAGGAGATCCCTACACCTGAGGCAGCATTACATTAACAGCACCTGAGAACCTGGAACCCCGTCCGGAGTTTATCATACCAGGACTTGAACTCTGTGCTGCTATTCTAGCAGTAGAACTGGCAGAATTAATCACATTAGAAATAGATGTAAACCTGGATGACACCGTATTTCACACAGACAGCAAAGTAGTTCTGGGTTACATTTACAATGAAACTGAAAGATTTTAGGGAATATTTATCAGGGCCTCTGCGACACTTCAGTGTCATAGAAGCCTGAAATAATCACAAATGCTTGCTTATTGCTAGCAATTGTGATTAATTTCTCCAATCTGCCACCTTCACAGCGCTCACTCAGTGTGGGCCGATTGGGGCGTTACTGTGCCCACTCCTGTGCATTCGCAACAGCAGGTGAATTTTGATATGTGAGGCACGGCCTGGTGTAGAAATAGACGCTGCGCAGGAACCCGCCAGATACATCAAGAGGTCGGAGCCTCTTGATGTATCAGGCCATGCAAGAGCAGCGGTGGAGCTATCATACGCCCAAGCACGAGCGCCGGCATATGGCCTGCCCAGTGGTGTTACAGTCCATTCTACAAGAGTCGTAGCAGCATCTCATCTCTCATATTCCTGTACAAACCACTACCTGACACTCTTGATGGCGGCACATATGAACTGTTAGAGCCAGAATCTGATGCAGAGATCTGACCTCAAGTATCTGTACTTGCCACAAAGCCATGCTTTGCTTAATTCACGTGACTAGAGAATTCAGAGGCACACAGATTGCAGTCTACCTTTATTACAAAGCTTGTAATACAGTGGATGAGCTTACACAGGCCAGAGAGATTATAATCTATTGTATTTAAAAGCAGATTTATGCATTAGAACTTCACAAGCAAAAGAGCACTCCTAAAGGAAGTTTTTTCAAGAGACTTGATCCATTTGTAGATGCCTTCTAGGAAAATTACATCTATACAGACATGGAACAAGTGGTAAGCCAGTAAACCCAGCATGGATGATGGCAATTTTGCTCTTGTAAAGGACTATTAGTCAAAGAGAAACAAGTGGCCTTTAGGACTTGTAACTAAAGTGTTTCCAAGTGAAGATGGGAAAGTCACAAAGGTGGAAATCAAAGTGGCAATCTAGTGGCCTCCTTCGTTAACTATAGAATATCGATTTTGTCTCATGGGAAACACTGTAGTTTTCACCCTCCTGACATCATCACGTCAGCTATGAAGGACCCATTTTCTTAGGAACCTGCAGCACCATCCACCATCCTCCAGTAGCATTGCTGGTATGATTTTAGTTGCCATCCAGCCTTTAAGTACATATATTAATGCATTATTCTGTTAGTATGTCTCCGTTTCCTATTCCCCAACCCAGCACATGGCTTGTATCTATGAATCATTGTTGTGCAGTATTATATGCACCTTTCATGCACATGTATGTGTTTCCATATAGTGTATTATAGTGTATTACTTCATGCATGTAAGCATTCCTAATTGCATTAAATTATCTTCATTATCATTAAATTATCTTTTTGTTCCCAGTTTCACCCTACCCTACAATAAAAACTGAATTGGACATCACTCCAAAATCAATGAGTTTCTAGGGTGAAGTTTAGCTCCCTGTCAACTTATACCCCTCACACATAAGGAGGACAGAACAAGTAGAGAACAATGTACATTACTGAGCAGTAGAAAACAGACATTACTGAGCCATGGAGAGAAATACACATAACTAATAAATAGAGAACAATACCCATTACTGAGCAACACAATGCACCAGGCATTGCTAAGCAGTAGAGAGCACTGCACATTACTGAACTATACTAAAAACACACACATTATCGAACAATATAGAGCACCACACTTTACTGAGCAGGGGAGAGCACCACACTTTACTGATATGACTTAAAGGAAATCTACCATCAAAATAAAGTATGATAAACCGGGGACACTTACTCATAGATAAGGCACCGTGACGGTGGTAATCTTCTTATATTTGTTAACCATGGCCTGCTTCTTTCCAAAATCAACTTTTAAAATTATTCTATTAAGCCAGAAGGTCAGAAGGCCAGAATTACCAAAGCCCCTCCGTCCTGTGTCAGCACTTCCCCCTCCCTCTGCCTGATGTAATCTCACTGCAGCACAGGAAGTTTCAGCTTACAGTGGGTGGGGGTGGGGGGGGGAGTGTTCCTGTACAGTGTAACAGCCTGTGAATCTGCATCATGGAGGGGCTCTTTTAACAAACCCTCAGAACCCAACTGGCTCATTAGTATACATTTAAAAGTTGAGTGTTCAAACACAGACATTTGTCACAAAGTGCAACAATGTAATAATATATGTACAATTAATTCCTAGAGTGCATTTTCTTATGAATCCCTGTCTTCCTCAGTTTGTTTCTCACAAATGTGTAAATAGATAGAGCATGAGTATATACATTTTCCTACTGGAGATTTACAATCCAAAGGGCTGTCAGAATTCTTTTACCATTTCTTCCATTACCAGTTTTCAATATCCATTTTACTTCTTTTCTAAGCACCTACTTGTGTCTGTCACCCTTATGTGTGGCTATTGGAACAAGTTCCAAATCTCCAAATCATAGTATTAATGTATCACCATGATGTATTTTCCTCACATGATATATTCATTTTTTGCATTACATTTTTTCTCTCTGGTTCTTGCACAAGCTTTTTTATTTTTCTGTTTACAAAGTTTTAAGCAGGATTGTTATCTGACAAATTGGGGCACATTTTGGGGCTCTGTGCGCCAGTTTTCTGTTGACCCTTTTGTGTAGCGGCTGCACTATTCTTCATGTGACACAAATTTTTGCACTGAAAGGGGTGTTCCGCTGTTCAGTTGGAAGTAGATTTAATTTGTGACTAATAATGGAACAAGATTTAAAAAAGGTGACAGAACGTTCTGGGCTTCATTTTTGCACAAAAAAGTAACAGCTCGTACAATTTATTTACAACTTTGTGTTGTAAATACAGAGACTAAAAGTTACAGAAAAAAAAAAAAAATCTTGCTCAAATAAGTCTTTGCCTATTTTATTATAATGCACTGGAAATGGAGTCTAATAATATTTTCAGATCTGTACAATAAGACAATAGTCACTCACAGAGATCTTCCCATAGAAAATGAGGAAGTCGTTGTAAAATTTTACATTTTAAAACTGCGCTGAAGTATTTTTCATGTTTTAATTTGGGAAGCGGAGACCTTGGTTTTCAATAATGAAAATTGAGTTTTTTTCAAGTGCACCTGCTCAGAGTAGGTGTATTTTTGCGACTTTTTTGCAACTTTTTAGGCACAAATTAGTGATAGACGCCATGCAAACATCTGTATAACAGCCACTCACTATGTCAGATAAGGTGCAGACACTGAAAACCGCTAAGTGACGAACTTTGACGTGCGCCAGAAAAAGTCCCAAAAATTAGGCAAATCAACTAACTACGCCACATTTTTGCGCAAAAAACAGCAAAACCACTCTAAAAAACTATGATTAATGTCCCCTGTAGATTGCCAATGTCAGATCATTAAATATTCTGAATTATCCGATGCCGTAAGGATTTCACTAAATAATTATCCTTTAACAAGAAGATTGAAGTCATGATGCACATTAACAATTTAAAGAATCCACAAACAATTATTATTATATTAATAAAAAGACTAGTACGCAAAAATAAAACAATTGCATATATATGAGTATATATATATACAGGCGGTCCCCTACTTAAGAACACTCGACTTACATACGACCCCTAGTTACAAACAGACCTCTGGATATTGGTAATTTATTGTGCATTAGTTCTAGGCTACAATAATCAGCTATAACCATTATCAAATGTGTCTGTAATGAAGCATTAGTGTTAATACCCAACATTTTTAAAATCCAATTGTCACAGAGACCAAAAAAGTATCGAGCATCAAGCTCGGACGAGTATGTTCGCTCATCTCTAATTATAATCTATTGTGACTGACAGGCAGCCTTCTAGGATATGCCCCTTATATGCAGTTAGTTATGGTAATTCTGGGGCTTGGTTGCTTTTATAATAATCTGTATATCTTAAACACATTGAAGTGTGCCATTGCCAGGCTCCTGCAGTGAGAGTTTGTCTGTCTACATGGGTGTAACTGTAAATCCATATGCAGCAACTACCTGCCTATTGGAAATACAGGTACATCCTTACAGCAAGGGTTTATTTTATGTTTCCATGGTGCAAGCTTGTGAATGTATTCTATGTCCATTTTGTTAATGTAAGAGATATATATACAGGCGGTCCCCTACATAAGAACACTCAACTTACATACGACCCATAGTTACAAACGGACCACTGGATATTGATAATTTAATATACTTTAGTCCTAGGCTACAATACACAGCTGTAACAGTTATTAGAGGTATCTGTAATTAAGCTTTATTGTTAATCCTGATTCTAATGACAACCCAACATTTTTAAAATCCAATTGTCACCAGAGACCAAAAAAGTTCTGGCTGGGATTACAATGATAAAATATACAGTTCCGACTTACATACAAATTCAACTTAAGAACAAATCTACAGACCCTATCTTGTATGTAACCCGGGCACCGCCTGTATATATATATATACCGTATATTCTGGCGTATAAGACAGGGGTCGTCTTATACGCCGGTAATCGCGACTGGCCACCGTGTATTCACGGCGGCGGTCGGGTCACGCTGCATGGAGAGGGCTCACGGGCTGAGCCCTCTCCATAGCCGGTAAGTCTTTGCTGCATATTGCTCAAAAAGATAGCGGCACATGGGTGCCACCATCTTACCTGGGATCGCCGCTCCCCGTGACGTCATCGTCAGTTAAAAAAAATAAAAATTATAATAAAAAAACCTAAAATTTCAAATCACCCCCCTTTCCCTAGAACTGACATAAATATAAATAAACAGTAAAAATCATAAACACATCAGGTATCGACGCGTCCAAAAATGCCCGATCTATCAAAATATGATAACGGTTTTTCAATGCGTTTAACCCCGTAACGGAAAATAGTGCCCAAAGTCGAAAATGGCACTTTTTTGCCATTTTGAAAAATATAAAAAAATCTATAAAAAGTGATCAAAAAGTCGTACAGTCCTAAAAATTATATCATTGAAAATATTATCAAATTTCGCAAAAAATGACACCACCCACTGCTCTGTACACCAAAGTATAAAAAGGTTATTAGCGCCAGAAGTTGGCAAAATCAAAAAAATAATTTTTGTACAGGAAGTTTTCATTTTTGTAAATGTATGAAAACATTATAAAACCTATACAAATTTGGTATCCCCTTAATCGTACCGACCCAAAGAATAAAGTAGGGCGCTCAGTGAAAGACGTAATATCCAAGCCCACAAGAAAATGGCGCAAATGCGTTTTTTCACCATTTTCATTGCATTTGGAATTTTTTTCCCGCTTCTGAGTACATGGCATGGAATATTTAATAAAGTAAAAATTTAAGGTACAGTATCGTAACATTTACAGTAAAATGAACGATGGTAATGTTGTTGTTGTATGCCTTATGTTTATGAGCGACAGTTTTCCTGCTATATACCTTCATGTCATAAGAATTTAAATTAAAAAAATGACCATGTTAATTTTAAATCTGTTTTTTTTGTATGCTTTGGAAAAGGGGTAGTCTTATTCGGCGAATATATCTTAAACTCTATATTTTAACAGGAACGTAGGGGGGTCGTCTTATACACCAGGTCGTCTTATACGCCGGAATATACGGTAAATAATTCTCTATTTAAAAGAATTGTATTGAAAACTATTGTAGTGGGCAGTATTATAATGTACCACACAGAAGGAATATATTGCACTTGTCAGAGAATAAAAGTAGAGTGACTGGGTTTTTGTCTTTCATCTGCTACATTTGGCACTGAAGAGAGCTTTCTCCATGGTACAATATATCTGTGCAGTGCCATAGATTTACAGATAGATTTATCTTTATATGGATTTTTTGATCTCCTCCACAAACACTTTAATGTTTCCAGGCAAAGGTCAAACTGAGAACTGACCTTAATACCACCGAGATGGATTAGCCAGAGTATGCTGAACAATTTATTTTAAGGAAAGGCCATATTTAACCTGTGCCTTAACCTTTCTTTATAATTGTTCTCTAATGGGCATTCATTTAAATATATATGTAATATTATCCAGACATTTCCAGATATAAAAAAATCATTCCATAAACCAGATGTCTGAAGCAGCTATAGCCTAAAATATATGATTATGTACTGGTTATTTGTCTTTATTCACATAGTGGGACTATCCAATGTGTCATTGACAATTACAGTCATTAACCCATTCAAGACCAATCTTCCTTTGTTCTTTTCCAAATCTGTTTTTCACTCCGCTCCTTCCACATGCAATATATTTTGAATTTTTCATTTACAGAGTTATATTAGGGGTTGTTATCTGTGATACAAATTGTACTATCTAGTGGCACCATTTAATATTTAGTTCCATATACTGGGAGACTGGAAAAAAGATTCCAAATGTGCTAGAATCGAACAAAAACGCAGTTGTGTCATTCTCATGGGATCTATTTTTACAGATATCAATCTGGGGTTGAGATGACACCGCTCCGGCGCGACCCGATTCAAAATATAAGCAATGGGTTTGCCATTTTTATTGTAAACATTAAAACAAATAAATAAATGAGAAGGCTAATAGTTACTTGTCCTCAAAACATTGCAATACCTATAAATACACTCACCGGCCACTTTATTAGGTACACCATGCTAGTAACGGGTTGAACCCCCTTTTGCCTTCAGAACTGCCTCAATTCTTCGTGGCATAGATTTATATATATATATATGAAATTGAACAAATAAATTCAAATAAATATTAATAAATACATACTACTAAGTTGAATACTACTACAAATAAAAATTACAAATAATCATTCACAGATTAACAATACTTGTTACTTTCCAGACTATTAGTATATTCAGTTTTGTTTATAACCGCGACCATATTCTGTACAGAAATTCAAACGCAGAAATAAATATGAAATTTTCCTCACAGGCGTCGTTTGCACAAAAAAATTTCAGCTTATGATTTGCAGCGTGTTACCTTCTAAGGTGGCAGAACAGTAGTTAACACACTGCAAATCCAGGTCCATGCAATATTCATGCCGCCGTTCCCTGGATGGAGTCTGTAGAAGGTTCTCGGAAATGACGCTGGTAGACGCTGTACAAAACTAACAATGACTTGATTGCTACCCAATTACAGGTGGTTCAATGGATTCCATTGGAACGTGAGGAAAACAAGTCGACAGCTGGGATTGTACCCACAAATATGTGAACTGACTAAGCAGCAACACCTCGACTTCCGTACCTCACCTTTTCTCATACGACAGGCTGTAGCTCACTAAAAATATATTGATTCACAATAGTTGAAAGGTAGTTAGGAGCACATCTGAAAGTTTTTGCTAAAAGAAAATACTATATTTCATTAAAGGTTTTGACATTAATTTTATGTGATGATGCATTGATTACTGTACAACAAACGCATGGTTCTAATGTCCCGTTTACTGCATCTCTATTTTAATGATTTTTTTGTGTTGAGTACGTGAATAACAGATTCATATCATCATAATTCAATGGCAGGGACAGTAAAGTCATGTTGTAATGAAGATGTGCAAACTTGCTGCACATGTATTTATGAAGTGTTTCCAAAAGTATTGTGTCTATGCACGTCGGTAACTCAATATTGTGCACAGAAAGGGGCGTTTTGGGGGGCGTATTCGTAACCGGCTACCACCAACATAAATGTGCCGTATGACCGTTAAACTGAGTGCACCAGAAAAAAACTGCTACACTCCACTGAAGCATTTTGGGTGCCCACAGGGTGTGCCACATTCATGAAGACTGTCCTCCGGTCTTCATGAAACTGGCACACGAACCTCTCTGCCCAGTGTGACTTCTGGTGAAGCTCTCTGGATGCTTTACTTTAGTCCCAGGCTGCAATGATCACAGCTATATGGCTTCTGTAATTAAGTCTTATTGATAATCATGGCTCCCATGACAGCAAAAAAAAATTAAAATCTTATTGACACATGGGCAAAAAAAAATTTGTCTGGAGCTACAAAAATAAAATATACAGTTCCGACTTACATACATACAAGGGGTATTCACTTCTGGGCATTCACATTCAGTTTCACTAATCTTCCTTAGAAACGAGATAGCTTCCTCGGTTACGAGCACCTCACACTCTGGCAGCAGTGGCCAGACATGCGCTATAGAGTCCTGCCTGACCACATGATTTCAGAGATCATTACCACAGGACGGCTGTGGGACTTGCAGTAATCCTCGGGCATTTCATATACAAAACCTTTTTGTTTATTTGTGCAATCTCTCAGGCAGAGGTGGCTGTATCCAAGGAAGCCATCTTGTTTCTAAGGGACAATATGACTACATTTATGAGAATTTATCTTCACACAGGAACATTTTTTAATAACATCTAATTGAAGAAATTTTTATATATATAACACAGATTAATGAAAGTGAATGTGAATCCCCAGACGAGAATACCCCTTTAAGAACCTATCTTGTACGGAACCCAGGGACCGCCTGTATGCACACCACTCCGCCCTGAACCCCAAAATGTCAGCAGCAGCATCCACAGAGCTGTACAAATAATTCATCCTTAAGTCAGCTAAAAAAGCAACATTACAAACTGCCTTTCTTGAGTGTCCCCATTATCAACTTTTTTAATGGAACACCACAATTCAAAACAGGGTAGTCATTGATTCCAGCTGAACTGCTTGTGGTATGGTAGGAAATAGCTATTTTCAGATTTTTTTTTCAATTATTTAAAATTCTGAGAGAGAGTACAATGAAATGCACCAATCCCCATGATACATAGTACAGCACTGTACATGGAAATATTCTACTTTTGAGGTAAAGGAATGGCTCATTAATATCTTCCTGAGTTCCGGGATATGAATAAGCAGATAATTTGGATTGTACTGTTCATCGCAAAGATTTTCGTCTGTACACATCCCAGAATCCATCAGTTATCCGGCAAAAACCTTAATTAATTCCCCAGCTTTTAGGATAATATTTCGGCTGCAGATGATTGTTATTTTTCTAACCTTTCCCAGTATAATTATTACAGGATTTTCTTCTTCTTCGTACACTTTGCTCTTTCATGTCTTTATTTTTTTAATAAACTTTTCTTGAATAGAACAATTTAAGGTTGCGTTATCCTAATTAAAAGTGGCAAACATGGGTCAGAAAAAACATTGTGCCGTGAGGAGCAAGAGGGCGGTTCATGAGACACAATCACCGACTCCTTACTATTTTGTAAGGTTGTACAAATAAAATTTGCACGTTTGGAACTTAAATTACATCCCGCTGTGCATCGCTGGGACAGCGCTTAGTTCTGTTCCTTTATAGCTGCTTTTATAGCAGATTGTACAGTGCGTGGAGTAGAAATGCCGATGCATGTGGACTAATGAGATAATTTGTTTGCACACAGTCATAGAACATTCTACAGATGCTTTGAGTTTATTGAGTTTCAGTTTCAGGAATATCAGGAACTTATTTTTTAAGTAAGTTAAGTATAACTTGTAGACACTTAAAGGAGACTCCATTCTAAAATTAAAGAAATAGAAACAAGATTTGGCAAAATGGCCTCTACATACAGCACACACATATCCATATTATTGCGTTTTAAGTTTTGGGTGCAAAATAATGGGACACATATTTTGGGTAGAAGATGATTTTAAAGGCAATTTCATGTGGCTATGGTCAATTTTTATTATATGTTTCAGTAATATCTCAAGATGACCTATGAAAGGTTCATTATACCCTAGTACAATGCGGTGATAGGGTTTATGTTGGGCTATTTTTGTGCTGTGGGGCACATTTACTAAGGTCCTTGCACTAGTTTTATGTCAAACTGCCTGCACATGTATTTAAGAAGTATATGTGTCGCACACGACCATTTTTAGTCGTGGCTGCACTAGTCTCCATGCAACACAAATTTCTTCACTCAAAAGGGTGTTCTGCTCAGTCGGACTGTGCGCCACATTTATCATGCAAGAAGTCAGGCCTCTCACATACAGTGTGCGTTTCAAGTATGTGGTGCAATGCGTGAGAAACTGACGTTTTGGCTGCGTTTTTTGTTCCATTTTTTCCTTGGAGTAATTAGCGTTTTTGCGTTTTTCGACGCGGCGTGTTGTAGGTTTTTTTTGGCGTTTTCGGCGTTTTCGGGCCGCAATGTTTAGCGCGAGAGTTCAAGGGGAGAAACGAGCATTTTCGAAAGGGACATGGTTTGGATTAAAATGGGTTATAATTAAAAAATATGTCTCTGATAAGTTGCAAAATCTGCGATTATGTCATAGTCACTGGTTAATTGGCGTGGTATATGATGCCCGACAAGTTAGCAGATGTGGAAGAACAGTGAAGAATAGAATAAAACCATGAACACAGTGAAAACAGTTACACAGGAATCATTTAAGATAAAAACACGTTGCAGAACACAGTTGCCAGAATATAGATTACAGATGTTCGAACATCTGCCCTTACTTGTCGGAGATACGCGCGAACGGCTGCGAACAAACTAGCATGTGGAAAGAACAATATATATGTGTGTGAAGAAACAACATTTGCAGTGTTTAAATACATCTGCAAGGTGTTCTCACACATTCTCTATTGTTCTTCCCAGCTAATTTGTTCGCACCAGTTCCGCGCGTCTAGTCCCGACAAGAAGCAGATGCTGCCGAACATCTGTCATCTATTCTGCACTGTGTTCTGCCACTGGTTTTTATCTTAAATGATCCAATGTGGTGTGGTCACTGTTTCACTGTTGTTCACTGGTTTTATGTTATTTTCAGGTTCTCATTGTGTTTTTGTAATTAAATGATCGTCGCCCGAGCAGGGGAAATAATGTATTCTGCTAGTCAACTAGCAACCCTTACGTTTAAAACGAATTGCACTCGCATTGCCCTTGCAATGATTGCGAGATGAAGAATGCGTTCTTGATGCGCATCCCAATAGACCTTGAAATGGGGGCCGTGAAATTGCGCGTGAATCGCAAAAAATAGCGCATGCGCGCGATTTTGACGCGCGTGCAAACGAACGCAAGCCAGCGCGTGAAAAACAGACGGTAATGGCGACAAAAGAGCATTGAATACAATGGACAAGATGTGAATGCAAGTTCTGCGCAGTCAAATGCACGCGCAGAACTCGCGCGTGAAAAACGCCCAGTGTAGAAGGGGCTTCAGGCAAGTTGTTGGACATTTGCTCCATGGAAAGGGCACCAAAAAAAGCCTGAGTCAGTGCAGGGGGGCAGGGGGGGGGCTGCACATATCTTTTTGAGATATTTCTTACAAATGTCGCAAAAAGTTCACATTTCTTTCCATTTTCTAAGTTTTCCTTAAGTATGGTTTCGTCTGGAGTTTTTGGCGCCAAAAATTTTTGCAAATATTAGACAATTTGAAACGATAAATGTCATTTGTGACATTTAGCACATCTGGAGTAGAAGATAAATGTGTCTTACTCACGGAAAACAAATGTCCCCAAAAAGGCGCAAAAATTGCAATGCGCCAAAAAATTTAAAAACAGGCAGAAAAATAAAGAGAAATGACCCCCATAGTGCAGTTTGCATTGTTTTTCCAACCATCTTTACATATGAGCCCACTAGTATAATTATTATTACTATTATACGTAGTAAGTATTAGTAGCTAATATATAGAAACAATTGATTTGGGGGTATTTAGCAGTGAACCCTGCAGTTCCACAAATATAAATGATGTCATCACTAGGATAGCTGTAACTTATGGATTGAAAAGGTCTTAGACATCCAAACAACACTAAAAGAAAAAGTCAGTGCTGTGGCAAGCACCCTACTAATTGCTTTTTCAGCACTGGCATGGCTGACTAATAATCAGTGATAAACCCCTTTAATTTTAAAGGGGTACACACACCTATGACAATAGTTTGAAGTCATTATGATATGACAAAGTTGCTACAACTCCAACGGCGTGAAATGAAATGGTCCTATATTTTTGCCTGAATGTGCACATTTGTCTGCAGACTCCACATGACCCAGCCTTAAATTTAGCACCCTCTAGAAATAAACCGCTGCTTAACTAATAAACTCAGTAATCCCAGCTCATGATGATGAATAGTTAGTGCCATAAAACACATTTGTAGCCAAATACAGTAGACCATTCCTAAAGAGTAAAGTCAGAGCAGCAGACCCGAGATGTGCTACATTTGGTCTGGATTAGTCTATTACCTTTTTACTTCTGAAGTCTTGACTTTCAAAAAAGTTTAAAAAAAAAGGAAAATCCCAGGCCTGGTCCCCTGTGACTAGAGTTCGGTGGTCTATTCCCAGCCCAAAGCAGAGCCCTGGCCACATCACAACATCACCACATAATTTAGAACAATTCAGCAAAGTTCAGCAATATATGCAGCAGGCAATCTGATTTAATGAAGTGCATTGGAAAAGCTGTATGGGAAATTCTGCGCTGAAGTCATTTTAATTGCATGTCACGCAACCCATAGTCCATATACTCCATCAAGAAAAACACGAATGATTGTTTATGATTTGCAAAGTGGTCCCATTTAAAGGCCGATCACCCGACCCAAAGGAGCAAAGGAAAAAAGAGGGGAAAAAAAGAAGATTAAGTAAAGTGCGAACAACAGAAAGATCTATATTTTACCTGGTAATTGGACAGGTTTTCAGACTGATTCCCCTGAAATCGTATAAACCACATAACGTCTTAAAGCCAAATTGTCTAAGGACGTGAACCCACAACCTTTCCTAATTGAATCCATTTTGACAGCAGATATTTTCCGCCTATATTAGATTGTGTGTTTTATTTTAACACTTCAGCATAGAGCACATAAAATAAAATAAAAAAAGTGTGGGTTAAATCTGGATCAGAAAATATACATGTCAACAGCAATAACTGAAAATTATAGATGATAGATAGATATATTACTAAACAGATATTAGAAAAATAAATAGACTTCAGGATAGTTAGATAGATGATAGGTAGACCACTGGAAGGTCCTGAGACCTCCACTGTCACATTTTACAGCAGTTGAGAAATGGATAAGGAGAACAAAATTTTTTTTGACACAATGCGAAACCTACGTATGAGATAGTGTAAGCAATGTTAAATAATGACTATAAATATTTGGAATACACATTTAGTTAGAATGTGGTCCAAAAATGAAGGTCCAAGGCAAGCTATGTAGAGCTAACAACATAAGGGTAGCTGTTGGAAAACACGAAACAATGGGGGGTCATTTACCGAATCACGATTCTCCGACGTGTTTCCCGAATATTAGTTTTTCCCTGAATTGCCCCAGGTTTTTGGTGCACGCGATCGGATTGTGGCGATTTGGCGCTGGCATGCACGCGATGGAAATGGGGGGGGCATGGCCGTTGGAAAACCCGACAGATTCGTAAAAATCGCCGTATTTAAAAAAAAAAAAAAAAAAACAAATTTGTGGATCATTGATCCAGAAAGGGACTATTGATATCTGTAAAAAAATAATACAAATAATTACAATTAATATGATTAATATGTATTTTATTGATAAATTGCACAGTACAATACATCAGCTGGTGAATATAGATATTACAGAAAAATACTTTAATAAGCTACATTCAATTGTCATTGAATGGCCATATACGTTAAATGTTCTGTAAGAATCACAAAGTTGTTTTTTGTTACATTTTTACTGTGCTTTTGCCCTTGTTCCTTGTGTGGTAATAGATATTTACACAAACATACGTTTTATTAAAAGCCGCAATAGAGGCTAATAACTGGACAAATCTTAGCAACACCACAAAAGTCAAGAAAAACCTTGCATAAGGATATAAAATGGTTTGATCTCACCAGCTATGTAGCTACACGAAGTAGGTTGGCAGGTGGGGTCATCGCAGTTGTTCAGGTACAAGGGTGCATGGAAGAAAAAACCTATTGCACCCTAGCTAGCAAACTGTACTCTATCACCCCATATAACTCCTGCCCTGACAAGGACAGTCCCAATACTCACTCTAAAAGGTGATGTAATCGCCCTGTCATTAATAGGATATTCCCATTTGCTATTCTTGGAACTGCCCAAGAAGTGAACAGAGACCCATGCATGTGTGGCAACCTCTGCATTCACTGAATTGATGGTTCACCTAAGTGAATGTATTATTTATTATATTCTCATTGGGAATACAGGCAGGATAGGTTCTTTAGGTTTGTTCTTAAGTTGAATTTGTATGTAAGTCGGAACTGTATATTTTTTAATTGTAAAAAAAGCCAAAAATTTTTGGTCTCTGTGACAATTGGATTTAAAAACTTTTGGGTTGCTTAAGAACCAGGATTAACAATAAAGCTTATTTGCAGACAGCTTTTGTAACTATTACAGCTGATCATTGTAGCCTAAGGCTAAAGTACAGTAAATTACCAACATCCAGAGGTCTGTTTGTAACTAGGGGTCATCTATAAGTCAGATGTTCTTAAGTAGGGGACCGCCTGTACCTCTTTACGTCTGTATTCAATTCAACCATACTAATGGTCCATGCCACTACTTTCTGTAGATTCTTCCCCATGCACCATCCCCATGCCTTGTTCATTCTTACACAGACAGACTGCTACTAACCCACTCTCTTAAAAACACTGTTCCCAATGTTGCATTCTTTTCACTCAAACTTCTCCCTGTGCCATCCTTTTGCTCATAGACATTACACCCCATGCCACCCCTTTCTATAGCAGACCGTTTCCCATGCCCATTCCTCTCTATCACATGGACTGCTTGCTCCTCGTGGTCTCCTTACAATGTTCCCTCTATTTTGCACAGGCTTCCCATGGCCATCTTCCCTAATGTACAAACTGTTCCTTATGAGCCTTTGAAATGGGAGACTCCTGGTTCACATGGTTGGTTTTATTTTCACCTGTCACAAAAACTTTAGCCTCATCCCCTGTGTTAACAATTCAGTTCCTCTGGAGAAGGACATGATTCATGCACAAGCTGCTACTTCCCAATAGCAAATTGCCCCAACTTGCCCCAATTGCCATGGGAGCTGCTCAGTCTCATTCTATCATATGAGCAATGTTGATTATCAATATCTTACCTCTACTTCTCCTTACATTGTAGGTGCCAAAACATTAGAGTGTTAGCTTTTCAGACGCAGATTCATTAGGTCTACTAGTCCTTTATACCAAGCCATGTATGTTGTCAGCACTTACTAAATGTAAATTATTATAGTTATTAAAATATGCGCCATTGCCAGGCAGACATGCATTGAATTACGGTGGATTTTATGTAAAGGGGAGTGGTTCTTATTTAATAAATTCCACTCTTTGATGCATAAATCAGAAATGAAAAAAAAAGAATAAATAAAAAAGTTGAAGGTGAAAAAGTCTTCGCAGAATAAAATGGTGGAACAACAATGCGGTGGCTGGTAAGGACCCTCAGATTTACAGAGCTACTAATAGCTATTTAAAGAACATTAAATTACATGAAATATTGTCAGTTTTCTATTGTAATTTATGTGATTATATCGTAGTCGTGGAATACCTGCGCCCTAAAAATGATTTATAAAGTGTTTTTATACTAAAAGCATCCAAAAGGTTCTTGGATGTCAAAGTGAGGCCATTAATCTTTCTATTTGCATTTTACTAAGGAGTACGTGTTGCTAGATTAGTGGATACGTGCGCGCATTCTGGATTTCTATAGGGTATTATTCATTTGACCCTTTTTGCAGAACGGGTTCTGTTCCACTTGGACAAACAGATTAAGTATCCGAGGAATATGTGCATGGAAACTCAGATTCACCTTATTGCGGTAATTGCAGCAATAAAAATATATCCATCAAAAATGTACTTCTTATCAAAATATTACGTGAATAATAAAAACAAAAAAAGTAAAAAAAAAATTAAAGATAGTGTTCTTTTTTCGATTTTTTTTTTTCAAATGCTTTTCATAGCGTCAGTAAATCCTGTCTGCTTTTATTGTTTATTACACAAATAAGTAATCAAAATAAAATTCAGGAAAAATGTCTTAGTTTTAATTAAAACTCTTGCAGATAGCATTTTTATGTGTATCAAAAGAGCGAGAACTAGGTCTTACTTAGTCTGCCAATAAGTGATTGGGCATTCTGTGCCTAGACAGGGGTGTAGACAGTAAAGTTTGTTTTTTAAAGGGGTTCTCCATCTGGCTTTTGGTGACACTCAGGCATTAGCAAGGGTACGGCTGTGGTCGTGACAGCACCAGTGGTCTCTGTATACAAACAGATTCAACAGATGGACTACGCAGCATCTGTATTATTATTTTTATAATTTTTTTTTTATTCCTGTACAACCCCTTTATGAACATGCACTGGTTATGTTGGTTAAAGATTAAACACTTCCATTGCTGTTGGTATATTGGGCCATTAAGTATGGTGGTAAAACAGGGATCTTTCAGGTCCTTGCTTCACCGTTAACACAGGACTGTAGTAATGTCACTGCGTCTTCTGTACGAAGATGGAGACTATGGAGGGTGGAGGAAACCTGGGCATGGAAACTGGGACTAGCTGTTACATAAAAATATTATGGCATGAGATTTGTAGTACATGTTGTGTGTCTGTGGGGCAGTAAAAGGACATTATACCATATGTGGGGCCCCTGACTAAAAAGACATTATAAAGGGGAGAGAGTGGCACTTATATAGGGGAAGGGGCATTATATAGTGTGAAAGCCACTGGAGGAGCATTAACCTGATGTGAGTGGGAACTGAAGGGGACTTATTTGGCACTAAAAAGCAATGAAGACTCTTTATATAATGTGGGGTACCACTGGAGAGGGAGGGGGCTCTAATAGGGCATTATACAACATGGAGGATAGTTGAAGGATGAGATATTATTTTATGGGGATGAATATATTGTGTGTGCGGTATTAAAGCAGGAGACCAATTAGAGGTCATTTACTATTCTTTTATAATTTGGGGGTGGTTGAAGGATTATTATGATGTACAGGGGTAACTAAGTGGCCACACCACAAAAGGTTGTTCGAGTTACTTATGGATTTCAGAGATTTTCTCTGTTAGCTAAATTAGTTAAAACTATTCACTCTATACAATTACTTTAGTGTTGGAAGCAACACATCAGACATCCATTAGGGTCCCTGCAGCCTCTTGAAATAAATAGTCCCTTCTACTGAAGACTGTACATAGAATGTACTTTGAAGAAGGACTCATTCAGCTAGAGCAAACTTCTGTTTGTGCCACCACCTTTATACATGTACATGTACAGATACTTGCAACATGCCTTAATAAGCCCCTCCTACTTATTAATTGTAAGCTAACCTGACATGACCACAAGACTAAAGCCCACTTTACAACATGTCGTGGTAAACACAACATGTATGCAGGAAGTAAACCCTGATGACCCTGCAATAGATTGTCCTTTTGGCCTCCATTGGGCCGGCATACTGAAAAGTGCATAAAGTAGATAATGGATGGATGGTCACACAGATGTATTGAGTATTATTGTGAACTTGATGTCAGTGTAACTCTACAGGAAGGGCTCACCTCGTTATATGAGTAGGACACAAAGCCACAAGAGCTGTCAAACTTAATTTGGCTCCATCTATTTGAGAAGTAGCAGAAACCTCCAAGCATTTGGAGCAAGAAATAACGCACCCTTGATGCCTCAGTGGAAATCAAATGGCCAATTCCATGTCCATTTTAGATGAATACTGAGGCTGCACTGCTTGTACTGCTGGATAAGCCGCTAGTCTTGTATCCCTGAAGACCCAGGTTCATGTCTGGTTTAGGTCAGCTATTAAAGGAAAGCAGAAGTATCCTTTCAAATGGGACATTATACAGTAATTTTGGCTATAAAATTTTTGTAAATCATAATCTCACATATTGTGGGTTCATAATTTGGCAGAATACATTTTTGGGAAAAGTTACCTAAAATCTGTGAAAAAAATAGGTTTATGGAAAAACAGATGTTAAAAATAAGGGATCTAAGATACTGAATAATAAAGTGGATTCTACAAAATGATCACATGTTATGAGGAAGACTGGACTTTCCTGATAGCATGGATGTGGGCTATCATGTGTCATGGGTGCTCCCGTGCCCCTCTCCGCTTCTCTGGTCCCCTGGCGGCTCCGGCAGCGCGGTGCGCGTCCCCTCCTCCTTGGGCACGCGTGACGCCTTCAGTAAATTTAAAATCCCAAATTCTGTAATCTGTCATTGTATTCTAATCCCCCATTCCCCTAATAATCTTGGTTGCTCTCCTCTGCACCCGTTCCAGCTCTACTATGTCCTTTTTATACACTGGTGCCCAAAACTGTACACATTATTCCATGTGTGGTCTGACCAGGGATCGTAAAGGCAAAACTATGTTCTTTATCATGAGAATCTATTCCTCTCTTGATATCATCCATAATTTTATTTGCTTTAGCAGACAGCCACCTGGCTCTGGTCACTAAAATTAAGTTTACCATCCACCAATACCCCCAAGTCCTTTTCAAGCTCCACTTTCAGTAATTGACTGTTTAGAACAAATTATACTTTTGTTTCCATGACCCAAGTGCATAACTTTAATTTATCTACATTAAACCTCATCAACCATTTCTCTGCCCACTGCTCAAGCTTCCACAAATCCCTCTCTAATCTAAACTATCGACCTCAGTATTTTACTTTCATCCACAGCTTTATAGCATGTGCAAATATTGAAACTAGACTGTGTAAACCCACTGCAAGGTCATTAATAAAAATATTAAAAAGAAGTGGCCCCAATACTGACCCCTGTGGCACTCCACTGGTAATGTCAACCCAATCTGAGAATGTGTCATTCGTGACAACCCTCTGTTTTCTATGACTAAGCCAATTACTTACCCAAATACACAGATTTTCCCCTATTCCCAGCAGTCTCATTTTATATACCAACCTTTTATGCGGCACAGTGTCAAATGCCTTTGAAAAGTCCAGATATACAACATCCACAGCGTCCCCCAGATTCAGTCTTAAACTTACCTCCTCTTAGAAACCAATCAGATTAGTCTGACAGGACCGATCTCTCATAAACCTATGCTGACGCTGGGAAAAAGTTATACAACTTTCCAATGTACTTTCTGTATCAATTCCTCACGGTTTTCTAGATCTCTGCTTGCTGTCATTCTATAAAAAACTTCTATAGTTACTTTGAGTGGACAGAAATCAGGCCATGGTCACACAGGTGCGCGGCTCGTTATAACACACAGCTCTGAATACTCTCTGTGATACTAACGATCTGTGCAGCTGTGTAACCATGGTCAGATTTCTGTCCACTCAAAGTAAACATAGAAGTTTTCTATAGAATGACAGCAAGCAGAGATCTAGAAAACCATGAGAAATTGATACAGAAAGTATATTGGAAAGTTGTATAACTTTTTATAATACACATAATAACATTAATTTGCTGAAATTGGAAAACCCCTTTAAGCCTGCCTCTTCCTATACTCCCTGCCGGATCTATGTGCCTACACCTTAGAGAAAACTCTCCTGCGATATTCCCGCGTTGCTGTGTGTTCCTGCTCCTGAGTTCCTGTGTTCCTGTTCCCATGCTCCTGTGTTTTCCTGCGTTCCTGTTCTTGTGTTTCTGCGTTGTTGTTCCCGTGCTCCTGTGTGTTCCTGTCTGTTCTTGTGTTCCCGTTCCCATCTGCCTGGACATCCCGTTGCTGACCCCGGATTGGACTTGACCTTGCATCTCTGCTGCCTGCCCTGATCCAGTGCCTGGACCTGACCACAAGACTGTCTCATGCTAAGGTACCTCGAACTCGGCTGCCACCGCGGGCTAGTTGCACCTGTGCAACAACCTGCTGGCACCCTGCCGCAGCAAGACCATCCTGTTTTGCGGCGGGCTCTGGTGAAGACCAGGTGCCACTTAGATTCTGGTCCCAGGTGTCGGCTAGTACCACCACCCATGGTGGACCAGAGGATCCATTGATCCCGAACCCTGACATCATGTAATTACTCTGTTTCCCAAAAAATAAGACACCCGCTGAAAATAAGACCTAGTGGCAGTCATTCCTACATCTCCTCCCACACCATACCTTAGTAGATCATTTAGATACTTCAAGGGGAAAACAGAAGAGCAGGATTTATAAGATCTCATCTCTAATTCCTGCCATCAACTTCCCCATGTGGTCAGAAGCTACTGGGTCTCAAGATAAGAAGACTGCCTGACAGTGAGAATATATTTGTTGTATAAGTGTATAAATTTAAGGATATGAATATATGCCGTGTTAATGGTGTGTATGTTTATGTATCTGCTGTATGTGTGTATATATGCTGTGAATCTGCTGTATGTGTAAGTATATGTTGTGTATTCTGTAGGTGTGTTTTATGTATATGCTTTAATAGTGTATATAATGTGTACAATGTGTATAATGTGTACACGCTGCATGTTTATGTGTATGTGCTGTGCATTAAGCAAAGCATGATAAAAGTTTTCTACACTGTATATAGGTAGTAGCACTATTATATAAGCATGTATAATGCAGTAATAATTGGAAAACCTATGGCACTAATATTTAAGTTAACCATGAAAATGGCTGACTATAGTCCCAGTTACCTTTTTCAGAAACTTAAATGGCTGCCCTGGAAAATAAAATAAAATATCTGCAGATTCAAAGAACAGGGACATTCCTGAGTACAACAAAGTTTTATTGTTGGGAGGAAAGGAGAGAGGGTGCAGCTGGATATTTCAATCAATGTCCGGATAGAGTCAGAGCTGTCACGCCTTTATTATTTGCGTCCCATATTGTAGTTTTCTGACTCTGATTTTCATCTGCCCTGAGTTGCTCATTTGGTTCAGTTTATTTATGGTCATTAAGTGTAATGTGTGTTTATATGCTCTATAATAAGTATATAAATACCACGCGCCAAACTATTTTGTTCCAAACCTTTCCAATTTCCTTGCCTGCAACGAAATGTCACTGTGCCAATTTACATCGGCTGCAAATTAATTTTTTAGTAAAATTACAACAAACCACCTTTTTATTTCATATTTACGCTCCATCTGGAAAACCACTTTTCAAGCTTTTGAAGCTGTAGAAAATAATAAAACATAATCATTTCTATGTCTGAAAGAGACCTTATCGGCCCTGGTATGGCGTGGAAAATAAGTTCCATGAACCCGACCAATCATTTCTCTCGAGGAAAGTGTCCATGTCGTTTCATACAACAGGTCGGTATTACGTGCTTTACAAAACCCTCATGACATTGATCCAACTGCAAGTCTTTGTTTTATAAGTCAATAAAATCCACTCTCGTCTTTAGAAGCTTTACAGAGGCCAACAGCATCGGGGGATGGATCTGGAGACATTACCCGTCAATGTTATACTGCTTCATGCCAAACAGAAAGAGAACATTCAGGAATATTGTAATTCCTTTACGTCCTGCCAAATTCTCTTTCCATGTAGCACAGACAGTAATTGCAAAGTATCTAAGGAAATCTATGACCACAAAGAGAGATGATAACTTAATAAGACCTCATTTTTTATTAACCTGCCTTATCCACTTTTAAGAGTGTGATTGGGCTCTAGCAACTAAAAATCCTTTCTTTTTCTTCCAAAAACCTAATTATCCGATACTTAATTGGATGGGTATCCTGCTCTTCATGTACCTGATCCATTAACCACAGTGGAGTGCAGCTGTCGTATGTCTCTTGCTCCAGAGGACCCGTTACATCTGTGCACTAAATAAGAAGCCAATTCATTTTAACTGGGTAGCACTTCATTTATACTGTGGTGGCGCTGTAGGGAACTTGAATAATTGCTGTCAGGTTTCTACACAGTAGCGGGACACAATAAATATGATCAGCTAACTATTATCATAATCCTGCATGGATAAACCAGGGACACTTACTCATAGATCCAAGCAGATTTCCTGTGTAATCTGTGTCATCCATAGCGTCCATCCTTCTAAAATCAACTATGCTAATCTTTATGATAATGAGCCTGAGGGGCTACCCTAGCCCTTTGTGATCTGTCTGTTCAGACTGTTACACTGTCTCACCCTCTTCCCTGCTCCCTCTGCACTTGTGTGATTAGCAGGAAGAGCAGGTCTGTTGAAGTTAATAAGACTTATTTACTAAGGGTTGCGGATCGCACTTTCGTCGGACTATCCGTCTGTTTCGGGGATTGCACGGCTTGGGTAGGTATTTAACAGGTGTCTGCACTGGTATTCTGTCACATATGATCAATTTTTTGCGCAGCTGCCCTGGCTTTCATGCAACAGAAGCGTGCCGTCGGACAATCCGACTGATTCGGACTGATTGCGGGATTTAACTTTCAAATTGTGTTGCAAGACAATGCACTTACATGCACCACAATGAAGAAGGTGAACTCGGATCTGCAGGATATCGCCGCAGAGTGCATTATCGCACAATGCACTTTCGGGTAACTTCGTCGAACAGGTAAGTAAATCTGCCACAATGTTCAATATTCAAACTTTGTTATCAGATTCGGTCCTAAACCTGAAATTATAATATCCTACTGAGCTTCCTGCATAATTGCTCAAGTGCAATCCCCCAAAATAAATGTAAAGCTAAACCTACCGTTTCACACCGTTTACTACCAAAATTTCCAGGGGTTTTCATATCAAAAACATATTTCACCAATCTATGGCCTAGGTAGTAAATGAGCAATTATAGGGGATAATGGAGTGGCAGTCAATACAGGCGGTCCCCTACTTAAGAACACTCGACTTACATATGACCCCTAGTTACAAACGGACCTCTGGATATTGGTAATTTATTGTACTTTAGTCCTAGGCTACAATAATCAGCTATAACAGTTATCACAGGTGTCTGTAATGAAGCTTTATTGTTAATATTGATTCTTATGACAACCCAACATTTTTAAAATCCAATTGTCACAGAGACCAAAAAAGTTCCGTCTGGGATTACAATGATAAAATATACAGTTCTGACTTACACACAAATTCAACTTAAGAACAAACCTACAGACCCTATCTTGTATGTAACCCGGGGACTGCCTGTATTTATGATTTGTTATCTAATACACATGTCCATATAACTGCTGGAAATGACATCACATGTGATACTTGCTAGAGCATGTGTCTATGAGCAGAGACATTTCCTCCCTCTTTTAAGAAAGAATAGAAAGTTGTGTTCCATCTCAAATCATAATGTGGGTCATAATTAAAACAAAAGCATGTGTATTTAACAAAGGTTGTATCATAAAATGTCTGCACCCTGTCACTTAGGTATATTTTTTGTATCACCCTAGTTATATAAAGTGTAAGTGGAGTGGCCCTTTAATATACTGACTATTACATCCTCATGTCACAGTTCAGAGGCTGAGAGATCAGCCAGTGCTTTCTGCGAACACCACTTCTCACATGACAAGGGAGCACATGGTGCTCCGACCTGGAGAACGTGTACTACACAGCAGCCGACCAAGATGATTTCCTAAAGCTGGAACAGATGGAAGCAGCAAAGTGTGGAAAAAAAGTAAATAAAAGGCACATTTAAGATCAAAAACGGAATGGAAATTACTGCATTTGATGGACAAAAACTATGCTGCTAGTGTGGAACATTTAAAGGTATGTTACAGAGGCTTCCAGATCCCATAATGCATTGTGGTACTGACAAAATCCTGCTCAGTTCATAGTGCAAAATATTGTTCCAAACACAATAAACAAAATAGGTATTTTAAAGGGGATGTTGATTTAAAAAATCACTTTGCAAATGTACTTGCAGGAAACTATAACTCAGTGGGGATAATGGGGTAATGACAGAGAGCACCTCTTTAGATACACATTACATATACAGTGCAGTGAATCCGCTAAATGTGGAATAATGCTTTATTTCCCCTGTGGTGACTGACCATTTGCTGCCAGTATAAGAAGTAATCTATAGAGGATCTTACAGCAGCTCTTACTAACATTGCAATTCCATCTTACAGCTCAAAATTTAAAGATCGGGAAGTATGAGGCCTATTGATATTGAGGCCAATAGACATATAGAACAGTACTTCATGTGGCAAATTTGCTTTTAACATGTAAATCTTATAGATAAGTTTTTAGGATACACTCAGTAGAAAAGGTGTAGAATATGCCCAGTGCATAACAGTTCTGCAAGCATGCAAGTGTAGGGCTACAGCTGCCACCCATGTATTCAGTGGATACAAAAAAACAAAGAAAAGGAGAAACCTTCATATAGCAGTGCTGATGAAATAGACATACCTCTTGGATCCTGGGGCATATCATCAATGAGAAGTTTCCTATATTTAATTTTTTGGTCAACTTTCCATTAACAAACCTCTAGTGTTGAGCGGACACGAACCACAAAGTTTAGCTTCCGTGCCAAACGTTGGCATTTCAGGTTCCCAGAACTGACTCTGAACTTCTGATAAGGTTGAGGCTCGGGTCCGACTCAACAAACCAAGCTAGGAATGACTGTGGGTGTTAACCGTTTAAATGCCACTTAAATGTTGGTGATGCCACCAATTTGGGGAGGATCGTCGATCCCGATGATGTAATTGATTTAAATGCCTCCCATTCCCACCATTTGTACCATTTGGGTTTGGCCGAACTGAGCTGAAAACGCAAAAAAATCTCAGCTTCAGAAAAGATAAAGGTGTGTCATGGCCCAAATTTTGACGGTAATACATGGGATACAGTACAGTCTATCCTTACTACCAGAAACATTTAATTCGATCAATGCATTGTTTGGATAGAAGCTTCTTCTTTCTGAAGAAGTGTTGGAAAAAAAGAGACTAATATTTTGACAGTAAAGACGGCTGGTGCTGGCAAAGGTTCTTAGACATATGAGCTGCCCCCTCAGTGTGAAAAGTAAAATATTAAGTCTTGAGCTTCTCTTCTGGAAGGCTTGTCTTCTGCCAAGGAGGTGCTGTCCAAAACCAACTTAGCTGTAGACATGTTTCCCACTGAGGCATATTAACCAGGATAACTAGTGCACAAAGATTTTTGTTGAAGAAACCTATACATTTTCTCATGTTCTCCCATTGGAGACAGAGGAAGTAATTTGCTAAGGTTTAAGGTGGATTTGTCAACTGCAAACAACCTAAGGCTTATAGATCTAATCTACAGTGGACAGCTGGTACTGCTATTATATGATGAGGAGTATCAATCAACTTTGAAGTGAGATCATCCAGCGCAGAGAAAACTGAGAACAATACTGAACCTGAAATAAAGAAATCACATATAATATATACAGTCCAGAGTGTCTATCTAAAAGGGTTCTCCTCTCCTAGGCAATATATAACAGGCCTACACAACTTGGGTGAATCCAGTATAGCTAACCAACATTTTGCACCTACATCACCTCTCTTCGGTTCCCCTCTATTATCGTGATCCATGTCAAGGACACGATAATCACAGAGTGTCTTTTACTTACGCACGGGATAAGGTTTGTCTGACCACACTGGAAGTCTTTATTGCCTATGAATCTTATACTGTTCCTAATTTGCATAGAAATAGAAGCAGGGCAGGGCCGTTTATATAGCGTTTTAGATAGGTAGCTGTCGCGCATGGTTTTCTAGTTTGCAGTGGTGGTTAATCTTTGTTCAGGGCTTTTATGTATACAGTATATATTGTAGGGCTCATGGTGTCAGGGTTTTTTGTTGTGTGTTCAGGGTTGTTGTTGTATACAATATATCATGTAGTGTGGCAACATGGTCTGTCTGTGTGGTGTATTATACGTATGTATCATACTCACCGGCCACTTATTACGGTTATACACACTGTCCCAACGCTTGTTAACACTTAATATTTCGAATCAGCCGATCCACATCGGCCGGACAACTCAGTGACCATTTAGGAGACTGTAGACCATGGTCAATCTACAGACAATCTCGCTGACGAGGTCAAACCCGTTAGCTACAAGCATATGGGGAAAAAAAGTTGATTGAGATAGATGTGAGCATGACCCTTTGACTTTGAACGACTGTGTGTGGCCCATGGTGTTGGTCTTGACAGAAAGGCTCGGATGCTGAGTAATTTAAGAAGAAAATGCGGGCCGAGGGAACCGAAACGCGGCCTCCGAAAAAGAGCATCTCTGACGCCATCTTTCAAACTTGTGAGGCAGAATGGGCTACAGCAACCGAAAAAGACCCACCGGTTGCCACTCCTTTGCAGATAAGAACAGGAAAATGAGGCTACAATGTGCACAAGCTCATTCGAAATTGCGACAGTCTTAGGGAAGATTGAGAGAAAAACGCATGTTATTATTGCCTGGTATGATGAGTCTCGATTTCCGCTGCGGACATTCAGATAGTTGTGTGGTAGGGTCAGACAATGTGGACATCCATCAAAAACAACATGAAAGCATGGATCCTACCTGCATTGTGTGATTAGACAACGGGTTTTTCAACCTGGGGTGGGGTGGTTTGTTTCATGGTGTGGGAATATTTTCTTGGCACTTCTTTGGCCCCTTGGTACCAATTGTAGCATTATTTCAACGCACCGCCCCTACCCGACGTGAATATTGTTGCCTGAAACAATGTGCCCTAGCCTTTATGACAACAGAATGTACCCCCACATTGATGGCTACTTTCAGCAGGATGAAACATGCGCCATGTACATGGAAAGCTGGAATCACTCAAAGAAGGGTTTATTTGAACTAGACAAGTGGTTCACACTGTACTCAAATGGCCTCCCAGTCACCAGAAATCTCAATCCAATAGAGCATCTTGGGATTGGTGGAACGGGAGATCGCATCAAGGATGTGCAACCGTCTGTTGATGCCCATCCTGTCAATATTGACCAAAAATCTACTGAGGAATGCTTATCCAGGCACCTTGGTGAATCTATGCCACGAAGAAATTGACGCAGTTCTGAAGGCAAAATGTGGGGTCACCAACCCGTTACTAGCATGGTTTACCTAATAAGTGGCCGGTGAGGTGTATGTAGTGGTGCATGGTGTCAGGGTATGTATACGTATATATGTAGTGTGTGCATGGTGTCTGTGCGTTGGATACAGTCTATTATGTAGGGTGTGCATGGTGCAGTGTGGTGGTATACCATTTTTATGTAGGGTGCGCATGGTCTCAAGTGGTATGTACAGTTTATATAGATATGGCAGATCGCTGTATGTAATATAATACATGTAGGCGGCAACGTTGTTGGTATTATAATGAGTTAAACTGGCGGCACGCTGTATTATTATATACATATGAAGGCACGCATGATGTATGCAATTATATACTATATGGAGCCACCGCTGTTGTGGGCGGAAATTTGACACCAGTTTTCTTTGAATTTGCAGGTTCTTTCTAGTGTGTTTAAACTGCTTGTTCAGGTATTAAGAAGGCCTGAACCACAGCAGCCTAGTCACCATGCGACACAAATTAGGGGTCGTTCTAGTGCTCGATAGTTCGCACAGAATATAAACTGCAAGTCGGAAGCCTTATGTAAAGATAGACCAGAAAAAAGTTAGTACACTAAGGGTCAGTTCAGGACGCACCAAAATTCATGAGATAGTGTGCCAGACATTCATGAATCGTGGCAACACCCGCCTGGCAAAACTACACAGCAGAGCCACCACTTGTACCAGTTCTTATTAAAGTGCCCCTGAATGATTATATAATCTATGGCAGCCACACTGTATATATTATATACTCTGGCGGTGCGCTGTAGTATATTCTATACTCCTGGCGGCACACGCTCTAGTATTCATATACTATATGTTGTCATGTTGTATGATTTAGATGGCCAATATAGGATAAGGGTCCTGTCTGTGTGTGAACGGGCATGGTTGCTGGGTATAATGGTATAATCAGGATGTGTTACTGGGGGAGCTGTATATATTCATGTATGGGGTGCTAAATAAACAGTAGGAAAACATTTACAACAAAATTGTGGGCACGGGCACCCCACACAGGGGGCCCACACAAAACCTTAATCCAGACCTGAATAACATTATCTTCACAGTTGATGTTACAAGAGTTTTTACTATATTGAGTCCATCGAGGATAAACATTGGAGGATTTGGGCTTGCTGTGCATTAAAAGAAACCCTACAACAGGAGTTGAAGTTTATTACCCTTAATGTGAACCTGGGTAACTCCCAGAAGCATGGAATGCTGAATTATCTAATAACCCATGAAACCCACACCTGTCCCCACCATGCAACATTTAAAAGCAGCTTTAAATCTGGTTAAAAACACTACACATACTGAGAGTTGCCTCCAAAAAACTTGAAGCAACTACAGGACTGATAAGGACACAGTCAAAAGTGAGATCTAGCATTGGAGTCCAAAAAACTGCCGACAGAAGGTGTCCAGATGAAGGCACATGGGTTACTAATAATCCATTCAAAAGGTCATAGAGAGGTTGGTCGAGTATTGCATCTTTATAACATAGAGAAACTCTTTAGTCCCCCAAGAAGGTTGGTCAACCCTTGAAAGAAAAATTGAAGAGAGGACAGAATAATGTGGAAATCTCGCATGAGTAATTGTTTCAACACTGTAGCTGGAATTGCTTGGCAGTCAGCATGAACAGGGCAAGGATCTGTCTCGCTATGTGCAATTTGAAGAGCTTTGGACTCTGAAAACCTCTCTGCAGTGTAGATTCATAGACTTCTTCATTAACCTAAGTGATCAGACATTGTTTGACTAATTTTTGATATCCATGTTAGTTATATTAATATTTAGGACCAAACCAAGATCTGGTGTAGCGGTGTAACTGTGGAGCTATATAAATAAAGGAATTATTATCTATTATACTAGAGATGACGGAACATACCGTTCGAGCTGATGCTCGTTCGAGCATTAGCGTACTCGAAACTGCTCGGTGCTCGGACGAATACTTCGCCCGCATCGAGAAAATGGCAGCTCCCGCCGTTTGTTTTTGGCGGCCAGAAACAGAGCCAATCACAAGCCAGGAGACTCGCCACCCACCCAGCATGACGTGGTCCCTTACAACGTTCGATAGCAGTGGTGGCTGGGCAGATCAAGGAAGTGCACCGGAAATAGAGCTGTAGCCCCTGCCCGCCGCGGCTCGGATCATTATGTGTTGGATGCCGCTAGGGAGGAGCTGCGCCTGTCAGGGCAAGCGTTAGGTGTTCTATTAGAAAGTGTTAGGCAGGAGTGCTTCTACAAGAACCCACAGCCCTTCTTAGGCCTACAAAACGTTATACCTTTTTTTTATATTTGCTTGTGGCTGAGCTGCTGGCAGCTAGTAGTGCGTAGTCGGCTAATTACATACATATTGGATGGACGTCGCCAGGCGGGATCTTGGCACACCCGTATGTGTATTAGCTTTAGTGACACACACATATCCACTCAAAAACCCACACGACAAGTGGGACAGTATTAGGGTCATGGGAGTTTGAGTCGAATTAGCAGAGTCTGCTGATTTTTTTTATTTAAGCTGTATTTCATTTTTATAGCTCAAACTCATCTTGCAAAGCAGGGTGCTCTCATTGTGTAAGGCTACAAATAGCATAGGAGACCCCACGGATACTTAGGGCCTACAATAGCGTATATATTTTCCTTTTTTTGTGCTTGAGCTGCGTGCTGGCACTAGTAGTGCAGCTAGTACCATACTGTGAGGAATTGCAGGGAGAGGATAGCGAACGTTGTGTTTAGCTTTTCTTAGTGGAGGGGAAAACCACGATATCCACTCAAAACACCGAAAGTGGGACAATTTATTGGGGTTTGAGTAGATATAGATTAGGCAGAGTCTGCTGATTTTTTTTTTTTGTTTAGCTGTATTCTCTTTATAGCTCAAACTCAATCTTGCCAAAGCAGTGGGCTCTCATGTAAGTTACAAAATGCCATAAGGAGAAGAACCCCCAAGGCTTACTTAGGCGGACCTTAAAATAGCGTTTATTTTCCTTTTTTTTGTTTGCTTTTTTTTTTTTGTGGCTGGGCTTGCTGGCACTAGTATGCAGCCTAGTACCATACTGTGAGGAATTTGCTGGTGAGAGCTGCGACCGTGGATGTTTAGCTCTTAGTGGACACGACTATCACCTCAAACCCCGAGAAGTGGCGACAATTTATTAGGGGTCTTGAGTAGAATTAGGCAGAGTCTGCTGATTTTTTTTTTTTTTTTTTGAGCTGTATTTCATTTTATAGCTCAAAACTCATCTTGCAAAGCGTGTGCTCTCATTGTAGGCTACAAAATAGCCATAGGAGAACCACAAGGCTTACTAGCCTACAATAGCGTTATATTTTTCCTTTTTTTTTTTTTTTGTTTGCTTGTGGCTGGGCTTGCTGGCCACTAGTAGTGCAGCGAGTAACCATACTGTGAGGAATTGCTGGGAGAGCTGCGACCCGTTGTGTTTAGCTCTTAGGACACGCATTTATCCACATCAAACACTGAAGTGGAGACCAATTTATTAGGGGTTTTGAGTAGAATTAGGCAGAGTCTGCTGATTTTTTTTTTTTTTTTAGCTGTATTTCAATTATAGCCAAAATCATCTGCAAGGCAACAAAATCCAGTTGGTGCTGTCAGTGTAGGTTAGAAACTACGCACCATAGCAATTAGGATACGCACTCGTTTTTCTGTTAAAAAAAATAAAAAAACGAAAAAGAAATAAAACAAAAAAAAACATTTTTTCAAGTGTTACACCTTTAATTTGGAAATGTTAACCCGAGGCTAGGGGAGTAGAGGACGAGGCCGTTGGACGTGGGCCGATTCCAACCTGGCCAAAAGAGGTCAGAGGCGGCATGTGGGTCCTGGCGGGGTGAGAGCACCCACCTTGCTGAGTGGGGGCAGGGAACGCCGCCGAGGTACACCTCCCTAGTTCATCCAGGTCTCAGTACTGGACTCTGGTAGAGCACTGGTTTGAGCGCCAGAACAGTTGCGAAAGACGGGAATGTCGTTGATGCGGACCAATGCTTATAGCCCATTTGGTACACACCAGTCAGTTCTTCACAGCGCATCCACCAGTCACCGAAAATCGGCATCCTCCAGCCTCCTCCACCTAAGCCCTCCTTCCCCCCCAGTGCTGCCCCCCTCCCACCAAAATTTGAATTTTACCAGGGCCATACTCTAGGGAACTGTTTCTGGACCCTATTCCCACAGTCACAAATCCACTTATCCTCTGCTGTAGCAATTCCGATGCCCGAAGTTTCCACCAGTCGCAGTTGCTGGTGTGGGATGGTATGACATATCCGTAGTGGAAGAAGTATGTAGAGGTAGGTTCGGACGATGAGGAGACACGGTTGTCATGACAGCTGTGGAAGTTGTATTGAGGGCAGAAGTCTAGGGGGTGGGCAGCACGACTCGAGGATCGGAGGATATGTAGAGTGACAGACCCAAGCTGGGTTGAGTGGCGCGGGTGAACACAGGCTGCTGGGACGTGAGGTGCAGAGCATAGCACAAGTCAGTTGGAAGAGGCAGGGTGGCGGCCAGAAGTAGAGGCAGAAAGGCCCAGTCTGGTTCGACGAGATCAGCAGCCAAATGTTGCCCAAGAGTCCAAGCTCCCGTGGCGAGGTGCTGAGATTTTCAGAAGTCTGGAGGTTCTTCAAAGAAAACACCGGATGGAACAACGACTGTGGCGTGCAAAACCTTTTCCAACCAGGATCAGCAGGGGTTCCATCCACTCACATAGCTCTAAAACTACCACCAGTATGCGCAGATGATGAATGCTTAAACCCCCACTCAATGGGCACCAAGGCCCGTTCACCTCCTGGCCGGGCACCACAACTGCTCCTCCCCTGTGCATATGCTAGTGAGACCCCTGCCCAGGACACGGCCCAACACATCCCGTGCGAAAACCCATCTTCGGCCTCAGCGAATCCTCCACAGCATACAAACACCAGCTTCAGCTCTCCATACACCAGACGCTGGAGCGCAAAAGGAGGTATAGCGCCACGCCCGCCCACGCTCCCAAGAACCCTCACCGCCCACATCTCCAGTTGCTTATGCCCTGAGATAGGATGCTGCACCTATAGGACGTGGTAGAGACCCGAGGGCGCTTTTCGACAACGCTTGCCATGGGGCGCGCCCGCCCCTCGGTATTCGGTCCCCACAGCCCAGCACCACTACTTTATCCCGATGTGCCGTCACCAAGCCCAGAACGCACCGTGTACAGAGAAACATCCTAACGGTGCCCGACTGCCAACGCCTGTTTCTGACAAGGTCCACCTGGACCATGACACGGTGGACGCGATTGCTGCAGCGAACAGGCCACATATATCGCTGACGGCACATTTGGGTTAACTGGTTGGAGGCTGGACGAGTCTGACCCTGGGGCTGGTCATACTACTGCCCGACGACTCGACGGAGGATTGCGTGGGGGGCCCTACCTTCGGTCCAGGGCTCAAGGCCTACTATCCTCTCCTCCTCCACACCCCGTCCTCACACCTCCTCACTCTGAATTACCAGCTGGGCATGGCGCCATCAGTCGCTAGCTACTAGGCACAGCACAGTGCATCGCTAAGCGACAGAAGGCGGGCCAAAACTTGGCTGATCCTAGGCATAAAGGGCACACGCCACAGAGTGTATTACGCGGAATCAATGTGCAGATGAGCTGTGGCGGCCGTGCACCGCTGAACCTGAGTACAGCATGGTGTGTGTGTGAGCAACGGGCCTAAACCTGGGTGGCATGCTCTGCAACTCGGCAACTGACACAGTGTGCTCATGCCTGGCCCATGTGTTTAAATCTCATCGGTCAAGGTTTCCGCAGGACTACCACCAATCCTGTCTGATGTTAGCTCACAGAAGGTGCGCCGCACTCTCTGTGCGCATTTCAGGAATCCAGCACAGATGCCGCCACTGCTCAGGGCAGCGCTGAGCAACGCCTCCAAGCACGCCCACTCAACGATGGTGTGCGACGTGCCTTCATCGAGGGTGGTGAATCTACACTAACAGTTTATCCAGAGCTAAACCAGCAGCGCAGGAGCGATGTGTAGACTGCCAGAATTAACTTCCATACCAGCCATAACTGGGGTGTAGTCAGGTCATGTCAGATCCTCACGTCTACAATGAGAGGGACGGGATGTACTGACTATCTGTCAGGTGCTGATATAACTTGAGGAGTCACAGAGATGGTCAGGAGTTGATGCCGCCATCATCAGCCGTCACCAATCCCGCTGCCTTTGCACGTTTGATTGAAAAACTCTTTGGTCAGCCATGAAGTCGGAAGCTTGTTCGCCGTCCAAGAGACGGGGGAAGAGAGAATTCCTTGTGAAGCCAAAGGCACCTCGGTCTGTTTCTCAGGGGCAATATCGTGTAGAGATGTGGAGGAGGATCGAGGAGAGGATAGAAAGGAGAATGTTTGCGAGACGAAGAGGGGGACCATTGTTCAGTCCTTCCTGTTTCAGCGTGTAGAAGAAGAAGAGAGGTTGAGTAGTTGGATGGAGGGAAGAGAAATGGACAGTCGGCCAGTTGAGGGGAGTGAATTCTTGCACGTTGGGACTCTGCGCACTGGCAGATTTCATGCAAGCTGCGATCCCGTGACACCTCGCGTTTTCAAAGAGAAATTTATTCCAGCACCGGATTACTGGGTATTCACGCTCCTGCTGACCATGGTAAGCAACAACAAAATCTTTCCACTTACATCCCTGAGAGGAAAGGAGTGTGAGAATTCATTGAATACAGGCAGGCGCCCTGGTGCCACTAGCGAAACATTTTCCGCTCTACAGCGCTAGCAAGGCAAGAGGGCGTACCATCAATCTGCGGGACAAGTAGCGAGGGAGAGTAGGCCGACCAGGAACAAAATTTGATCCAGAGGGTACGCTTTTAAAAGGCCTTTGGCCAGTTTTCTGTCACCGTGCACCCCGCAAGACACTGTCACTGTCCCCAGTCTCCGGCAGAGTCAGGGCTGATCTGTTACAGAAAGAGGAAGTGAGGGAGTATGTAGCTGGACAGCATAACCATCTGGTGTTCGCTAAATGATCAACACGCTGCCCACAAGCGAACATACTGCTGTGTTTCAACAGCTGAACTGGTGCACAACTGCGGGCGACTGACGCCTGGTGGATGCTTGCGGCTCCCTGGCCGCAGCTTTGTCTGTGCGAGCGGGTTTTCACCGTGCAGCGGGTAGAGCAATCATCACCGATAAGCCGTACACGCCATGTGAGACTGACAGCGCTGACAGGCTGACACCTTATCAAGATAATAAAGCCTGGATTTCTTTCCGACAATCCATTCGCTCCACCAGTGAACGAAGCTAAACATGAATAATGTTATGCACTCCTCCTCTCATTGTCCTCTTCTCTCCTCTTGCCTCTTTGTAAACTAAAGCAGAGAACTGGCATATTTTTTGCCAGGGCCAATGGCTCTGAGCTATTGAGTACATATGTATTAATTTGTGATGGGAGGAGCCACTACCCTGTCCTCTGTAAGAAACAATTTTGGGAGTGCGCCCATACAGGCCACCATACTTTCATTTGTTCTGGAGGACCAGCTCCTGCCTCCTCGGGTTGAAAACTTTTGTTGGACTGCCCATCATAACAGGCACTCAATCTATAGATTGGTTTCTGGAGGAAACAGCTTCCTCACGTCCCGTGGTTTGAAAACTTTTTGGACTCGCCTAACATACAGGGCACTAGCCAAATTACATTGTCCATAGAAGCCGTCCAACGCTTCGTCTTTGGTTAGAGTGCCTTCCACGTGTCTACCATTGCTCACACAATCCACAACGTCACCTGCCATAGCGCCTCCGAAAAGTCAATAGGAACCATGCCGTTCCCTACATTGTCCCCTATATCAAACGAGCTGGTTACCGGCAGAATGTTTGACTTGTTTTCATGGCTTCCATGGTTAATACTTTGTCGCCCAACGAGACCCCGTGCTGTGGTAATCCACAAAATATGCTGGCAAACTTTTTGATCATTTAACCAATATTATTCGAGCGCTTCTTGCGATCTTGTTTACATCCCCTCAACCACCCATATCCTAAACTTATAAGACGCTACTAACACACTTGATCTTATACAAAGTTCTCTTAGATATGTGGCTTTGGAGGAGAGCCTAGGACAGGGCTTTAGTTGGCGAAGCTGCGCCGGCAGCGGAGCGCCAGCTCGCATCCCAAGAGACCAACTAACATAGGTTTTAACTGCAGCAAACCTTATTTATCTAGTTCACACTGGCACTCCATTACCTGTGTCGCTCTTATCAAACGAGTCGTGGTCATGAGCAATTTGGTAATGTTTCATGGCTTCCTCTCATCCAACTGTTACACGTGTGGTCGCCAGACCACTGCTGTTGAATCCACAAAGTATGCTGGCAACCTTTTATCATTTACCGATATATATTCGGAGCGCTTCTTGCTCACCTCCTTTGGTTCTCTACTGCCACCCATTGATGTTTTAAGCCTGAGTCCATTTGGGTCATGTGCCAAGAGACAGCTCTCTAGCCTCGCGTGCTGCGCGCTGCCTCTCATAGTACCCTATAGTCGTCAGGGTCAATTATTGGATGTTTGAGATGATTCTAGCCCATTCGGATCAGCTCTGTCATGGCCATTGTATTGCCCCCATAAGTGGCATAATGGTGCAATTCAGTCAGCATAGAGGTCATCCATGGCAATGCTGCCCACCCTGCTGTTTACCTGTCCCATGTCGGTGGTGTCCATGATTGTTCTGAGGTTCCATGGTGCTTGGTACCAGCTTCCCTGTGCGATCCTTGGTCCCCTTGAAAATGCTGAGTATCCCAAATGACTTCAATGGGCTCGTTATGCGAGACGAAGCACTCGGAAGCATCGGGAAAAGTTCGTCTCGAATAACGAGTACCCGAAGCATTTTTCGTGGCTCGCGTCACTACTCTAAGTTTATAACCCATCAATTAAATTCTCAGCATCAGCACAAATTGGTTATTTATATGCACTGACCTCCTGAATTCATTAACATACACAGCACCCTCTGAATAATGATATTATTATATAGCATCACCCACCACCCCAAGCCAAACATTCATATAGGAGATAGATCACCCTGCTTCTTAAGCATTTATAAATAGAATCTCCCTCCCTAATTACATAGCGTGCGACCACCCCCGCAATCAATGAATTTATAAAAAGTGCAATTGATAGATTCTGTAAACCCCAGCACTTATCTGTTCATAAGAAGTCCCCCCAGTAACCTACAGCAATCCTCCTGCGATGATGTTACTGTGGCTAATAAATTTGTTATAGCTAACTACCCTATTTTATGGATTTATATATAGTGTCCCCTAATCAACTTTATACATCCCCTAATCATGTTATTTATAACCACATGTTCCCTAAATGTATACATTATATATACCTATTTCTACCCACCTTACCACCTCAAAATATTAATAAGTCATATAATTTATACTTTCGATACAGGCCATGGATTGCGAGGACTATCGAACCGTGCAGAAACCCATGGCTGTTGGTTCTAGAGGTGCACAGTTTGACCCAAGAAGGATCTGCCGTAATGCATTAATTGATAATGACATCAGTGACATTAAATTGATTATTTATATGTGGTTGGTTGGCTGGGGGTCGGAGCCTGGGCAGCTGCTTGAGCATCATAATATTATTCCCGCAGGCAGTAGTGATTATGGTGGTAGGAATGGTAGTTTATGGGTGGTTGTACAGTAGTGGTAGTGTGTGATGCATTGAGGTTTAAGGACGGTAGTAGTTATATAATTGTATATAAAGATGTTATTGGTGGTGATAGGGGTTACCCTTAGAGGCAGTAATGGCTTGATAAGGCTATTGACCGAACTGGTGAAATGAGTGATGGCAGAAGAAGTGGTGGTTCAAGTAGTAGTAGTGGTGTTCAGGTGGACGTTACTAGCAGTCACTAGTAGAGTGGTGATATTGATTCAGCCAATGAGTCATGGTGATCTAGATGGTGGTAAGGATGTGGAAGTGGTAATGTAAGGTTGTGTTGCTATGGTTTTGTATTGGATTGGTGCGATATAATGTACCCTTTTAGGTACCCAGAAATACACAAAGGAACCTATAACAAAACCTTCATGGTAGTTTAGATTCTTGATAAACCAGCCAATCATCTTCCCTCCATCTTCCAGCCCTGAAGCAGTATTAAGGTTGTGGTGGAGCGGCGTGTGAATGCGATAATCATCCCCGCCTGCAGAAAATAAATGAAGTTTGTAGATGTGGTATATTGTTATGCAAATAAATATGAAAATTGCATTCATTCTCACTAAACAACATTAAACCTTCAGAAAAGCGGAGAGTGGTTTGATATTTTTCTTAGTGTTTTTGTATTTCTTCCCGTTTTATGAACTTTGCTCAGTGTTATTTGGGCCGCGTCTCCACGTTACAGAGTCAGAAGGGAGGAGAAAAAGGAGGATCCTTAGAAAACTACAGATGTATGGCATTATAGTGTGTTCTGCCAAACCAAAGAAAAATGTCTGAGTAATTGGATGTTTCTCCATGGTCAGATGAAGCCTTTGAGGGATCTAGAGTGGAAAAAGGCAAAAAAAAACAAAAAAGTAAAATAAATAAGAAGATTAACCGTATTTCATAGTCTGCTGAGATGTATATAAATAAAGTAATCAGGCTATAAAGAAGACGTTGAAATGAAGTACAGCTGCTCGTCCTCCCCCAACCATGTCCAGCCCAAAGACAGAAGTGATCTGCTGGCTAATTGACAATCTTTGTCATAACATGTCCCCGAACCCATGTTTGGCTAGTTCCTCAACATTCAAATATGATTAGGACTAGTATTGAGGGAACTATAGATACTTATCGACCTGCACTCACAAGCAGTTAATGAGCACAAAACACTGCTACAGACATGGCGGCTCTTAACAAAACCTTCCTAGTGGCAAAAAGGTGGTCCTACACGTTTTGCTAGTGACCTGTCAAATGGTTTTAACTGACATAACCTTTCCCCACCAGGGATCATTCAGAACTAACAGAATGGGGCACATTTACTAAGGGTCCGCATTTCCGTTGGTTCCGTGTCCCGCTATGTGCGGCATTAACAGGGGTTTTTGCTGCACACAATCGGATTTTGGTGCATCGCGACAAATTTTATGCGACCACAAATCGTGGGGAGCTTGGCCTTCGAAAACCTGACGATTCCGACTAAGCGCGGGGGATTTTAAAATTCTAATTGTTGTCGCAAGACATGCACTTACACAGGAAGAAGAAGGTGAACTCCGCAGACCTGAGCAGGAAGGACACATGCAGGATTCGGGTGCACAATCTTAGTGAATCCAACCGAACTTCATCCTCGTCGGAACAAAGCACCTTGGGTTCGCCGACAGGACGGTAATAAATGGCCCCAATGGGTCTGTGGAACTCTATTAAAATACCCCAAATATATGGGTGATTTCTCAGCAGAACTAGTCTGAGCTTGTTTCTGGCAACTCTCCTCAACTCACACATCTTTCAGTTTCATGGAACCTAATAGTGGCCCCTGCCATTGTCTCTTTCAATTTGTGGTCATCTTTTGCCATCTTTGATGATCATCTTAGTCTCCTGAAGGTCAGGTCGAGACATCCACATTATTGGTTTTCACTTATAATTAAACGATGTGCATATATTAAAAAAAGAGTATTTAAAATAATAATTAACTGCAGCAAACCCTTTTCACCTGTATATTATCTGAATTATCTAAAAAATATGATCATCATAGAGAGAAGAACACATTGCAGATGTTTCCATACATCTGCTAACTTATAAGAGACAATTTGCATTGACTCGAGCAGTTTGAGAGGGCGAAATACTCGTCCGTAGCAAACGAGACGCTGGATTTTTCGAGTACGCTAATACTCGAACAGCATCACGCTCGGACGAGTTGCTCGCTCATCTACTAATCATCATCATAAAAATATTGGCTAATTGAATAGTCAGTAATAAAAATAAGCACAATAAATAAATGACGTATCACATTGAGTAGGGGGAGGGATTTAATGGTGTAGGACAAAGGAGGCAGTTCAAGTACAAATAGTTTTTATAGGGACTCGGGCCCAATAACAACATAATATTACAATTATATTAATAGTAACAAAATCTTAAGTTATATAGCCCCATCGTATTCCTCAGCGCCTTTACAGTCACACGGTACAAATTCACAAAGACTAAAGCATAAACGAACAAAACATGTGTCAGTTGAAACAATAGGAATAAGCATCGTCAGAATCTCCTTTTGTGATAGCCTGGGTTCAGTGGGGGTTCTGTTTCTCAGGAAGCTGGGTGGTGTCCTTTGTCTAGACTCTATTTATTCTCAGCTGGGGGTTGAGTAATATGGGGCATGGCCAGTCCGTTTCTGGGGTGTGCGAGGTGGGGCTGGATATTGTTTCTTCTTCTGGCACCCCATACCTGGCTTGAATCCTTATTCTGGAGTCACTTTGTTCCTGTGTCAGAGTAGGAAATGTCGTCCATACGTCCCTGACCTTTATAGTTGTTAGTTATGTGAACGGATGGTGGGAGTTTTGGGTCCTAACCCCATTATAGAACATAGAACTACACTGAGTAAACACTAGGTGTACAATGGTGACAATGTAAATCAGCACAGTGACACAGCTGCAGATGCGATCATAGTCACGAGTGTTCCCATTCACGGGTGCGTGTGCACTTCACCTCTGGAAGCCTCAGACTCACCTAAACACCCAGTGGAGCTCGGTTTTCCTGGATAAGCAATTAAACATCATTAGGCCAACACCATTAGCAGTAAACAACTCCTGCAGCGACCATGGGAAACTGGAGCAGATTCTGCAAATAATGACTTACCGAAGACCTTAATTTTATAAAGTTTTGGCAAGTGACCCTATAGACAAATATGCAAGATAATATTTTAATAAAAATTATCCATTCCTGCCAAACACCACCAGGGGGCTCCGCAAAATTGCAGTATGACAATAGAACCAAAATTCATCTAAAACAAACTGAAGATTAAATAGAAACTTTAAAAAAGGTATTGATCTGTGGCAGGAATGTATCAACTAATAAAGAGATTTAGAATTTGAGGCAGTATTCTAGTGGATACATTCTTTACCATTTAAAGCAGCATGTAGTTCTAGAATTGTGTAATAGGCGAGTATTATGTAGTTATACAGGGATCATGTGGCAGTATTATAGTAGTTATATTCTTGTACATTGGGGGCAGTTTATAGTAGATATATTCTGTATCAGGCGTGGAGTAGTTATTATAGGAGTTATATTCTTGTGTACATAGGGGCAGTATTATAGTAGTTATATTCTTGTACATGGGCAAGTTTATTAGTAGTTATATATGTACATAGGGCAGTATTATGTAGTTATATTCTTGTACATAGGGGGCAGTATTATAGTAGTATTTATCTTGTACATAGGGGGCAGTATTATAGTAGTTATATCTGTACAAGGAGGCAGTATTTATAGTTATATTCTTGTTCTAGGAGCAGTATTATAGTAGTTATAGCTTTTACCTGTAGCAGTATTAGTAGTTATATTATTGTACATAGGGGGCAGTATTATAGTTGTTAATTCTTGTACTGGAAGTATTACAGTAGTTATATTATGTACATAGGGGGCAGTATTATACATAGTGGTTATATTCTTGTATGTAGGGAGCAGGTATAATAAATACGTTATACTTGGCAGGGAGTATTTTTATTATTAATTATATTATTAGTATTAATTGTTATATTCTTGTATGCAGTGTCAGACTGGGGTTCCTTGTGCCCACCAGATAAATTATTATAGTGCCTACCCATCTATTCCCTATTAATAGTCCCCACTTGCCTCAAAATTGGTCTAGTACTCTGTCATACTCCATTACCCTGGTGGTCATTCCAACACACTGCTTGTATATCGGGAAAGTATTGTAGCAGTCATAATCATATACTGCAAAATAAGAGTTTCATGCTTGACCACAGGAGGCAGTTTTAAATACTTTAAAAATGTTCTACATAAAAGAAAATTTATAGCACATATTTTATGGACATATGGAACTATAATCATAGTAAATAACTATTATTATTTTCTTGTGCATAAGTGGCATGTATTATAATACAGATGGTCCCCATTTAAGGACACGCCTTAAAGAGACCATAGTTACAGATGGCCCTCCTGCCCACTGCGGTAGTAAAGCTCTTTAATCTCAGGCTGCAATGATCAAGACTGAAAGGTGTCTGTAATTAAGTTTTATTGCTAATTCTTGCTCCATGACAGCACAAAATTTTTGTCTTATGTTACAAAATATTCAACTCACATTAAATTCAACTTAAATACCAACCTAAGAACCTAACTGGCACGTAACCCGGGGACTGTCTGTAGCCATATTATTGTACATGATGCATCGAAGGTTATATTCTTGTACATAAGTAGTAATTAAGGAGTATAATAGGGGATATTAGAAGTATTATAGGAGTTTTATTTCATCTGAATATGTGGGTTAGCTCTATACTCCTGTGTCTCCAACCTACATGTTAACTGAAAATCATTGTCAATGGTATTAATATAGCAACCACAATAAATGGTAGGAGCTGCCTAGACCATTATTATTTCCGCTGCACATTATTACCTTACAACTGCCTACCCTTGTACTATTCATTGGACAAACTATTTTATATTATATTCTAAAAATATTGATCATCTAATAAAACTTGCACTGCAATGCTACTATCTGTAATCCAATATGTAATAACCAATATGATTGAGAATACCAGAGATAAAGGATTTAGAAAAGGGTAATGCATAATTAGAACAAAGGTTTCCACAAACAGTGGATTGTTTTGTGTCATAGTTTTCACATTGGATGGGCTGAGCTGAAATATTCGCATATCCTCAATATTTGCACTTAATTCAGACCCATTTACAGAAATGTAACAATTTAAAGTACAACAGATGACCCAAAAAAACAACATAAATATTTAGTAAACTTTGACAGATTTTTTGTTATCAGGCTCAATTCAGGGAGCTGCATATTTAGTTCTTGTCTTATTCTTCTATTTTTTAATAGAAAATATGGAGTGAACAAAGATGAGGCCATATATCACCAAAGACAGGCCTAACATTTTAAGAAAGGCAAGTATTCATGTTATTCAGACTAGCAAGTCATTTATCCACAGACTCTCAGATGCGTGTCACCTCACCAAGTTCTCCATAATGAAGGAGCTGTAATTCTGGCTTAAGACGTAGCATTTTTTCTAGATCTGAGGCCAAGTGACCCAGTGATGTCTTTTTCCGCTGTTTCCAGTTGTAAGGAAACAGAATATCCCAGTTAACATTTTATTATGTAGAATTAAAATTATATTGGATACAAACAATTTGCCGCCTAAAAAATTTCAGTTATTATTTTCTTCTTGCTCAGTTTTTAACCCTTTTTAAATCTTTTTTTAACCCTATTTTTATGTATTTTATCTTATTTAAGGAAACTGTGATAGTTCATGACTTTAGTTCATATTGTGTCTTTATAGAGCTTTTGAAAGTTAACTGTAGCAGTGTACACTCACAGCCACTTATTAGGTACACCATGCTAGAACGGGTTGGACCCCACTTTTGCCTTCAGAACTGCTTTCAATTCTTCGTGGCATAGTTTCAACAGGTGCGGAAGCATTCCTCAGAGATTTTGGTCCATATTGACATGATGGCATACACCAGTTGCCACAGATTTGTCGGCTGGACATCCATGATGCGAATCTTCCCGTTCCACACATCCCAAAGATGCTCTTGGATTGAGATCTGTGACTGTGGAGGCCATTTGAGTACAGTGAGCTCATTGTCATGTTCAAGAAACCAGTCTGAGATGATTCCGCTTTATGACGGCGCATTATCCTGCTGAAAGTAGCCTCAGATGTGGGTAACATTGTGGTCATAAAGGGATGGACATGGTCAGCAACAATACTCAGTAGCCTGTGGCGTGTGCAACGATGCTCAATTGGTACCAAGGGGCCCAAAGAGTGCCAAGAAATATTCCCACACCATGACCCACCACCACCATTCTGAACCGTTGATACAAGGCAGGATGGATCCTGCTTTCATGTTGTTGATGCCAAATTCTGAACCTACCATCCAAATGGCGCAGAGAAATCGAGACTCATCAGACCAGGCAACGTTTTTCCAATCTCTACTGTCCAATTCGATGAGCTTGTGCAAATTGAAGCCTCAGTTCCTGTTCAGATGAAAGAAGTGGCACCCCGTGTGTTTCTGTCTGCGCTGTAGCCATCTGCCTCAAGATCGAAGTACTGTTGCGTTCAGAGATGCTCTTCTGACTACTGGTTGTAACGGTGGCGATTTGAGTCACTGTTGCCTTTCTATCAGCTCAAACCAGTCTGCCCATCTCCTCTGACCTCTGGCATCAACAAGGATTTCCGCCCACAGAACTGCGCTCAGGAGGTTTTTTCTTTTTTGGACCATTCTCTGTAAACCCTAGAGATGGTTTGGGTGAAAAAAATAGTAGATCAGCAGTTTCTGAAATACTCAGACCAGCCCTTCTGGCTCCAACAACCATGCCACGTTCAAAGGCACTCAAGTCACCTTTCTTCCCCATACTGATGCTCGGTTGAACTGCAGGAGATTGTTTGACCATGTCTACATGCCTAAATGCACTGAGTTGCCGCCATGTGATTGGCGCTGATTAGAACTTAAGTGTTAAGAGCAGCTGGACAGGTGTACCTATAAAGTGGCTGGTGAGTGTTGTATATTATATATAATATATATATATATCCAAAAGAAAGTTACATGAATATCATATTGTTGGATAACATGATTATGTTACCGAACTGTGGGAGTAGCACCAGCTAATGCCATCCAATTCTCAACAGGGGGGTACGGTGTTTCTTTTTTAGTTCTAATCTCCAAGAAGTTGTAGGAGAACTGAGGAGAACTGAGGGCCTGTATCAACTTGTGGCCTGCCAGTATTATTTATGTGTAAATTTTTATATATATTATATTATTATTAATATATGCTCTGTTCTTTAGGTAACAAACTTGGAGGTCATTCATCAAAAAAACAGAAGGCTAAGGGGTGACATCATCTTTCCAATTGTCTCTTTATACCAAAGTCGTGGCAAAGACGGGGGCATCCTCACGCCTAGAAGAGAGAGGGTTCATCCATCGCCATAAACAGGACTTTTACTGTAAAAGTAATGAGACTATGGGAACTCTTGCAGCAGGATTTACAATGGCTGATACTTTTACATGTTAAGAGGGACCTGGATGCCTTTCTAGAGAGCAAAAATGTCACATATTGTGGGAACAAAACTTCTGGTAATCAAACGGAACCTGTCAGCAGAAATTGACCTAATAAACCACTACTAATATGTCATCAATCAGCTGAACACCTTCTAGATCATGTCTATTTCATGGCCAGTGCAGTGGCATCGTCCCCAAAAAAAAATCAACTTTGAAGTGAGATGTAATTTGGTTTCATAAAGTCAGGAGGCGGAGAGTTTAACACTGTAAGTCAATGAATTGATGGTCCTGCATCATACACATCAATAACCAGATCTCCTTCATTCTGAGGTGAGAGAGCTCGAACTGCAATGCTGAGCTTTTCGGCTCCATGACTTTTCCAACAATTAAATCTACCTTCATACATGATCTAGAAGGTGTTCAGCTGATTGATGACATATTAGTAGTGGTTTATTAGGTCAATTTCTGCTGACAGGTTCCGTTTGATTACCAGAAGTTTTGTTCCCACAATATGTGACATTTTTGCTCTCTAGAAAGGCATCCAGGTCCCTCTTAACATGTAAAAGTATCAGCCATTGTAAATCCTGCTGCAAGAGTTCCCATAGTCTCATTACTTTTACAGTAAAAAGTCCTGTTTATGGCGATGGATGAACCCTCTCTCTTCTAGGCGTGAGGATGCCCCCGTCTTTGCCACGACTTTGGTATAAAGAGACAATTGGAAAGATGATGTCACCCCTTAGCCTTCTGTTTTTTTGATGAATGACCTCCAAGTTTGTTACCTAAAGAACAGAGCATATATTAATAATAATATAATATATATAAAAATTTACACATAAATAATACTGGCAGGCCACAAGTTGATACAGGCCCTCAGTTCTCCTCAGTTCTCCTACAACTTCTTGGAGATTAGAACTAAAAAAGAAACACCGTACCCCCCTGTTGAGAATTGGATGGCATTAGCTGGTGCTACTCCCACAGTTCGGTAACATAATCATGTTATCCAACAATATGATATTCATGTAACTTTCTTTTGGATATATATATATATTATATATAATATACATACACTCACCAGCCACTTTATAGGTACACCTGTCCAGCTGCTCTTAACACTTAAGTTCTAATCAGCGCCAATCACATGGCGGCAACTCAGTGCATTTAGGCATGTAGACATGGTCAACAATCTCCTGCAGTTCAACCGAGCATCAGTATGGGGAAGAAAGGTGACTTGAGTGCCTTTGAACGTGGCATGGTTGTTGGAGCCAGAAGGGCTGGTCTGAGTATTTCAGAAACTGCTGATCTACTATTTTTTTCACCCAAACCATCTCTAGGGTTTACAGAGAATGGTCCAAAAAAGAAAAAACCTCCATGAGCGCAGTTCTGTGGGCGGAAATCCTTGTTGATGCCAGAGGTCAGAGGAGATGGGCAGACTGGTTTGAGCTGATAGAAAGGCAACAGTGACTCAAATCGCCACCGTTACAACCAGGTAGTCAGAAGAGCATCTCTGAACGCAACAGTACTTCGATCTTGAGGCAGATGGCTACAGCGCAGACAGAAACACACGGGGTGCCACTTCTTTCATCTGAACAGGAACTGAGGCTTCAATTTGCACAAGCTCATCGAATTGGACAGTAGAGATTGGAAAAACGTTGCCTGGTCTGATGAGTCTCGATTTCTCTGCGCCATTTGGATGGTAGGTTCAGAATTTGGCATCAACAACATGAAAGCAGGATCCATCCTGCCTTGTATCAACGGTTCAGAATGGTGGTGGTGGGTCATGGTGTGGGAATATTTCTTGGCACTCTTTGGGCCCCTTGGTACCAATTGAGCATCGTTGCACACGCCACAGGCTACTGAGTATTGTTGCTGACCAGTCCATCCCTTTATGACCACAATGTTACCCACATCTGAGGCTACTTTCAGCAGGATAATGCGCCGTCATAAAGCGGAATCATCTCAGACTGGTTTCTTGAACATGACAATGAGCTCACTGTACTCAAATGGCCTCCACAGTCACAGATCTCAATCCAAGAGCATCTTTGGGATGTGTGGAACGGGAAGATTCGCATCATGGATGTCCAGCCGACAAATCTGTGGCAACTGGTGTATGCCATCATGTCAATATGGACCAAAATCTCTGAGGAATGCTTCCGCACCTGTTGAAACTATGCCACGAAGAATTGAAAGCAGTTCTGAAGGCAAAAGTGGGGTCCAACCCGTTCTAGCATGGTGTACCTAATAAGTGGCTGTGAGTGTACACTGCTACAGTTAACTTTCAAAAGCTCTATAAAGACACAATATGAACTAAAGTCATGAACTATCACAGTTTCCTTAAATAAGATAAAATACATAAAAATAGGGTTAAAAAAAGATTTAAAAAGGGTTAAAAACTGAGCAAGAAGAAAATAATAACTGAAATTTTTTAGGCGGCAAATTGTTTGTATCCAATATAATTTTAATTCTACATAATAAAATGTATAACTGGGATATTCTGTTTCCTTACAACTGGAAACAGCGGAAAAAGACATCACTGGGTCACTTGGCCTCAGATCTAGAAAAAATGCTACGTCTTAAGCCAGAATTACAGCTCCTTCATTATGGAGAACTTGGTGAGGTGACACGCATCTGAGCAGTCTGTGGATAAATGACTTGCTAGTCTGAATAACATGAATACTTGCCTTTCTTAAAATGTTAGGCCTGTCTTTGGTGATATATGGCCTCATCTTTGTTCACTCCATATTTTCTATTAAAAAATAGAAGAATAAGACAAGAACTAAATATGCAGCTCCCTGAATTGAGCCTGATAACAAAAAATCTGTCAAAGTTTACTAAATATTTATGTTGTTTTTTTGGGTCATCTGTTGTACTTTAAATTGTTACATTCTGTAAATGGGTCTGAATTAAGTGCAAATATTGAGGATATGCGAATATTTGCAGCTCAGCCCATCCAATGTGAAAACTATGCACAAAACAATCCACTGTTTGTGGAAACCTTTGTTCTAATTATGCATTACCCTTTTCTAAATCCTTTATCTCTGGTATTCTCAATCATATTGGTTATTACATATTGGATTACAGATAGTAGCATTGCAGTGCAAGTTTTATTAGATGATCAATATTTTTAGAATATAATATAAAATAGTTTGTCCAATGAATAGTACAAGGGTAGGCAGTTGTAAGGTAATAATGTGCAGCGGAAATAATAATGGTCTAGGCAGCTCCTACCATTTATTGTGGTTGCTATATTAATACCATTGACAATGATTTTCAGTTAACATGTAGGTTGGAGACACAGGAGTATAGAGCTAACCCACATATTCAGATGAAATAAAACTCCTATAATACTTCTAATATCCCCTATTATACTCCTTAATTACTACTTATGTACAAGAATATAACCTTCGATGCATCATGTACAATAATATGGCTACAGACAGTCCCCGGGTTACGTGCCAGTTAGGTTCTTAGGTTGGTATTTAAGTTGAATTTTAATGTGAGTTGAATATTTTGTAACATAAGACAAAAATTTTGTGCTGTCATGGGAGCAAGAATTAGCAATAAAACTTAATTACAGACACCTTTCAGTCTTGATCATTGCAGCCTGAGATTAAAGAGCTTTACTACCGCAGTGGGCAGGAGGGCCATCTGTAACTATGGTCTCTTTAAGGCGTGTCCTTAAATGGGGACCATCTGTATTATAATACATGCCACTTATGCACAAGAAAATAATAATAGTTATTTACTATGATTATAGTTCCATATGTCCATAAAATATGTGCTATAAATTTTCTTTTATGTAGAACATTTTTAAAGTATTTAAAACTGCCTCCTGTGGTCAAGCATGAAACTCTTATTTTGCAGTATATGATTATGACTGCTACAATACTTTCCCGATATACAAGCAGTGTGTTGGAATGACCACCAGGGTAATGGAGTATACCAGAGTACTAGACCAATTTTGAGGCAAGTGGGGACTATTTAATAGGGAATGAGATGGGTAGGCACCTATAATAATTTATCTGGTGGGCACAAGGAACCCCAGTCTGACACTGCATACAAGAATATAACAATTAATACTAATAATATAATTAATAATAAAAATACTCCCTGCCAAGTATAACGTATTTATTATACCTGCTCCCTACATACAAGAAATAACCACTATGTATAATACTGCCCCGCTCTATGTACATAATATAACTACTGTAATACTTCCCTAGTACAAGAATTAACAACTATAATACTGCCCCCTATGTACAATAATATAACTACTAATACTGCTACCAGGTAAAAGCTATAACTACTATAATACTGCTCCTAGGAACAAGAATATAACTATAAATACTGCCTCCTTGTACAGATATAACTACTATAATACTGCCCCCTATGTACAAGATAAATACTACTATAATACTGCCCCTATGTACAAGAATATAACTACATAATACTGCCCTATGTACATATATACACTAATAAAATACTTTGCCCTGTACAAGGAATTAACTACTATAATACTGCCCCTATGTACACAAGAATATAACTCCTATTAATACTACTCCTACGCCTGATACAGAATATATCTACTATAAACTGCCCCCAATGTACAAGAATATAACTACTATAATACTGCCACTATGTCCTGATAACTACTATAATACTCCGCCTATTACACAATTTAGGAGACTCATGCTGCTTTAAATGTAAAGAATGTATCCACTAGAATACTGCCTCAAATTCTAAATCTCTTTATTAGTTGATACATTCCTGCCACAGATCAATACCTTTTTTAAAGTTTCTATTTAATCTTCTTTGTTAGATGAATTTTGGTTCTATTGTCATACTGCAATTTTGCAGGAGCCCCCTGGTGGTGTTTGGCAGGGAATGGATAATTTTTATTAAAATATTATCTTTGCATATTTGTCTATAGGGTCACTTGCCAAAACTTTATAAAATTAAGGTCTTCGGTAAAGTCATTATTTGCAGAATCTGCTCCAGTTTCCCATGGTCGCTGCAGGAGTTGTTTACTGCTAAAGGTGTTGGCCCTAATGATGTTTTAATTGCTTATCCAGGAAAACCGAGCTCCACTGGGTTGTTTAGGTGAGTCTGAGGCTTCCAGAGGTGGAAGTGCACACGCCCCGTGAATGGGAACACCTCGTGACTATGATGCATCTTGCAGCTGTGTCACTGTGCTGATTTACATTGTTCACCATTGTACACCTAGTGTTTACTCAGTGTAGTTCTATGTTCTATAATGGGGTTAGGACCCAAAACTCCCACCATCCGTCACATAACTAACAACTATAAAGGTCAGGGACGTATGACGACATTTCCTACTCTGACACAAGGAACAAAGTGACTCCAGAATAAGGTTCAAGCCAGGTATGGGGTGCCAGAAGAGAAACAATTCCAGCCCCACCTCGACACACCCCAGAAACGGACTGGCCATGCCCCATATTACTCAACCCCCAGCTGAGAATAAATAGCAGTCTAGACAAAGGACACCACCCAGCTTCCCTGAGAACAGAACCCCACTGAACCCAGGCTATCACAAAAGGAGATTCTGACGATGCTTATTCCTATTGTTCAACTGACACATGTTTGTTCGTTATGCTTTAGTCTTGTGAATTTGTACCCGTGTGACTGTAAAGCGCTGAGGAATACGATGGGGCTATATAACTTAAGATTTTGTACTATTAATATAATTGTAATATTATGTTGTTATTGGGCCCGAGTCCTTATAAAACTATTTGTACTTGAACTGCCCTTCTTTGTCCTTACACCTTAAATCCCCTCCCCTACTCAATGTGATACGTCATTTATTTTTGTGCTTATTTTTATTACTGACTATTCAATTAGCCAATATTTTTATGATTGATGATTAGTAGATGAGCGAGCACTCGTCCGAGCGGATGGCTGTTCGGTATTAGCGTACTCGCAAATATCAGGTCTCGTCTGCTACGGACGAGTATTTCGCCCTCTCAAACTGCACTGAGTCAATGCAAATTGTCTCTTATAAGTTAGCAGATGTATGGAAACATCTGCAATGTGTTCTTCTCTCTATGATGATCATATTTTTTAGATAATTCAGATAATATACAGGTGAAGAGGTGTTTTGCTGCAGTTAATTATTATTTTAAATACTCTTTTTTTAATATATGCACTCGTTTAATTTAAGTGAAAACCAATAATGTGGAATTCTCGACCTGACCTTCAGGAGGACCTAAGATGATCATCAAAGATGGCAAAAGATGACCACAAATTGAAAGAGAGCAATGGCAGGGTGCCACTATTAGGTTCCATGAAACTGAAAGATGTGTGAGCTTGAGGAGAGTTGCCAGAAACAAGCTCAGACTAGTTCTGTGAAGAATCATCCCCATATATTTGGGGTATTTAATAGAGTTCCACAGACCCATTGGGCACATTTATTACCCCGTCCTGTCGCGAACCCAAGGTGCTTGTCCGACGAGGATGAAGTTCGGTTTGGATTCACTAAGATTGTGCACCCGAAGTCCTGCATGTGTCCTTCCCCTGCTCAGGTCTGCCGGAGTTCACCTTCTTCTTTCTGTGTAAGTGCATGTCTTGCGACACAATTAGAATTTTAAACCCACCCGGCTTAGTCGGAATCGTCAGGTTTGTCTGAACGGCCAAGCCCCCACGATTTGTGTCGCATAAAATTTGTCGCGATTGCACCAAAATCCGATTGTGTGCAGCAAAAACCCCTGTTAATGCGCACATAGCGGGACAGGAACCCAACTGAAAGCGGACCCTTAGTAAATGTGCCCCATTCTGTTAGTTCTGAATGATCCCTGGTGGGGAAAGGTTATGTCAGTTAAAACCATTTGACAGGTCATAGCAAAACGTGTAGGACCACCTTTTTGCCACTAGGAAGGTTTTGTTAAGAGCCGCCATGTCTGTAGCAGTGTTTTGTGCTCATTAACTGCGTTGTGAGGCGTCCGATAATGTATCTTATAGTTCCCCAATACTAGCCTAATCAATATTTGAATGTTGAGGAACTAGCCAAACATGAGAGTTCGGGGGACCATTTATGACAAAGATTGTCAATTAGCCAGCAGATCACTTCTGTTTTTGGGCTGGACATGTGTGTGGTGGGAGGACGAGCAGCTGTACTTCATTTCAACGTCGTTCTTTATAGCCTGATTACTTTATTTATATACATCTCAGCAGACTATGAAATACGGTTAATCTTCTTATTTATTTACTTTTTTGTTTTTTTTTGCCTTTTCCACTCTAGATCCCTCAAAGGCTTCATTGACCATGGAGAAACATCCAATTACTCAGACATTTTCTTTGGTTTGGCAGAACACACTATATGCCATACATCTGTAGTTTTCTAAGGATCCTCCTTTTTCTTCTCCCTTCTGACTCTGTAACGTGGAGACCGGCCAAATAACACTGAGCAAAGTTCTAAAACGGGAAGAAATAACAAAAACACCTAAGAAAAATAATCAAACCACTCTCCGCTTTCTGAAGGTTTAATGCTTGTTTAGTGAGATGAATGCAATTTTCATATTTATTTGCATAACAATATACCACATCTACAAACTTCATTTATTTTCTGCAGGCGGGATGATTATCGCATTCACACGCCGCTCCACCACAACTTAAATACTGCTTCAGGGCTGGAAGATGGAGGGAAGATGATTGAGCTGGTTTATCAAGGAATCTAAACTACCATGAAAGGTTTTGTTATGTTCCTTGTGTATTTCTGTGGTACCTAAAAGGGTTACACTTATATCGCACCACCAATACAAAACCATAGCAACACTAACCTTACATTACCACTTCCACACCCTTTCACCATCTAGATCACCATGACATCATTGCCTGAATCAATATCACCACCTACTAGTGACTGCTAGTAACAGTCCACCTCGAACACCACTACTACTACTTGAACCACCACTTCTTCTGCCATCACTTCCATTTCCACCAGTTCTGTCAATAGCCCTTATCAAGCCATTACTGCCTCTAAGGGTAACCCCTATCACCACCAATAACATCTTTATATACAATTATATAACTACTACCGTCCTTAAACCTCAATGCATCACACACTACCACTACTGTACAACCACCCATAAACTACCATTCCTACCACCATAATCACTACTGCCTGCGGGAATAATATTATGATGCTCAAGCAGCTGCCCAGGCTCCGACCCCCAGCCAACCAACCACAATAAATAATCAATTTAATGTCACTGATGTCATTAACAATTAATGCATTACGGCAGATCCTTCTTGGGTCAAACTGTGCACCTCTAGAACCAACAGCCATGGGTTTCTGCACGGTTCGATAGTCCGCGCAATCCATGGCCTGTATCGAAAGTATAAATTATATGACTTATTAATATTTTGAGGTGGTAAGGTGGGTAGAAATAGGTATATATAATGTATACATTTAGGGAACATGTGGTTATAAATAACATGATTAGGGGATGTATAAAGTTGATTAGGGGACACTATATACTAAATCCATAAAATAGGGTAGTTAGCTATAGACAAATTTATTAGCCACAGTAACATCATCGCAGGAGGATTGCTGTAGGTTACTGGGGGGACTTCTTATGAACAGATAAGTGCTGGGGTTTACAGAATCTATCAATTGCACTTTTTATAAATTCATTGATTGCGGGGGTGGTCGCACGCTATGTAATTAGGGAGGGAGATTCTATTTATAAATGCTTAAGAAGCAGGGTGATCTATCTCCTATATGAATTTGTGGCTTGGCGGTGGGGGAGTCGTGCTAGTATAATAATATCATTAATTCAGAGGGTGCTGTGTATGTAATGTAATTCAGGAGGTCAGTGATATAACAACTAATACAATTTGTGCTGATGCTGAGAATTTAATCTGATGGGTTAGTAACTTAGAGTAGTGAGCGAGCACTAAAATGCTTCGGGTACTCGTTATTCGAGACGAACTTTCCCGATGCTCGAGTGCTTCGTCTCGCATACGAGCCCCATTGAGTCATTGGGATACTCGAGCATTTTCAAGGGACCAAGGATCTGCACAGGGAAGCTGTGGTACCAAGCATCCTGGGACCCTCAGAAATCGATGGAAACACCACCGACAATGTGGACAGAAACAGCAGGGGTGCAGCATTCGCATGGATATTCCTCTGATGCGTGTAATTGCACCCATTAGTGCCACTTATGGGGCAAACGGACATGGGCCATGACAGAGCTGACCGAATGCAGGCTAGAATCATCTCAAACATCCACATAATTGACCCTGACCACTATAGGGACTATGCAGAGGCATAGCCGGCAGCACGGGAGGCTAGAGAGCTGTCTTTGGCACTACCCCAAATGGACTCAGGTCTTAAAACTCAATGGTGGCATAGAGAACCAAAGGAGGTGAGCAAGAGGCTCGAATAATATCGGTAAATGATAAAAGTTGCCAGATAATTTGTGATTCACAGCAGGTTGGCGATCAACGTGAACAGTTTAGTGAGGAGCCATGAGAAATACCCAAATTGCTTCATGACCACGACTCGTTTGATAAGAGGACCAGTAACTGGACGTGCGAGTGTGAACTAGGATAGATAAGGTGGCTGCAGTTAAAAACACTATGTTAGTTGTGTCTCTTGGGATGGGAGGCTGGGCGCATCCGCTGCCCAGGCGCGCTTCGCAACTACAAGCCTGTCTAGGCTCTCCTCCAAACCACCTGTCTAAGAACCTTTGTATAAGATCAAGTGTTTAGTAGCGTTCTATAAGTTTAGGATATGCGTGGTGAGGGGAATGTAAACAAGATGCCGAAGATCGCCTGAAGTATATATTGGTAAATGATCAAAAGCTTGCCGCATATTGTTCGTGGATTCCACAGCTAGGGGTTTGTTGGGCGACCAAAGTAGTTAACCATGGAAGCCCATGAAACAACAAACATTCTGCCGTACCACGACTCGTTTGATATAGGGGATCATGTAAGGCGAGGAGAGCATGTCCTATTGGCTTATTTGAGCGCGCTATGGCGATGCTGACGTGTGGATTATTTGTGTGAGCAAGGTGAGACACGTGTGAAGGCAGTCACAAAGACGAACCGTTGGACGGCTTCTATGGAGACACATTAATTTGGCTAGTGCCTGTATGTAAGGCGAGTCCAAAAAGTTTTCCAAACCCGGACGTGTCAGGAGCTGTTCAGTCCCCAGAACCAATACTATAGTTGAGTGCCTGTATGATGCAGTCCACAAAAGTTTTCACCCGAGCGAGCAGGAGCTGGTCTCCAGAACCACATTACAAGTATGCGTGGCCTGTATGGGGCAGCTCCCACATGTTATTGTTTCAAAAAGAGGACAGGGGTCGTTGGTCTCCTCCCGACACAAAGTAATACATAAGACTCAATAGCTCAGAAGCCATTGGCCCTGGAAATAAATATGCAGTTTCTCTGCTTTAGGTTGTACAAGGGGCAAGAAGGAGAGAAGGTAGGACAATGGGGGAGGAGTGCATAACATTATTCATGTTTCAGCTTCTTCACACCTGGTGGACGAATGGAACTGTCGGAAAGAAATCCTAGGCTTTAGTTCATCTTGATAAGTGTCGTCAGCTGTCAGCGCTGTGTCAGTCTACATGGCGTGTAGCGTTATCGGTGATGATTGCTCCACCGCTGCACGTGAAAACACCGCTCGAGGACAAACGCTAGCGGGCAGGGGGCCAAGATACCTCCAGGCGTACAGCGCCCGCCAGTTGTGCACACAGTTCAGCTCTTGAAACACAGCAGTATGTTCGTCGGGTAGCGTGTGTGATAACATTTAGGGCAGATGGTCATGGCCCAGCTACTACTCCCTCACTCTATCTTTCTGTTAAAGATCAGCCCACTCTGCCGAGACTGGGGCAGTGTGACAGTGTCTTGCGGGGTGACGGTACATGACAAACTGGCAAAGGCCTTTTAAAAGTGTACCCTTGGAAATTGTCTGGTCGGCCTCCTCTCCCATCGCTACTTGTCCCGCATGTATATGGATACGCCCCTGCCTGTAGCGCTGTCAGAGCGGAATAATGTTTCAGCTATGGCACCAGGGCTGCTACTCTGGTATTCAAGTGACATTCTCACCTCCTTTCCTCTCAGGGTGTAGAGTGGAAAAGATCTTGTTGTCTTGTTACCATGGACTCAACAGGACTGTGAATACCCAGTATATTCGGGCCTGGAAATAAATTTCTCTTTGAAACGCGAGGTGTCACGGATAGCCAGCTTCGCATGAAATCTGGCCGTTGCGCCAGAGTCCCAACGTGCAAGAATTCTCCCCTCAATGGGCCGACTGTTCCATTTCATCTTCCTCCTCCAACTCCAACCTCTGCTTCTCTTCCCCTACACGCGGAAACAGTGAAGGACTGAACAATGGTCCCCCTCTTCGTTCGCAACATTCTCTACTTCTTCCATTCCCTCATCCTCCTCCACACTCTACACGATATGCCCGATCATGAGAAACAGACCAGGTGCCTTTGGCTACACAGGGAATCTCTCTCCCCCGTCTCTCTCGGGACAGGCGAACAAGCTTCCGACTTCATGGCGACAAAGAGTTTTTCAATCAACAGTGCAAAGCAGCGGGATGGTGACGGCTGATGATGGCGGCATCAACTCACTGACCATCTCTGTGCTCCTCTAAGTTATATCAGCACCTGACAGATACATACATCCCGTCCCTCTCATTGTAGAGTGCGGATCTGACGACCTGACTACACAGTTTGGTGGTTGGAAGTTAATTCTGGCAGTCTACAATCGCTCCTGCGCTGCTGTTAAGCTCTGGATAACACTGTTAGTGTTTAATTCACCAACTCGTAGGCACGTCGCACACATCGTTGAGTAGGGCGTGCTGGAGGCGTTGCTAGCGCTTGCCCTGAGCATGGCGAGCATCGTGTGGATTCCTGAAATGCGCACAGAATGCGGCGTCACCTTCTGTGAGGCAACATCAGACAGGATTGGGTATGACCTGACGGAAGACCTTGACCGAATGAATTTTAAACACATGGGCCAGGCATGGCACTGTGTCAGTGCTGCCGAGTGCAGAGCCATGCCCCAGGTTAGGCGCGTTGTCACACACACAACCATCGCTGTTACTTCAGGTATCAGCGGTGCTAGGCCGCCACAGTCAGTCTGCGCACTTGATTACCGTAATACACTCTGCGAGGCGGTGTGCCCTTTTATTGCCTAGGCCTCAGCCAGTTTGAGCACCGCCTTCGTCGCTTAGCGATGACACTGCTGCTGTGCCTAGAGCTAGCGACTGAGGCGCCATGCCCAAGCTGGTATTCAAGGAGGAGGTGTAGGACGGGGTGTGGAGGACGAGAGCGATAGTAGGCCTTAGACCTGGACCCGAAGGTAGGGCCCACCACCGCAATCCTCGTCGAGCTCTGGGCAGCTATATAGACAGCCCCAGGGTCAGACTCGGTCCAGACCTCCACAGTTAACCCAAATGTGGCCGTCAGCGATATAATAGTGGCCTTTTCGGCCTGCAGCACACGCTCACACGTGTCATGGTCAGGTAGGACCTTGTCAGAAACGGCGTTGGCGTCGGGCACCGTTAGGATGTCTTCTCTGTACAGGTGCGTGTCGTTGCGGTGGGACGCACATCGGGAAAAGTAGTGGGCTGGGCTGTGGGGACCCGAATACCGAGGGGCGGGCGCGCCGCATTGGAGCGTTGCGAAAAGCGCCCTCGGTCTCTACCAGCCTATAGTGCCCAGCTTATCTCCAGGCAAAGCAACTTGGAGATGTGGGCGGGTGAGGGTCTTGGGCGTGGTGGTGGGTGCGCTATACCTCCCTTTTGCGCTCCCAGCGTCTGGTGATGGAGCAGTAAGCTGGTGATTGTTATGCTGTGGAGGATTTCGGAGGCAGAAGATGGGGTTTTCGCACGGGTGTGTTGGGCCGTGTCCTGGGCAGGGGTCTCACTAAGCACTAGCACACAGGGGAGGAGCAGTGGTGGTCCCTGGCCGGAGGTGAACGGGCCTTGGTGCCATGAGTGGGGTGTTTAGCATTCATATGCTGCGCATACTGGTGGTAGTTTAGAAGCTAGTGTGGCATGGAACCCCTGCTGATCCTGGTTTGGAAAAGGTTTGCACGCCACAGTTCGTTGTTCTCCCGGTGTTTCTTTGAAGAACCTCAGACTTCTGACAATCTCAGCCCTCGCCACGGGGCTTGACTCTTCGGGCAACATTTGGCTGCTGATCTTCGACACTCAATGGCCTTTTGCCTCTGCTCTGGCCCCCACCACTGCCTCTTCCAACTTATTGCTGCTATGCTCTGCTCCTCGTCCCCAGCCAAGCACTGTGTTCACCCGCGCCCACTCAACCCCAGCTTGGGTCTGTCCACTCTCATATCCTCCGATCCTCGGCATGTCGTGCTCCCACGCCTAGACTTCATGCCCTCATACAACTTCCACAGCTGTCATGACAACCGTGTCTCCTCACGTCCAACCCTCTTACATACTTCTTCCACTACGTGAACTATGTCATCCATCCCACCCAGACTGCGACTGGTGGAAACTCGGGCATCGGACAATTGCTCATGTCAGAGGATAAGTGGTTTGTGACTGTGGGAACAGGGTCCAGAAACAGTTCCCCCAGAGTATGGCCCGGTAACAAATGTCAAATTTTGGTGGGAGGGGGGCAGACTGGGGGGGAAGGAGGGCTGATAGGTGGAGGAGGCTGAGGATGCGATTTGTCGGTGACATGGGTGACTGCGTGGAAGAACTGACTGGTGTGTGCAAATGGTAGTAAGCATTGTCCGCATCATCCAGACATTCTCACTCCTTACGCAACTGTTCTGGCGCTCAACAGTGCTCTACACGAGTCCAGTACTGAGACCCATGATGACCTAGGAGGTGTACCTCGGCGGCGTTCCCTGCCCCCACTCAGCAAGGTGGCTGTCTCACCCCCCAGGACCCAGCCGCCGCTGACCTCTTTGGCCAGAGTTGGAGACTCGGGCCACGTCCAACGGCGCCTCGTCCTTACTCCCCTAGCCTCGGGTTAAACATTCCAAATTAAAGGGTACACTTGAAAAAAATATTTTTTTGTTTTATTTTTTTGTTTTTATTTTTTTTAACAGAAAAACGAGTGCGTATCCTAATTGCTATGGTGCGTAGTTTCTAACCTACACTGACAGCACCAACTGGATTTTGTTGCCTTGCAGATGATTTTGGCTATAATTGAAATACAGCTAAAAAAAAAAAAAAAATCAGCAGACTCTGCCTAATTCTACTCAAAACCCCTAATAAATTGGTCTCCACTTCAGTGTTTGATGTGGATAAATGCGTGTCCTAAGAGCTAAACACAACGGGTCGCAGCTCTCCCAGCAATTCCTCACAGTATGGTTACTCGCTGCACTACTAGTGGCCAGCAAGCCCAGCCACAAGCAAACAAAAAAAAAAAAAAAGGAAAAATATAACGCTATTGTAGGCTAGTAAGCCTTGTGGTTCTCCTATGGCTATTTTGTAGCCTACAATGAGAGCACACGCTTTGCAAGATGAGTTTTGAGCTATAAAATGAAATACAGCTCAAAAAAAAAAAAAAAAAATCAGCAGACTCTGCCTAATTCTACTCAAGACCCCTAATAAATTGTCGCCACTTCTCGGGGTTTGAGGTGATAGTCGTGTCCACTAAGAGCTAAACATCCACGGTCGCAGCTCTCACCAGCAAATTCCTCACAGTATGGTACTAGGCTGCATACTAGTGCCAGCAAGCCCAGCCACAAAAAAAAAAAAGCAAACAAAAAAAAGGAAAATAAACGCTATTTTAAGGTCCGCCTAAGTAAGCCTTGGGGGTTCTTCTCCTTATGGCATTTTGTAACTTACATGAGAGCCCACTGCTTTGGCAAGATTGAGTTTGAGCTATAAAGAGAATACAGCTAAACAAAAAAAAAAAATCAGCAGACTCTGCCTAATCTATATCTACTCAAACCCCAATAAATTGTCCCACTTTCGGTGTTTTGAGTGGATATCGTGGTTTTCCCCTCCACTAAGAAAAGCTAAACACAACGTTCGCTATCCTCTCCCTGCAATTCCTCACAGTATGGTACTAGCTGCACTACTAGTGCCAGCACGCAGCTCAAGCACAAAAAAAGGAAAATATATACGCTATTGTAGGCCCTAAGTATCCGTGGGGTCTCCTATGCTATTTGTAGCCTTACACAATGAGAGCACCCTGCTTTGCAAGATGAGTTTGAGCTATAAAAATGAAATACAGCTTAAATAAAAAAAATCAGCAGACTCTGCTAATTCGACTCAAACTCCCATGACCCTAATACTGTCCCACTTGTCGTGTGGGTTTTTGAGTGGATATGTGTGTGTCACTAAAGCTAATACACATACGGGTGTGCCAAGATCCCGCCTGGCGACGTCCATCCAATATGTATGTAATTAGCCGACTACGCACTACTAGCTGCCAGCAGCTCAGCCACAAGCAAATATAAAAAAAAGGTATAACGTTTTGTAGGCCTAAGAAGGGCTGTGGGTTCTTGTAGAAGCACTCCTGCCTAACACTTTCTAATAGAACACCTAACGCTTGCCCTGACAGGCGCAGCTCCTCCCTAGCGGCATCCAACACATAATGATCCGAGCCGCGGCGGGCAGGGGCTACAGCTCTATTTCCGGTGCACTTCCTTGATCTGCCCAGCCACCACTGCTATCGAACGTTGTAAGGGACCACGTCATGCTGGGTGGGTGGCGAGTCTCCTGGCTTGTGATTGGCTCTGTTTCTGGCCGCCAAAAACAAACGGCGGGAGCTGCCATTTTCTCGATGCGGGCGAAGTATTCGTCCGAGCACCGAGCAGTTTCGAGTACGCTAATGCTCGAACGAGCATCAGCTCGAACGGTATGTTCCGTCATCTCTAGTATAATAGATAATAATTCCTTTATTTATATAGCTCCACAGTTACACCGCTACACCAGATCTTGGTTTGGTCCTAAATATTAATATAACTAACATGGATATCAAAAATTAGTCAAACAATGTCTGATCACTTAGGTTAATGAAGAAGTCTATGAATCTACACTGCAGAGAGGTTTTCAGAGTCCAAAGCTCTTCAAATTGCACATAGCGAGACAGATCCTTGCCCTGTTCATGCTGACTGCCAAGCAATTCCAGCTACAGTGTTGAAACAATTACTCATGCGAGATTTCCACATTATTCTGTCCTCTCTTCAATTTTTCTTTCAAGGGTTGACCAACCTTCTTGGGGGACTAAAGAGTTTCTCTATGTTATAAAGATGCAATACTCGACCAACCTCTCTATGACCTTTTGAATGGATTATTAGTAACCCATGTGCCTTCATCTGGACACCTTCTGTCGGCAGTTTTTTGGACTCCAATGCTAGATCTCACTTTTGACTGTGTCCTTATCAGTCCTGTAGTTGCTTCAAGTTTTTTGGAGGCAACTCTCAGTATGTGTAGTGTTTTTAACCAGATTTAAAGCTGCTTTTAAATGTTGCATGGTGGGGACAGGTGTGGGTTTCATGGGTTATTAGATAATTCAGCATTCCATGCTTCTGGGAGTTACCCAGGTTCACATTAAGGGTAATAAACTTCAACTCCTGTTGTAGGGTTTCTTTTAATGCACAGCAAGCCCAAATCCTCCAATGTTTATCCTCGATGGACTCAATATAGTAAAAACTCTTGTAACATCAACTGTGAAGATAATGTTATTCAGGTCTGGATTAAGGTTTTGTGTGGGCCCCCTGTGTGGGGTGCCCGTGCCCACAATTTTGTTGTAAATGTTTTCCTACTGTTTATTTAGCACCCCATACATGAATATATACAGCTCCCCCAGTAACACATCCTGATTATACCATTATACCCAGCAACCATGCCCGTTCACACACAGACAGGACCCTTATCCTATATTGGCCATCTAAATCATACAACATGACAACATATAGTATATGAATACTAGAGCGTGTGCCGCCAGGAGTATAGAATATACTACAGCGCACCGCCAGAGTATATAATATATACAGTGTGGCTGCCATAGATTATATAATCATTCAGGGGCACTTTAATAAGAACTGGTACAAGTGGTGGCTCTGCTGTGTAGTTTTGCCAGGCGGGTGTTGCCACGATTCATGAATGTCTGGCACACTATCTCATGAATTTTGGTGCGTCCTGAACTGACCCTTAGTGTACTAACTTTTTTCTGGTCTATCTTTACATAAGGCTTCCGACTTGCAGTTTATATTCTGTGCGAACTATCGAGCACTAGAACGACCCCTAATTTGTGTCGCATGGTGACTAGGCTGCTGTGGTTCAGGCCTTCTTAATACCTGAACAAGCAGTTTAAACACACTAGAAAGAACCTGCAAATTCAAAGAAAACTGGTGTCAAATTTCCGCCCACAACAGCGGTGGCTCCATATAGTATATAATTGCATACATCATGCGTGCCTTCATATGTATATAATAATACAGCGTGCCGCCAGTTTAACTCATTATAATACCAACAACGTTGCCGCCTACATGTATTATATTACATACAGCGATCTGCCATATCTATATAAACTGTACATACCACTTGAGACCATGCGCACCCTACATAAAAATGGTATACCACCACACTGCACCATGCACACCCTACATAATAGACTGTATCCAACGCACAGACACCATGCACACACTACATATATACGTATACATACCCTGACACCATGCACCACTACATACACCTCACCGGCCACTTATTAGGTAAACCATGCTAGTAACGGGTTGGTGACCCCACATTTTGCCTTCAGAACTGCGTCAATTTCTTCGTGGCATAGATTCACCAAGGTGCCTGGATAAGCATTCCTCAGTAGATTTTTGGTCAATATTGACAGGATGGGCATCAACAGACGGTTGCACATCCTTGATGCGATCTCCCGTTCCACCAATCCCAAGATGCTCTATTGGATTGAGATTTCTGGTGACTGGGAGGCCATTTGAGTACAGTGTGAACCACTTGTCTAGTTCAAATAAACCCTTCTTTGAGTGATTCCAGCTTTCCATGTACATGGCGCATGTTTCATCCTGCTGAAAGTAGCCATCAATGTGGGGGTACATTCTGTTGTCATAAAGGCTAGGGCACATTGTTTCAGGCAACAATATTCACGTCGGGTAGGGGCGGTGCGTTGAAATAATGCTACAATTGGTACCAAGGGGCCAAAGAAGTGCCAAGAAAATATTCCCACACCATGAAACAAACCACCCCACCCCAGGTTGAAAAACCCGTTGTCTAATCACACAATGCAGGTAGGATCCATGCTTTCATGTTGTTTTTGATGGATGTCCACATTGTCTGACCCTACCACACAACTATCTGAATGTCCGCAGCGGAAATCGAGACTCATCATACCAGGCAATAATAACATGCGTTTTTCTCTCAATCTTCCCTAAGACTGTCGCAATTTCGAATGAGCTTGTGCACATTGTAGCCTCATTTTCCTGTTCTTATCTGCAAAGGAGTGGCAACCGGTGGGTCTTTTTCGGTTGCTGTAGCCCATTCTGCCTCACAAGTTTGAAAGATGGCGTCAGAGATGCTCTTTTTCGGAGGCCGCGTTTCGGTTCCCTCGGCCCGCATTTTCTTCTTAAATTACTCAGCATCCGAGCCTTTCTGTCAAGACCAACACCATGGGCCACACACAGTCGTTCAAAGTCAAAGGGTCATGCTCACATCTATCTCAATCAACTTTTTTTCCCCATATGCTTGTAGCTAACGGGTTTGACCTCGTCAGCGAGATTGTCTGTAGATTGACCATGGTCTACAGTCTCCTAAATGGTCACTGAGTTGTCCGGCCGATGTGGATCGGCTGATTCGAAATATTAAGTGTTAACAAGCGTTGGGACAGTGTGTATAACCGTAATAAGTGGCCGGTGAGTATGATACATACGTATAATACACCACACAGACAGACCATGTTGCCACACTACATGATATATTGTATACAACAACAACCCTGAACACACAACAAAAAACCCTGACACCATGAGCCCTACAATATATACTGTATACATAAAAGCCCTGAACAAAGATTAACCACCACTGCAAACTAGAAAACCATGCGCGACAGCTACCTATCTAAAACGCTATATAAACGGCCCTGCCCTGCTTCTATTTCTATGCAAATTAGGAACAGTATAAGATTCATAGGCAATAAAGACTTCCAGTGTGGTCAGACAAACCTTATCCCGTGCGTAAGTAAAAGACACTCTGTGATTATCGTGTCCTTGACATGGATCACGATAATAGAGGGGAACCGAAGAGAGGTGATGTAGGTGCAAAATGTTGGTTAGCTATACTGGATTCACCCAAGTTGTGTAGGCCTGTTATATATTGCCTAGGAGAGGAGAACCCTTTTAGATAGACACTCTGGACTGTATATATTATATGTGATTTCTTTATTTCAGGTTCAGTATTGTTCTCAGTTTTCTCTGCGCTGGATGCATGTCTATTTCATGGCCCAGTGCAGTGGCATCGTCCCCAAAAAAAAATCAACTTTGAAGTGAGATGTAATTTGGTTTCATAAAGTCCAGGAGGCGGAGAGTTTAACACTGAAGACACTGTAATTGATGGTCCTGCATCTATACACATCATTAACCAGATCTCCTTCATTCTGAGGTGAGGAGAGCTTGACTGCAATGCTGAGCTTTCCGCCTCCATGACTTTTTACAACCAATTTAAATCTCACTTCAAAGTTGATTGATACTCCTCATCATATAATAGCAGGATGCCCCCCTGTCTTTGCCACCGACTTTGGTATAAAGAGACAATTGGAAAGATGATGTCACCCCTTAGCCTTCTGTTTTTTTTGATGAATGACCTCCAAGTTTAGTTACCTAAAGAACAGAGCATATATATAATAATAATATAATATATAATAAAAAATTTACACATAAATAATACTGGCAGGCCGACAAGTTGATACAGGCCCTCAGTTCTCCTCAGTTCTCTCTACAACTTGCTGGAAGATTAGAACTAAAAAAGAAACACCAGTACCCCCCTGTTGAGAATTGGATGGCATTAGCTGGTGCTACTCCCACAGTTCGGTAACATAATCATGTTATCCAACAATATGATAATCATGAAACTTTCTTTTGGATTATATATATATATATATATATAATATACATACACTCACCAGCCACTTTATTAGGTACACCTGTCCAGCTGCTCGTTAACACTTAAGTTTCTAATCAGCCAATCACATGGCGGCACACTCAGTGCATTTAGGCATGTAGACATGGTCAAGACATCTCCTGCAGTTAAAAACGAGATCAGTATGGGGAAGAAAGGTGAATGAGTCTTTGAAAGTGGCAGGTTGTTGGAGCCAGAAGGGCTGGTCTGAGTATTTCAGAAAACTGCTGATCTACTGGGATTTTTTCACGCACAACCATCTCTAGGTTTACAGAGAATGGTCCAAAAAAGAAAAAACATCAATCCGTGAGACGGCGTGATGGTATGGGAGGCAACAAAAAAAATGACCTGGTTGATGCCAGAGGTCAGAGGAGAATGGGCAGACTGGTTCGAGCTGATAGAAAGGCAACAGTGACTCAAATCGCCACCCGTTACAACCAAGGTAGGCAGAAGAGCATCTCTGAACGCACAGTACGTCGAACTTTGAGGCAGATGGGCTACAGCAGCAGAAGACCACACCGGGTGCCACTCCTTTCAGCTAAGAACAGGAAACTGAGGCTACAATTTGCACAAGCTCATCGAAATTGGACAGTAGAAGATTGGAAAAACGTTGCCTGGTCTGATGAGTCTCGATTTCTGCTGCGACATTCGGATGGTAGGGTCAGAATTTGGCGTCAACAACATGAAAGCATGGATCCATCCTGCCTTGTATCAACGGTTCAGGCTGGTGGTGGTGGTGTCATGGTGTGGGGAATATTTTCTTGGCACTCTTTGGGCCCCTTGGTACCAATTGAGCATCGTTGCAACGCCACAGCCTACCTGAGTATTGTTGCTGACCATGTCCATCCCTTTATGACCACAATGTACCCAACATCTGATGGCTACTTTCAGCAGGATAATGCGCCATGTCATAAAGCTGGAATCATCTCAGACTGGTTTCTTGAACATGACAATGAGTTCACTGTACTCAAATGGCCTCCACAGTCACTCGATCTCAATCCAATAGAGCATCTTTGGGATGTGGTGGAACGGGAGATTCGCATCATGGATGTGCAGCCGACAAATCTGTGGCAACTGTGTGATGCCATCATGTCAATATGGACCAAAATCTCTGAGGAATGCTTCCAGCACCTTGTTGAATCTATGCCACGAAGAATTCTGAAGGCAAAAGGGGGTCCAACCCGTTCTAGCATGGTTTACCTAATAAAGTGGCCATGAGTGTACACTACTACAGTTAACTTTCAAAAGCTCTATAAAGACTACAAATATGAACTAAAGTAATAAACTATCACAGTTTCCTTTAAATCAGATAAAATACATAAAAAATAGGGTTAAAAAAAAGAGTTAAAAAAGTTTTAAAAACTGAGCAAGAAGAAAATAATAACTGAAATTTTGTAGGCGGCAAATTGTTTGTATCCAATATAATTTTAAATTCTACATAAATAAAATGTATTAACTGGGATATTCTGTTTCCTTACAAACTGGAAACAGCAGGAAAAAGACATCAGACTGGGTCACTTGGCCTCAGATCTAGAAAAAATGCTACGTCTTAAGCCAGAATTACAGCTCCTTCATTATGGAGAACTTGGTGGAGTGACACGCATTCTGAGAGTCTGTGGATAAATGACTTGCTACGTCTGAATACATGAATACTTGCCTTTCTTAAAATGTTAGGCCTGTCTTTGGTGATATATGGCCTCATCTTTGTTCACTCCATATTTTCTATTAAAAAAATAGAAAGAATAAGACAAGAACTAAATATGCAGCTCCCTGAATTTGAGCCTTGATAACAAAAAATCTGTCAAAGTTTTACTAAATATTTATGTTGTTTTTTTGGGTCAATCTGTTGTACTTTAAATTGTTACATTTCTGTAAATAGGGTCTGAATTAAGTACAAATATTGAGGATATGCGAATATTGCAGCTCAGCCCATCCAAGTGAAAACTATGCACATGAAAACAATGCCACTGTTTGTAGAAACCTTTGTTCTAATTATGCATTACCCTTTTCTAAATCCTTTATCTCTGGTATTCTCAATCATATTGGTTATTACATATTGGATTACAGATAGTAGCATTGCCAGTGCAAGTTTATTAGATGATCAATATTTTTAGAATATAATATTAAAATAGTTTGTCCAATGAATAGTACAATGGATAGGCAGTTGTATGGTAATAATTGTGCAACGAAATAATAATGGTCTAGGCAGCTCCTACCATTTATTGTGGTTGCTTATTAATACCATTGACAATGATTTTCAGTTAACATGTAGGTTGGAGACACAGGAGTATATAGCTACCCACATATTCAGATGAATAAAACTACTTTAATACTTTTAATATCCCCTTATACTCCTTTAATACTACTTATGTACAAGAATATAACCTATCGATGCATCATGTACAACAATATGATTACAGACAGTCCCCGGGTTACGTACCAGATAGGTTCTTTAGGTTTGTAATTAAGTTGAATTTGAATGTGAGTTGGAATATTTTGTAACATAAGACTATTTTGTGCTATTTTGTAACATAAGAAAATTTTGTGCTGTCATGGGAGCAAGAATTAGCAATAAAACTTAATTACAGACACCTTTCAGCTGATCATTGCAGTCTGAGATTAAAGAGAGCTTTACCGCAGTGGGCAGAGAGGGCCATCTGTAACTATGGGTCATCTGTAAGTCGGTTGTCCTTAAATCGGGGACCATCTGTATTATAATACAGCCACTTATGCCCAAGAAAATAATAATAGTATTTTACTATGATAATAGTTCCATATGTCCTATAAAATATGTGCTATAAATTTTCTTTTAATGTAGAACATTTTAAAGTATTATAAAACTGCCTCCTGTGTGGAAGCATGAAACTCTTATATTTGCAGTATATGATTATGACTGCTACAATACTTTCCCGATATACAAGCAGTGTTGGAATGACCCACCAGGGTAATGGAGTACTACAGAGTACTAGACCCAATTTTGAGGCAAGTGGGGACTATTTAATAGGGAATGAGGATGGGTAGGCACCTAGAATAATTTTATCTGGTGGGCACAAGGAACCCCAGTCTGACACTGCATACAAGAATATAACAAATTAATACTAATAATATAATGTAATATAAAAATACTCCCTGCCAAGTATAACGTATTTATTATAACCTGCACCCTACATACAAGAATATAACCACTATGGTATAATACTGCCCCCTATGTACAATAATATAACTACTGTAATACTGCTTACCAGGTAAAAGACTATAACTACTATAATACTGCCTCCTAGGAACAAGAATATAACTACTATAATACTGCCTCCTTTGTACAAGAATATAACTACTATAATACTGCCCCTATGTACAAGAATATAACTACTATAATACTGCCCCCCTATGTACAAGAATATAACTACTATAATACTGCCCCCTATGTACAAGAATATATCTACTATAATACTGCCCCCTATGTACAAGAATATAACTACTATAATACTGCCCCCTATGTACAAGAATATAACTACTATAATACTGCCCCAATGTACACAATTCTAGGAACTACACTGCTGCTTTAAATGTAAAAGAATGTATCCACTAGAATACTGCCTCAAATTCTCTAAATCTGTTTATTTAGTTGATACATTCCTGCCACAGATCAGATACCTTTTTAAAGTTCTATTTAATCTTCAGTTTTTAGATGAATTTTGGTTCTATTGCATACTGCAATTTTGCAGGAGCCCCCTGGTGGATGTTTGGCAGGGAATGGATAATTTTTATTAAAATATTATCTTTGCATATTTGTCTATAGGGTCACTTGCCAAAACTTTATAAAATTAAGTCTTCGGTAAGCAGTTATTTGCAGAATCTGCTCCAGTTTCCATGGTCGGCTGCAGGAGTTGTTACTGGAGTAAATGGTTTGGCCCTAATGATATTTAATTGCTTATCCAGGAAAACCGAGCTCCACTGGGTGTTTAGTGGAGTCTGAGGCTTCCAGAGGTGAAGTGCACAGGCAGCCCGTGAATGGGAACACTCTGTGACTATGATGCATCGTGCAGCTGTGTCACTGTGCTGATTTACATTGTGCACCATTGTACACCTAGTGTTTACTCAGTGTAGTTCTATGTTCTATGAGGGGTTAGGACCCAAAACTCACCCACATCCTCTGTCACATAACTAATAAACTATAAAGGTCAGGGACGTATGGACGATATTTCCTACTCTGACACAGGAACAAAGTGACTCCAGAATAAGGTTCAAGCCAGGTATGGGGTGCCAGAAGAAGAAACAATATCCAGCCCCACCTCGACGCAGACCCCAGAAACTGACTGGCCATGCCCCCTATTACTCAACCCCCAGCTGAGAATTAAATAGAGCCTAGACAAAGACACCACCCAGCTTCCCTGAGAACAGACACCCCACTGAACCCAGGCTATCAACCCTGACAGATGCTTATTCCTATTGTTTCAACTGACAATGTTATTGTTCTGTTATGCTTTATGTCTTGTGAATTTGTACCCCGTGACCTGTAAAGCGCTGAGGAATACGATGGGGCTATATACATTAAGATTTGTTACTATTAATAATAATTATAATATTATGTTGTTATTGGGCCCGGTCTTATAAAACTATTTGTACTTGAACTGCCCTTCCTTTTCTCCTTACACTTAAATCCCTCCCCCTACTCAATGTGATACGTCATTTATTTTATTGTGCTTATTTTTTATTACTGACTATTCTATTAGGCCAATATTTATTTTATTGATGATGATTAGAGATGAGCGAGCATACTCGTCCGAGCGTGATGCTTGTTCATGTATTAGCGTACTCGAAACGGCTCGTTGCTCGGACGAGTATTTCGCCCGCTCAAGAACTGCAATGCAATGCAAATTGTCTTCAAAGTTAGCAGATGTATGGAAACATCTGCAATGTGTTTTTCTCTAATGATGATCATATTTTTTAGATAATTCAGATAATATACAGGTGAAAGGGTTGCTGCAGTTAATTATTATTTTTAAAATACTCTTTTTTTAATAATGCTGCTTAATATGGTTAATTAAAAACTTTGTTTTGCATTGATGATTGTGTTGTCTTTCTTTTTGTTCTGGCAAATTCAATGGGAACTAAGGGGAACTTTAAAATTTGGCAGGCTTGGGTTAAGTAGCCTAAACACAGAGACGGGGACGCAAAATGTGCCGTGTCATGTAGTTTTGGGGAACATAAGTAAATGGAGTGTTTAGCAGGTGGATAACAATGAGCTGCACTCGTTTAAGTGAAAACCAATAATGTGGATTTCTCGACCTGACCTTCAGGGACTAAGATGATCATCAAAGATGGCAAAAGATGGACCACAAATTGAAAGAGCAATGAGCAGGGGGCCACTATTAGGTTCCATGAAACTGAAAGATGTGTGAGCTTGAGGAGAGTTGCCAGAAACAAGCTCAGCCTAGTTCTGCTGAGGAATCATCCCCATTATATTGGGGTATTTAATAGAGTTCCCACAGACCCATTGGGGCACATTTACTTACCCGGTCCTGTCGCGAACCCAAGGTGCTTGTCCGACGAGGATGAAGTTCGGTGGGATTCACTAAGATTGTGCACCCGAGATCCTGCATGTGTCGCTTCCCTGCTCAGGTCTGCCGGAGTTCACCTTCTTCTTCCTGGTGTAAGTGCATGTCTTGCGACACAACTAGAATTTTAAATCCCGCGCTTAGTCGGAATCCGTCAGGTTGTCTGACGGCCAAGCCCCCACGATTTGTGTCGCATAAAATTTGTCGCGATTGCACCAAAATCCGATTGTGTGCAGCAAAAACCCCTGTTAAATGCCGCACAATAGACGGGAAACCCAACGGAAATGCGAACACTTAGTAAATGTGCCCCATTCTGTTAGTTCTGAATGATCCCTGGTGGGGAAAGGTTATGTCAGTTAAAACCAATTGACAGGTCATAGCAAAACGCGTGGACCACCTTTTTGCCAACTAGGAAGGTTTTGTTAAGAGCAGCAATGCTGTAGCAGTGTTTTAGACCATATAACTGCTTTGTGCAGGCAGTGGATAATGTATCTATGTTCCCACAAATATAGTCCTAATCAATATTTGAATGTTGAGGAACTAGCCAAACATGAGGTTCGGTGGACCATTTATGACAAAGATTGCTCAATTAGCCAGCAGAGTCACTTCTGTCTTTGGGCTGGACATTGGGTTGGGAGGACGAGCAGCTGTACTTCATTTACACGTCGTTCTTTATAGCCTGATTACTTATTTATATTACATCTCAGCAGACTATGAAATACGGTTAATCTTCTTATTTATTTACTTTTTTGTTTTTTTTTTGCCTTTTTCCACTCTAGATCCCTCAAGGCTTCATCTGACCATGGAGAAACATCCAATTACTCAGACATTTTCTTTGGTTTGGCAGAACACACTATAATGCCATACATCTGTAGTTTTCTAAGGATCCTCCTTTCTTCTCCCTTCTGCTCTGTAACGTGGAGACGCGGCCAAATAACACTGAGCAAAGTTCATAAAACGGGAAAGAAATAACAAAAAACACCTAAGAAAATAATCAAACCACTCTCCGCTTTCTGAAGGTTTAATGCTTGTTTAGTGAGAATGAATGCAATTTTCATATTTATTTGCATAAAATCATACCACATCTACAAACTTCATTTATTTTCTGCAGGCGGGATGATATCGCATTACACATGGCCGCTCCACAAACCTTTAACTGCTTCAGGGCTGGAAGATGGAGGGAAGATGATTGGCTGGTTTATCAAGGAATCCTAAACTACCATGAAGGTTTGTGTAATGTTCCTTTGTGTATTTCTGTGGTACGTAAAAGGGTCACAATTATATCAGCACCAATCCCAATACAAAAACCACTTGCACCTTCCACCATCTAGATGACCATAACATCATTACCTGAATCAATATCACCACCTAATAGTGACTGCTAGTAACAGGCCACCATGAACACCACTACTACTACTTGAACCACCACTTCTTTTGTCATCACTTATACTTCCACCAATAGCCCTTCTGTCAATAGCCCTTATCAAACCATTACTGCCTCTATATGGTAATCCCTATCACCACCAATAACATCTTTACTATACAATTAGTATAACTACTACCGTACTTAAACCTCACTGCAATCACACTACTACCACTACTGTACAACCACCATAACTACCATTCCTACCACCATAATCACTACTGCCTGCGGTGAATAATAATATAGATGGCTCAAGCAGCTGCCCAGGGTCCGAGCCCCAGCCACCCAACCAACAATAAAATAATCAATTTAATTGGCACTGATATAATTAACAATGAATGCAGTACTTCAGATCTTCTTGGGTCAAACTGTGCACTCTCTAAGACCCAACCAGCCTGTATTGCTCATAAAGAGAAGAGACAGCCATGGGTTTGCAGGTACCGTATGGTCTGCAATCCAATGGCGCTGTACAGAATAAGTATAATTATATGACTCTATGTAATATTTTGAAGGGGTGCTAAGGGTGGGTAGAAATAGGGGTATATAAATGTATACATTTAGGGAAACTGTGGTTATAAATAACATGATTGAGGGGATGTATAAAAGTTGATTGGGGGACACTATATGTAAATCCATTAAATAGGGGTAGCTATATACAAATTAATTAGCCACATTACATTATTTGCGGAGGGATTGCTGTAGGTTAACTGGGGGCACTTCTTATAAATAGATGAACAGAAATCTATCAATTGTACTTTACATAAATTCATTGATTTGAGGGGGTTGTCACTCTATGTAATTAGGGAGGGAGATTCTATGTATAAATGCATTAAGAAGAGGGTGATCTATCTCCTATACTGGTACTTGCAAATGAGCATGGAAGGGAGCTTGTGGAGGGGGTAGCGATAGGGGCAAGAGGTCTTTCGGACCATTCCCCAGTCTGGTTCTCCTTAGGGAAACTTAGATCAAAGGGAATCACCTACTATAAGGTGAAGCCCTTTTGGTTTAACTTGGTAAAAGAGGATAAAGATCTGAGCGAAGGGGGGGCTGTTTGAGCCTATTTTTAATTGATGGCTTTGCAGTTGGAGACTCATTCAGGACTTAGGGTCGTTCTGCAGAGACCACTAGTTCAGTATCATATACCTACGAATATCAGTGTATGAATGTGATATGTAGATGGTGCGACTTAGCTTAAAATCAAAGTATGCTATTGGTTGTGGCGTGTGAATTTACTAGTTCCTGGAGGTGAACAGTTACATTCTACAGAGAGAATCTGGTATACACTACCGCAGAAAGACCCGCAATGGCCCCTGTTTAAGTATGCAGCTGCTCCCAGTGGCTGCTTTATATTTATATCCCGATAGTGTATCGGATGAGTAGCACCTTTTAGCGAGTCACACTGTCCCACCAGCTTACCGCACCAATATACTATATTAATTGAGATTACATCTCCACACCCGCCGTACTCTTTTAATGTGTTTATCTATGTCAAGGCTCATATATTACAATTTTGTGATCCTGTCTTTTTAAGGAATATTGAAGTAAAAGTTAAATTTTATTTGGTCAAAAGGACCTTTGTGTCTTGCTTCCTAAGCAACAATTGTAAATATAATAACAAAGTATATAGGTCCGACCGCAAAGTGGTCCTAGGACTATCTAAAACTACAATTTTGATTAGGGGCCTCTGGGCGCAAACTGGTGGGGGCCTTCCCCACAATTTTTTGTAAATGTTGCTAGTAATATATGCACCCCCATAATGGATATATACAGCTCCCCCGTAACACATATACCAGTATACACAGCACCATGCCCGTTAACACACAGACACCTTATACACTCACCGGCCACTTTATTAGGTACACCTGTCCAACTGCTCGTTAACACTTAATTTCTAATCAGCCAATCACATGGCGGCAACTCAGTGCATTTAGGCATGTAGACATGGTCAAGACAATCTCCTGCAGTTCAAACCGAGCATCAGTATGGGGAAGAAAGGTGATTTGAGTGCCTTTGAACGTGGCATGGTTGTTGGTGCCAGAAGGGCTGGTCTGAGTATTTCAGAAACTGCTGATCTACTGGGATTTTCATGCACAACCATCTCTAGGGTTTACAGAGAATGGTCCGAAAAAGAAAAAACATCCAGTGAGCGGCAGTTCTGTGGGCGGAAATGCCTTGTTGATGCCAGAGGTCAGAGGAGAATGGGCAGACTGGTTCGAGCTGATAGAAAGGCAACAGTGACTCAAATCGCCACCCGTTACAACCAAGGTAGGCAGAAGAGCATCTCTGAACGCACAGTACGTCGAACTTTGAGGCAGATGGGCTACAGCAGCAGAAGACCACACCGGGTGCCACTCCTTTCAGCTAAGAACAGGAAACTGAGGCTACAATTTGCACAAGCTCATCGAAATTGGACAGTAGAAGATTGGAAAAACGTTGCCTGGTCTGATGAGTCTCGATTTCTGCTGCGACATTCGGATGGTAGGGTCAGAATTTGGCGTCAACAACATGAAAGCATGGATCCATCCTGCCTTGTATCAACGGTTCAGGCTGGTGGTGGTGGTGTCATGGTGTGGGGAATATTTTCTTGGCACTCTTTGGGCCCCTTGGTACCAATTGAGCATCGTTGCAACGCCACAGCCTACCTGAGTATTGTTGCTGACCATGTCCATCCCTTTATGACCACAATGTACCCAACATCTGATGGCTACTTTCAGCAGGATAATGCGCCATGTCATAAAGCTGGAATCATCTCAGACTGGTTTCTTGAACATGACAATGAGTTCACTGTACTCAAATGGCCTCCACAGTCACTCGATCTCAATCCAATAGAGCATCTTTGGGATGTGGTGGAACGGGAGATTCGCATCATGGATGTGCAGCCGACAAATCTGTGGCAACTGTGTGATGCCATCATGTCAATATGGACCAAAATCTCTGAGGAATGCTTCCAGCACCTTGTTGAATCTATGCCACGAAGAATTCTGAAGGCAAAAGGGGGTCCAACCCGTTCTAGCATGGTTTACCTAATAAAGTGGCCATGAGTGTACACTACTACAGTTAACTTTCAAAAGCTCTATAAAGACTACAAATATGAACTAAAGTAATAAACTATCACAGTTTCCTTTAAATCAGATAAAATACATAAAAAATAGGGTTAAAAAAAAGAGTTAAAAAAGTTTTAAAAACTGAGCAAGAAGAAAATAATAACTGAAATTTTGTAGGCGGCAAATTGTTTGTATCCAATATAATTTTAAATTCTACATAAATAAAATGTATTAACTGGGATATTCTGTTTCCTTACAAACTGGAAACAGCAGGAAAAAGACATCAGACTGGGTCACTTGGCCTCAGATCTAGAAAAAATGCTACGTCTTAAGCCAGAATTACAGCTCCTTCATTATGGAGAACTTGGTGGAGTGACACGCATTCTGAGAGTCTGTGGATAAATGACTTGCTACGTCTGAATACATGAATACTTGCCTTTCTTAAAATGTTAGGCCTGTCTTTGGTGATATATGGCCTCATCTTTGTTCACTCCATATTTTCTATTAAAAAAATAGAAAGAATAATTCAGCTAAGAACAGGAAACTGAGGCTACAATTTGCACAAGCTCATCGAAATTGGACAGTAGAAGATTGGAAAAACGTTGCCTGGTCTGATGAGTCTCGATTTCTTCTGCGGCATTCGGATGGTAGGGTCAGAATTTGGCGTCAACAAAATGAAAGCATGGATCCATCCTGCCTTGTATCAACGGTTCAGGCTGGTGGTGGAGGTGTCATGGTGTGGGGAATATTTTCTTGGCACTCTTTGGGCCCCTTGGTACCAATTGAGCATCATTGCAACGCCACAGCCTACCTGAGTATTGTTGCTGACCATGTCCATCCCTTTATGACCACACTGTACCCAACATCTGATGGCTACTTTCAGCAGGATAATGCACCATGTCATAAAGCTGGAATCATCTCAGACTGGTTTCTTGAACATGACAATGAGGTCACTGTACTCAAATAGCCTCCACAGTCACCAGATCTCAATCCAATAGAGCATCTTTGGGATGCGGTGGAACGGGAGATTCACATCATGGATGTGCAGCCGGTAAATTTGCGGCAACTGTGTGATGCCATCATGTCAATATGGACCAAAATCTCTGAGGAATGCTTCCAGCACCTTGTTGAATCTATGCCACGAAGAATTGAGGCAGTGCTGAAGGCAAAAGGGGGTCCAACCCGTTACTAGCATGGTGTACCTAATAAAGTGGCCGGTGAGTGAATATCCCCATCTAAAATACATACAACATGACACCATACAGTATATAATACATACAGCGCGCCACCATAGAGTATATAATATATACAGCGCACCTCATAGAGTATATAATATATACAGCACGCCGCAATAGAGTATATAATTAGAGATGAGCGAGCACTAAAATGCTTGAGTGCTCGTTATTCGAGTCGAACTTTTTCCAATGCTCGAGTGCTTGTTTCGAATAACGAACCTCATTGAAGTCAATGGGAGACTCGAGCATTTTTCAAGGGGACCAAGGCTCTGCACAGGGAAGCTTGGCCAAAAACCTGGAAACCTCAGAAAATTATGGAAACACCACGGAAATGAACAGGAAACAGCAGGGGCAGCATGCATGGATGCCTCTGAGGCTGCCTAATTGCACCATTATGCCAAAATTATGGGCAACAGCATGGCGATGACAGAGTGACCGAGTGTGGCTGCTATGGAGACAATTAAATTTGGATAGTACCTGTATGTGGCAGTCCAAAAAAGTTTTCAAAACAGAGGACCGGGTAGGTGGCCCTCCAGAAAAATTAAATAGATAGAGTACCTGTATGAGGCAGTCCAAAAAAGTTTTCAAAACAGAGAACCGGGTAGGTGGCCCACCATAAATATTAAATAGAGTACCTGTATGTGGCACTCCCAAAAAATTTTTAAAACAGAGGACCGGGTAGGTGGCCCTCCATAAAAATTAAATAGATAGAGTACCTGTATGTGGCACTCCAAAAATTTTTAAAAAAAGAGGATCGGGTAGGTTGCCCTCCAGAAAAATTAAATACATAGAGTACTATAGCTAGAGCCAGTTGGCCCTGGCAAAAAATAACCAGTTGCCTCTGCTTTAGTGTACAAAGAGGAGGAGAAGGAGGAGAATAAGGAGGAGGAGTGCATGCATGAGAATTATTCAGGTTGAGCTGCTTTCACCTGGTGGAGAATGGAAATCATGGGAAATCCAGGCTTGATTCATCTTGATAAGCGTCAGCCTGTCAGTGCTGTCAGTCGACAGGCGTGTACGCTTATCGGTGAGATGATCCACAGCTGCACTGAAAACCTGCTCTGACAACACGCTAGCGGAGGGCAGGCAAGAACCTCCAGGCGTACATGCCAGTTCGGCCAGATGTCCAACTTTGAAACCCAGTAGTTGGAGGGAGTTGTGTGATCTTTTAGGACGATGGTATGGTCCAGCTACTACTCCCTACACCATCTTTGTAAGATCACCCTACTCTGCAGAGGACTGGGGACAGGTGACAGTGTCTTGTGGGGTGACATAAAACTGGCAAAGGCCTTGTAAAGCGTACCCCTGCAGAGCTGGACAATCTGCCTGCTTGCCTACTCTCCCTTGCTACTTGTCCCACAGAAGTATGCCCCTGACAGATATCAGACATCCACGTCCACTCTCATTGTAGACTTGAGGAGAGTGACTGACTGACTAGCAGTTTGGTGGACGTTGACATCTGGCAGTCTACAATCGCCTCGCACTGCTGGTAAACCTGGATAACATGGATAATCCATCTCGTGGAATTCCATCTCGTGGGCACGTCGCACAACAGTGGTGAGCGGGCAGTTGAGGCAGTGCTGCGCTGCTCTAAGAGTGGCAGCATTGTGGTCGACTTTGCGAAATGCGCACAGATGTGGCGCACCTTCGTGAGCAAATCAGACAGATTGGGTATGTCTTGAGGAACCGTTGAACTATCAAATTTAACACATGAGGCCAGATGGCACATGTGTCAGTTGCCGAGTGCAGAGCCGCCACCAGGTACGGCCGTTGTCACACACAACCAGATGGCTTCAGGTTCAGCGTGCCAGACACAGATCTGTTTGCGCCGTGATGCCCTGTAATAGCTCTTGGGCGGTGGCCTTTATTGCTAGGACTCAGCAGTTTGAGCCACGCCTGCTGTCGCTAGCGACGGCATGCTGCTGCGCCTAGAGCTAACCGACTGATATTCGGAGGAGAGGAGGGGTGGTAGGAGGAGGAGGCCTGAGAGACCTGGACCGATATAGGCCCCGCCATCTCTCGGCGGCGGCAGTATATTAGGGGCCCAGGGCAGACTCGGTCCCGCCTCCACCAAGGTAACCCAATGTGCCGTCAGCGATAAATAGTGGCCCGTCCCGGCAGCCTAGTCCACGTGTCTCGTGGTTAGGTGGACCTTGCAGAAACGGCGTTGGTAAATGGCATGAAATGATGTGTCTGACACGTGTGGTGCAGGGTGGGACGGCACTGGGAAAAGTAGTGGCGGCCGGGGACCAAACACGAGGGGCGGCGGCCGCCATGGGTTGCGAAAGGCCTTGGTCTCTACTATAGGGCAGCATCTCCAGGGTCAGTAATTTGGAGATTTGGACGTTGAGGCTTGGGGGTGGGGTGGCTGGAACCTGTATTCTCTTGCGCTCTACCGTCTGGGTTAGACAGCTGAACGTGCGCATGGGACATTGGTGGACGCTGTGGAGGATGGAGGCGAAGGTGTGGTTTTCGAGCGGGCGGTGTTTTGTGCCAGGGTCTGGGCAGGGGGCTGACTAGCCGAATGACACAGGGGAAGGAGCAGGTGGTGTGCCCGGGTGGAGGTGAACGGCCTTGGTTCCAATGGGGGGTGTTAGCACTCATATGTCTGCGGCATACTGGTGGTAAGCTAGTAGGTGTGACCCTGCTGATCCTGTTGTAGACAGGTTGCACACCACAGTCCGTCGGTCATCCGCTGTTCTTCAGAAACGGGACTTCCGAAAATCTAGCCCTTGTCATGGGAGTTCCTAAGCTGAAACAATGGTGCTGATGCACCACTCTGGCCCTGCCTTCCGTCTGGCCCCACCATGCCTCTTCCAACTGTTCTCGTCGGGGACTCGCTCCATCTAAGAAGCACTGTGTTCACCCCGGCTATCAACCGCTTGGGTCCGTCACACCTCATCTCCGACCCTCAGTCGGCTCCACCTCGGACTTCTGCCCAGACACAACTTACACTGTCTGACAAACCATGTTCCTCATCGTCCGACAACTCTTTACAACTTCTTCCACTATGTAAACAATGTCATCATTACCACAGACTGCGACCGTTGGAAAACCTGGGCATCGGGAAAGAGCTCAGCAGAACCTGACAAGTGGTTTGTGACTCTGGGAGGGTCCAGAAAACAGTTCCTCAGAGTATGCAGGATCAAATTCCAAAATTTTCCTGGAGGAGGGGCAGACTGGGGGGAAGGAGGTTGGGTGGAGAAGCTGGAGGGTACTCACTTAGGGTGGTACAAGGGTGGACTGCGTGGAAGACTGACTGGTGGCCAAATGGCTTGAAGTATTATCCGCAATTCCGCGACATACGTCGCATTGTTGTGGCCTCAACATGCTCTACACGAGTCCCAGTAAGGTGAGACATGAAAGCGAGGGAGTGTAGCTCCGCGGCGTTTCCTACTCCCTCATCAACAGGTAGTGTCTCAACCGCCCAGGACCACGGCCTCTGACCGCAGTAATTGGATGCCCACGCCCATTTCGTCTCCCTTAGCTTGGGTTCAACATTTTCCAAATTAAGTCTATTTTATAGACAAAAGAGAATATAACCTGTAAAATTTTTTCGTTCATCTTTTTTTTTTTGGGTTTTATAGAACAAAACGTGCAGAGAAACAGACAGCAACTCAGAAGATGATTGCTATGGCTAGTTTCTAACAACACTGACAGCCAATAAAAGGATTTTGTGCCGTGACTGTCACTTTAACTTTGAAAAAACGATATGTAGCCCTAACAAAGGCTGTTGGTTCTTGTAGAATTACTCCTGCCTAACAGTATATTAATAGAAACACCCCTAATGTTATCCTGATCAGCAGCAGCTCTATCCCTAACCGGCATCCAGACAGAGATGATCCGAGCAGGAGCGGGTCTAGTATATTCCAGGTCACCACTGCTACGACATGTAAGTGACCACGTGAGTGTGGTGTATGCAGAGTCTCCTGGCTTGTGATTGGTCTGTTTCCTGGCCCCAAAAACAGAACGCCGGGAGATGCCATTTTCTCGAGCTGGCGAATACTCGTTCGAGCAACGAGCAGTTGTGAATACGCTAAGCTCGAATGATCATCAAGCTCAGACGAGCTGCTGCTCATCTCTATAATATATATAACAGCCTGCCTGCCACAGAGTATATAATACATACAGGGGCACATTTATAAGAATGGTACATGTGTGGCTTGCCTGTGTAGTGTGCGGGGGGTGCACAGATCATGACGTCTGCGCACGTCTTCGAATTGACTTCCTGAACTGGGTTGACGGAGTGTACTAACTTATTTTCTAGTATATCTTTAACATAGGGCTTCGAACTTGCATGGTTAATCTGGCGCACCATTCCAACTGAGCACCAGAACGCCCCTACATTGTGTGCACATGGTGCCTAGTGCTGCGCACCACAAAACGGTGCCTGTGGTTCAGAACTTCTTAAATACCTGTACAAGCAGTTTACACTAGAAAGAACATGCAAGTCCAACTTAAACCGGTGCAAAGACCTTAGTAAATGTACCCACAGTATATAAATACATACAGTGTGCCTTCATATAGTATTTATACATACAACCTGCCTCCATATAGTTATAATAACTACAGGCCCCGCCATATAGATATAATAACATACAGCGGGCTATACACACACTGAAGAAAAAGGTTGGATACGTACAAAGGACTGACATAAAAACCATATATTTTATTGAAAATAACCACACATGTAACAGGACAAGGAAAAAGTTAAAAGCACTTTAAAAGAGACACACCAAGTGTATCTGGCTACTAGGGTAAAGAACCCTATCGTCCCTCCCAGTACAGACAAATGTAAAAGTATATAAAGATGATGTACAAATTAAACACCAGTTTCAGACCGCAATAAACAATATGATTTAGAGTGGAACTCAATGGGGGTCATTTACTAGGGCCGATTCGCGTTTTCCCGACGTGTTACCCGAATATTTCCGATTTGCGGTTGTACATGAATTGCCCCGGGTTTTTGGCGCACGCGATCGGATTGTGGCAGCATCGGGGCCGGCATGCGCGCGACAGAAATCGGGGGGGCGTGGCCGAACGAAAACGACGTATTCGGAAAAACCGCCGCATTTAAAATCCGAAAATGTGTCGCTTGGGGAGCGCTCACCTTCACCTTCTATGGGATGGGTCATTCCGGGGCGTTAAGATTATTTTCGGCGCTGCAGCGCCACCTGGGTGGACGGCGGAAGGGACTACCATTTAAATCCCAGCCGGACCCGAATCCTGTGCACGAGAACGCGCCGCTGGATCGCGAATGGGCCGGGTAAGTAAATGTGCCCAATGAGATTAGTAAAACTGGTGTATACAAAACATGGTGATGAGAGCAGGCTGCATGTGTGTAGATGCAATGCCACTGTATAGGGCAATGATACGCAATACCTATCTCGGTGAGGTGAAAGCCGGACCGCAGGCGGACCCAGCAGACGGGGAGGGATGGGGAGCGGACATACAGCGTGCTGCCAGTATAAATACATACAGCGTGCCGCCATGTAATATATAATACTACAGACGTGCCGCCATGTATATATAATACATACGCGTGCGCCATGTAATATATACACTGTAAAACACACACTGTGAGACCATGCACACCATATATAAACTGATACACACATGACACATGCACACCCTTACATATATACGTATACATACCCTGACACATGCACGCACTACATATATACTGATATACACACCCGACCCCATGCCCACTACTAATACGTCTACCACATGACACCATGCACACACTACATATTATACTGGTACACAACACTGCACACATGCACACAACATAACATACTGTATACACACACTGACACCATACACACATACATATACACTGTATAAAACACACTGACACCAGGACACCTACATATTACTGTATACAACACATCACCAGAATCCTTGCTCTTCTCATTTTCAGCTACTGCCAGAAAGTAAACAACACCTGGCAGTAGCTCCAAGAAGTGCCACCCTGCGGAACTGTCATCCTAAAGCCAGGAAGTGCCGCGATGGGGGGGGCCCCCAGCATGCTGGCTGCCTTCAGCACTGTTTCAGAAAGTCTGAGTGGTTGGCTCAACTTGTGGAATGGTAGGTGAGTCTCTAACCAAAAATCACTAGTGGGTGATGCGGGCGGCCATGCGTCACCACACTTGGTGGGGGCACCTTTAAAGGCAAAGTGGTGGGGGCCCCGCTATGAAGGCCCTGCTTTTATTCCTATGCAAATAAGACAGTAAGAATTCACAGGCAATAAAGACTCCGTTGTCAGACACCTATCCCATGGTAAGTAGAACTGGATCTCTTGACAGCTGATGGGTTCAATTGTAGGTTGTAATATGGATCACAGCATAGGGGGAAACAAGAGAGTGATGGTGGAAAAATGTTTGTTAATATACTGTTCCTTGGAGCCTTGGTTATATATTGCAGAGGACCCTTTTAGATAGACACTTGACTGTATATGTGTGATTTCTTATTTCAGTCTTTTGCACTACTGAGATAGGCTGCTGCAAGATGCAAATGTGGAGGTCCTGTACACCACCGGGCCATTATAACTTCCACATGACCTAAATAATTATTGTTACTACATTTAAAAATATTTTTAGTACACAGTGCATTTCATTCTCTTGACAGATGGTAAGTGCCAGTAATCTCTGCAGGTGCTCCGTTTGGTAAAGTATGATAACACATTATACAATTAAAGCAACACTCTCCTCATTAAGAAAGGCACCATATATGTCACCGGCAACATGTCTCTTCATATATCGAAATAAGACAGTTCTCCACACAAAGGTGAGCCAGCACCCAAAACTGAATCACTTCTATATGTATGATTGTGTGCCAATGGAAGAAGCAGGCGGAACCGGTCATGGTTAATGGAGAAGGCACAAACCAGGAGTAGCAAACAAAATGCTTTTTTCACTCTTGAGCAACACACGGCCAAGACGGCACACTACAGCAATCCAGTAAACACTGTGGAGAACATTTACTAAGGAATTGCGCAGATTTATATCAGACTTGCACATTCTTTCTAGTGGAAGCTGCTTGCACGGTATTTAATAAGTGTCTGCACCAAGGATACATTCACACAGAGGTATGCAGCAGCTGCGGGCATAAGCCGTGTGATGGAGAGGAGGGAGGCGGCCCCTCCTCCTCTCATAGAGAATAGTGGCGCATGCTCTATCTTTTTGTGGTGTGGGCTGGATCGTGACAACATGTGTAGACTGTATCTGCGCCGCGCCGCTATTGCCGTCTAGGGGACGACATGCGGCTGCAAATTTGCGGCCGCATGTACGTCCCGCAGATGGCCGTGAATGTGCCTATAATTGTGTGCACGTGACGTTTGGGTGTGCAGCTGGACTAGCACCAGCAACACAAATAAGGGGCGTCTCGGTGCTCATTCGGACTGTGTCCAGATTTAACATGAAAAGTCTGTTGCAAGCACGATGTAAAAGGTGCACCACAAAAAAGTTGGTGAACTTGTTGGGCCAGTGCAGGGAGCCCAGATTCATGATTTTTGCCGTCCATTTTAATGAATTTGTTGCACCGAGCATTATACACAGGCAGAGCACTTTAGTGTAGTTTTCCTACATTCTTAGTAACGTGCCTCAGTCACTTTAGCATTATATTTCACAGTTCATAGGAACAAATTAAGGAAACCTACCATTTGATTGATGAATGATGAGCAAACACACCTTGATGATGTTGTTGCTACACTGATGCAGGATCACTCTTGGTTAATCCCTAGCTGAGTTGTTTTGTCAAAAAACAATGATAACATTCAGGACCTTGGGAAAGTGGATCAGCAGTAACACAACACACGGGGAGGGGGGATACAAATGGCTGCTAAGTAAAGCATGACTAAGATAATAGTCAAGCACTAATCATCCTGAGTGGATCATCATACACAGCAGCTGGGGGATGGTGCAGCAATTGATTATTCTGTCTGGTAGTGAGAAAACTGATTGCATAATAAATCATACTCTGCGAGAGAGAATCTCCTGCTATGAGAAGCGGGGAGAGCGTGCTGAACCAGCCATAGAAGGGACAGAGTCAATCTTAAGTTTTATCTGTTTTATCAGCAAAAACCACTCAGCACAGGGATTAACCAAGATATGACCTGCATAGTGTAGCTACAGCAGTCAAGGTATGTTTGTCTTCATAATGATCAATCAAATGGTAGCTTCCTTTAAGGTATACGTTATCAGTTGTGTAACTAGTTCTTACTGGTAAGTTGCTACAGTAGTGACCTCTCTCCAGTTTTACATTAGGTTCATATCACGAGCAGATTTACTTCACTCCAGTTGTGGAGTGGTTGTATTCTATGTCCATCTTGCAGCTGCATACACACTTATATGTCACTTGCTACCTGCAGGGAGGAAAAATATCCTCATTAAGATGAGCGAGCACTAAAATGCTCGATGCTGCGTATCGGACAAACTTTCCTGAGCTCGAGTGCTCGTCTCGAATAACGAGCCCCATGAAGTCAATGGGAGAATCGAGCATTTTTCAAGGGGACCATGGTGCTGGGAATAAAATGTGTTATTAATTGAAAAGAATGTCTTCTGATAAGTTAGCAGATGTATGCAAACATCTGCAATCTATTCTTCACTGTTCCGCACGTATATATATCCCGACCAAGTTAGCAATGTGAAGAACAGTGAAGATGATAAAAAAGTGAACACAGTGAACACAGGAATTAAGTGAAAAACGCAGGAAGAACACAGTGAAGAATAGATTGCAGAGTTCTGCATATTTGCTACTGTCGGGAGATACGCTCTCTTCTTCCACTGAAGTCTCCGTGCTGCCCGATGTCTCCATGGCACTGCCCGAGTCTCCATGTGCTGCTCCCGGTGTCTCCATGTGTGCCTGTCCCGGTCCCCGTGTCTCCATGTGCTGCCCGATGTGTCTCGTGCTGCCCGATGTGTCTCCGCGCTGCCCCGAGTGTCTCCGTGCTGCCACGATGTGTCATGCGCTGCCCCGATGTCTCCATGCACTGCCGCGATGTCTCCATGTGCTGCTCCCCGGTGTCTCCATGTGCTGTCCCGGTGGTCCTCCATGTGGTGCTCCCCGGTGTTCATGTGCTGCTCTCCCGGTGTCTCCATGTGCTGCTTCCCGGTGTTCTGTGCTGCTCCCGGGTCTCGATGTTGCCTCCCCGTGTCTCTGTGCTGCTCCCGGTGTCTCTGTGCTGCTCACCGTGTTCTTCAATGTGTTCTTCACATACTATTTGTTCGCACCGTTTCGCGCGTATCTTCCGACAAGTAGATGATGTGCCGAAAATCTGTATCTATTCTTCACGTGTTTTCACTGTGTTTTTTTCACTTAAATGATCTGTGTTCACAGTGGCACTGTTTTTATTCTATTCTTCATTGTTCTTCACTATGTTTTTAAATTAAATGCTCGATCTCAAGCAGGCGAAATACTCGTCCGAGCAACGAGCTGTCGAGTACCTAATACTCGAACGAGCATCAAGCCGGACGAGTTTACTCGCCTCTCTCATCCTCATACATCCTGTGTCCAGCTGGAGAAACTCTCGCTCTCTGTCTCGCATTTAATCACTGAAAATTTATCAGGTACTCTGTGACAAATAAGCAGATGCACTTTACACACATTTTTAGGAAGCAAGCCAAAATTATACGTACTTTAAAATTACTTTGTATATAGGTAATAGAGGCAAAGAAGCAGTTATTATCACCTTAAATAACAATTTTGTAAATGAACTAGCTCAGCTCAATGGAGCCAAAATGGTGGCAAAAAACAATTTTGCTGGAAACACCCCTACCATTTAATGACAAGACAAGCCTCAGGAACAAAAAATCCTTTGAGTATAGTCCAGTGCACCGTATATATGAACCTAATTACAGACAACAGCTGCCTTGAAGGTCTGCCATCGTGGTCACCTCATCCTATAATCATGTGCGCCTTATAATCCGGTGCGCTATATATGAACCTAGACATTTAGAGGGCATTATTGATGGTGCGCCTGTAAATATTGTATTCCATTTTCTGTACACTGGAAACCCCTTAATCAGTATGACGAAATTCCATAGATTCAGATTGCATTCGCTCTCTATGGAAACAGGCAGCCAATGACGCTATGTGAAGCCCAGGCACTGGAGGAAGATCTAGCAGTAGAGAAAGTGTAGGATTGCATGTGGTAGGTAAGATAGAATTATTTTATGTTGAATCAGGTTATTGAGACAGTTCAACAAAAGATAAACAATAACAAAAACCAGAGAAAGAAAAACAGGTAATAACATAAGAAGTTATCCACGCAGGGATAACACCAGTATGATTTACAATATCAATACATACTATGGAGGGGTACTAGACAGTTTGGTTTATTTAAGGTATGGTGATACTTCTCAAATACACATATATAAACAATACAGTCTTGAGAAACCGCTAGGCCTCTAGGATGGGCCCCGTGTCAGACCCAAAGTCCTAGGATCCAGGTGATAGTAAGCTCGCGTCCGAAGAGGATAATATACGCTGGGCAATAACTAGTGCAATTTGAGCACACCCGGTGATTCACTGCTAAGCTAGCGCCTCCTTTCTAAGAAAAATAACGGACAAAACAACAGGAGAGAGAGGAGGGAGGAAAGGGAAGCAGGGAGGAGGATCGGAGAGATGGGGATTACAAAAAATAAAAAAAAACCAAAATATCAACAAAAAAAAAAAAAAAAAAAGGGAAAGGGAAACCATAGCAGATTTAGATGCCTTGGGAAACTGTAGTGGAGGACATGAATGAGTGAGTATATAGATAAAGGGAACGGTAGCTTAGCATCCCTACCCCATGAGGTCACTAAGCTTTGTTTCTTTGAAATCCAGCCACGACTGGCCACACGTGAAAGTACCTTTCATAGGCGTCCGGTGTCACCGCGGCCAGCTCCTCCATGCGGGACAGCGCCAAACATCTCTGGGCCATTCCGCCATGGACGGGCAGACCGCCGATGCCAGTGTCGGGAATTACCGCCCGTGCTGCTATCAAGCAGAACCTCAGAATGTTCTCTTTTGGAGGCTAATGGAACCAGGGAGCATCGACAGCCAACGCATCTCTGGAGTTGTCATTGTACCTGTTATTTGTTGGTACGTGGCAAACACCTGATCCCAGAAACCGCTTGAGGGCATCACAAGTCACACCAGATGTGTAGCATGTCCCCTTTCTCCTCCACAGCGCCAACATAAATCTGAGACAGAGGGGAAAGCCAAGGTAGTAAGTCGGCACCCGGTACCACCTAGACAAATCTTGTAGCCCTCTCTTGGGCAGCACAAGTCGGATGATAACTTATGAGTGAAGAGGAATGAGCGTTGCCATCCTCCTCAGATGGGACATTACCTAGGTCGCGCTCCCAACCTTTGCAAAGGAGAGCTCTGATGAGTCCGGGCCTCGGGATAGGAGAGAGTATATTTCAGAAAACACGGGATGGGCCGTATTGGACCGGAATAGTTCTCAAACAGTCAGAGATTCCCCGTACGCTGCCGCGGATCCGCTATTTATGAAAGGACCGGAGTTGCGAATTCAAACCCACGCTGGGTTAGTCACTTCAGGACGGGATGGAAATCCTCTAGGTTTGGTAAAGGGGAGCCCTGTAGGATATCATGCAATCTGGGGTCTTCGAGTACCCCCACCCCAAAAAGGACAATTTGACATCCCTGGAGGGAAACCGGGATTACGAAATATTGGTGTGAGGGGCTAAAACTGTCGGGACAAAGTCCTTTTGAAATCAACGATCCATATTCGCAGGGCGTCTTTCAGGAGGGTAGCCTGGGGGGGAATAAAGGAATAGACTCTGAAGAAATCCACGGGAGAGCTTAAGGCAGTACTGGAGAATAGGCTTGTTCTAAAGATCCCATTGCTTGGTTGTGGTGTGAAAATGCAGTCTACAAGTCTCGTGAGTATGGAGGCTTGGTGGTACAATTTTAATCAGCAGGCCGGCCCCCCCTGGAGTTGGGGCGCGTCAGAACCCTCCAGCCCACTCTAGGTCGACTGAAACCCATATAAACCGTCGCAGTAGCACTTAGACTGTAGCGCAATGATCGAAAGAATGTGGACTGGGAGGGTGATGGGCACCCCTTGGAAGATGTCAAAAACCGAGGGAGGATGTCCATTTTAAGGACGTTAATCCTACCCAAAACCACGATAAGCGTTTTCGGTCATCGCTGTGGTCCCCCAAGGTGCGTTCCAACAGGGGTGTGTAGTTGAGGCTATACAGTATGGACGAGTCAGTGGGAACTGAGATGCCTAGGGATCGGATCGATGTTTCTGCATTGGAACGGGAAGTTATCTGTTATGTGCTGACTTCTGACTGTGGGAGGGAGATGTTTAAAGCTTCCGATTTGGAGTAGTTGATTTAAAGTTACTGGGTACACGTACCTTTTAAATTCCTGGATAAGGGACGGAAATGAGATCCTTGGCTGCGATACGTATAGCAATAGGTCATCAGCGTACAATGCTGCTTTGCGTGACGAGAGCCCAGTGGATACCATGGTATTTAGCGTTGTTTCTAAGGCAACGCCAAATGCTCCATTACTATAACGTATAACAAAGGGGACAGAGGGCGCACCCTGTCTAGTCCACATTTAATTGTGAAAAAGAGAGGATAAATTGCCGTTAACCCTAACTTTCGCAGTGGGGCTGGAGTATAGAGCAAGAATTTTCCCAAAAAGTTTGGACCTATCCCTATTGTTCAGCGCGCCTCCATTAAACCCCAGCTAACCCGGTCAAAGGCCTTTTCTCGCATCGATCGATAAAGACATGCTGGGCACTGTCCTGCCTTAGCCTGGGGACACAGCAGAAAGGTCTTAATCAGATTATCTCTGGCCTCCTACCCTGGACAAACCCACCTGGTCAGTATGATGACTGAGGGTAAGTGAGGGGCCAATCTCTCAGCCAGACATTTGGCGAACAGCTTCACGTCCACGTGATCAAAGAAATGGGACGGTAGCTGGCTGGAAGAGACGGGTCCTTCCCTGGTGGCTAGCATACGCTATATGAGCCTTAACCCGGTCAGAGAATCCAGAGTCCGCAGAGACTGCGCTAAAGACCTTGGCCAATAAGGGGGACAGGAGCTCCCTAAATTGTTGATAAAGGCTGGAGTAAAAGCCGTCTGGGCCTGGGCTCTTCCCAGTAGGGGTGTTTGTAACTACAGAAACTTTTAGGCTCAATCTCCTGTTCCAGCCCAGAAATCACCTCTCCAGTCAAGGGCGGTAGGCTAGTTTCTGGATGTAAGACTCTATCTGAGCTTCATGGGAGGAGGGCGGCCTAGGTGTGTCGGGGCCTTTTAGGGCGTACAGGGAAGGTAGTACGAAGAGAAGCTATCGCACATTTAGATGGTTGATAAACCTCTGTCCCCCCGGGCCCTTAATATTGGGTATGTAGGAGGTGAGGACCGAGGGGTTGTAGTAAGCGGGACAAGGGGCGACCGACCCGCATTGTCCGCATGATCGTATAAGTAAATTGGAAATCTAGCCCCTTATGGAGGTACTTTGGTCTAGAAGGGATTCAGAGATTCCTAGCTAATGTCAATTCTGTAGGACCTCGTGGGATAGGGTGGTAGATTTATGACGCGTTTCGAGGCTCTGAATTTTAGAGGTAAGTGATCTCTCGCGTGTAAATTCTTCTTTTAAGTCGTCGGTCCCATGGGCGGATGAAGATATTCTCGGAGTATTTGAGGTGTTCCCACTGCTGCGGCAAGGGGGTTGATTGTTTGTGGTTTGTTGCTTGGATGTAAGTATTGATGTGTTCCGGATGTCTGCCGCGCAGAGGAGTCCTCAGAAGATTATCATAATCGCCATGTCCACGGAGAACGGGAGTTTAGAGGTAATGTCAAGGACAGGGAATACTGGGGCATGGTCAGAGAAAGTATGTTCCCTATTTCTGCCTCAGGGCCCAGGACAAAGCATATGACTTATGAGAAGAAATCAATCCGGCCATAAGAGCCATGGTGCAGGTGAAAAGTATGAGTAGTCCCTGTCCTGAGGGTGTAGGATGCGCCATAACACAATAATTGGAGGGCTGTATGTCCGTTTAAGGGGGACCGCATTGATTCTGTGGAAGATAGTTCGACCCCCTGAAGTGTCAATCAAGGGTCTAGTGGGAAGTTAAAGTCACCCCCTATGACTAAGGACCTTCGGCAAATTCTGGAGAGCGCTGCCAAGAGTTTTTTGCATGCTGAAACAGGGTTTGGATTGGTAGGTACCAGTTGGCGAGAGTCAACACTGTCCCATAATTTTACTTCAAAAAGACGTATCGACCAGAGTCAATCCGTCCGAGAGGCGATCACTTCGTGAACTAGCGACCTTGGAGGGCTATCGATACTCCCTTGGACTTTGCCTCAGGGTTGCACTGTGGTACCAAGTGGGGAAATTCCGATCTCGGATGTTTGCACCGCTGTGGACTTGAAATGCGTTTCCTGTAAAAACAGAATGTTAGCCGGTGTTTGTTTGCTATATACAGGATTTGTGAGCTGTTTGAGGAACTTCAGTCCTCTGGCATTAAAGGAGACAATTTCAAGGTATCCATCTGGAATCTATTGGAGTCGTGGTGGAGGGGATGAGGAGTCCCCCTAACCTGCTACTATAGAAGGCCGAGAAAGTGTACAGGGGAGGAAGTGTGACAAAAGGAGGGGGAGGGAGGAGAGAGAATAGAAAACACAATATCACACAATAACAAACAAAGAAAAACAAAATGCGTTGGGGAAGCAACAGCTATATACCGCAGGCAGACAGCTGGCCACGGACTTCCACTGTGGGTAGTAAACTAACTGTAGAGGAGACCGCCGTCCCCTGCGCAACCCAATCTTACACAAAAATGAAATATCGACATCTGAACGTATCCAGCATTAAGGGGTGTGGAGTGAAGGAAATTGGAAATTTGGGGTTAGGTAGAGCAATTGAGCAAGAGGTCTTGATAACTAAACGGCTCTAGGCAGCGAGCCGCCCATCTCATTTCAACCTGGCTTGATGCCTACTGTTAACTGTGACGCAATATGGCCCAGTGTAGATATTTAACATAGACTGCAACTCATCTAACACTCAGAACATTAACTTAGTGTTGTGTCAGAACCTATGACGTATATGTGACTCAGTTCAATGGCTGGGCGCAAGGTCACGACCCCGAGGGCCCTGCCTGTCCAGGGCCACGATGTGCTCTACGCCGGCAGCCCCCCCAATGGAGGAAGGTTACCGGGTCGCCCCTGGTAAAGGAAAGCAGGGCCAATCTGTGATTTGCCGGAGGGAAAAATCCAGCGCCGCAGCAAAAGCCGGGACATCTCTGGGATGGCACACCACATATCTTGATATGCCCGTCTTATCTGCCGGACGAGAACGGAAAACCCCACGTGTTGGTTAGTCTCTTTGACGGAGTTCATCCAATAAAGGTTTAATGTGCTTCGTTTGCGAAGGGTCAGCCGTGATAGATCGGGTGGGTAACAACTGAAGGTGAGCCCAATTGATAGATAATGTCGCCAGCTAGACGTGCTTTAGACATGATAGCGTCTTTAGTTGGAAAAGATGCACCCTGCATATCACATCTCTAGGCTGGTCACTGCTGGTGGGGGGCCTGTAGTGAACGGTGGGGCGGTCTAGCTCCAGGGGTGTGTCTGCCGGGACTCCAGTAAGGAGTTAAATATTGTCGCAGAGTATCGTGAAGCGAAGGAGTTTCCACAGTCTCTGGGAGGCCCCCGCACTTAATGTTATTGCGCGACCTCTGTTCCAGCATCATCGATAACTGATCCGAGAGATATTGCAGTTGAAAGGTATGGGTGGATATAGCCTCATCATGGGCGTTTAGACGTTCTGTAAGCGTATTGTTGACTTCCTTGTCATGAGACCCTGGCTCCCCAATTTGTGAACCTCTTCCCGCACCATATAAGCTCGCTGTATAAGATTGCTCCACCTGGTAAAGCTTCCATATCATCCCTAGTGGGTATAGTACGGAGGTGTGAGCTTAGGGCACGTAATTCAGCTAAGGCACCAACTCTGGGACCATATATTCTTTTTGCTGTGTGGTAGAGGCCCCCTTGGGGAGAAGGCGGCGGCCATTAGCGCTGTGCCCTGTGGGAGGGATAAGGAGCTGATTGGGTCCTGCGAGGGGTGAGGAGAAGGTGCTGGCTATGGGCTGAGGGTGTCCTGGCCAGTCCTCCCCATTTTCAGACCATAGGAGGCGGAATGAGGAGGGAGGGTATGTCTCCTCTGGGGCAAGTGCCAACCGGCGGTCTCCCTCTCTACCCACTCCAAAATGGCCTCGCTGCGGTCTCTACCTATGCGCCCAGGAAGGGCCGGTGTAGAAATGGGGGGATCTGTGGGGCATAGCATGGCCTCCTATTATGTGGTGGCTGACAGGCTGGCTGTACCATTAAGCATTAGGTACCTGGGGTCATTACTCTGCTGAGGCAGGGACCAAGGTTGGACAGAGGCGTATGCCAGAGGAGGGGTGCATGCTTACCGGTGGCAGATGTGTGTGGCAGGAGCCCCAGGTGGCGTTCATCTTCCTGGCACCCATGCTGCATCCGCTGCAGGGCTCGTAATCGCAGCCCGATCGGCTTCTGCCCGCTCCACCACGCACAGAGCGATATTCACCGCGGCTGTGGCGGGGAGAGGGCGCCGCGGGGGGTGTAGCGCGGGGCGACATCTTTGCCACGTGCTCCCATCAGTGCTGGAGCGCCGGCTTCGTCTCATGCTCCCCTCCCGTTCGGTGACGGCATCTGGTTATCTGGGCGGTGTCTGCGCAAGGAGGCACCGGGGGTCTCCGCTGTATGGGACTCCCTCTCCGCGTCTCCCGATCCACGTGCAGAGCCAGCCGCCATGTCAGAGTCCGGGCGGATGTCGCTGCCGTCACTATGCGGGAGGAATTTGCTTATACCTTAGTGAGGGTCGTCGAGCGGTCTGAAGGGGTCGGGTTACCCCTTCTTTGCACCCATGGTGATGAGAAGGATCGCGGATACGCGATTTATGCGGTCACAAGCAGGGTGAAGGCAGGAGCAGGCTTAATGTTGTGCGCCATCTTCATCAGCAGTCAGGACACGCCCCCCAAGAAGAATTATTATTAATATTTATAAAATGGCTACATATGGATGAGGCAAGTTTTTACATTGGATACTACACATAACTTTAATTAGTATATAATAATTAATTCATAATTAAATAGACTAGCAATTCTGTTAAGAATTGATTATATCTTATAAATGTTCTAGGGGGATTGCATATAGTATTTTTTTTGACCCTTGGTGAGTCGCTACAAAAATCATGTAATCATATAAAACACCTAAGTGAAGAGGTCATCGCCATCACATATATTGATACTATGATCACTTTTATGATCTGCGCGTGTCTGAGGAGAATTGTCGTATATTTTAATTTTTTTTTTTTAAAATTTGGATGATGAATTTTTTGATTTTACTCAGTATTGAGTATAGTAGGTATTACTTGATACCCGTATGGTGGCATTATATAAGGACCTCAGTCAAATTATCCTGTGTTGTCCTACTAAGAAGTTCCAAGGAACGTCTTGTATTATAGCCGCTTATATTGTGGCAATATAGAGTCATAAACATTATGTAATTAGCCTGGGGTCTCCAGCGATGTTACGGAATGCCAGTGCGCCTTGTCTTTAATTTACTAACATCCTCCGCTTCGATCCAGTACCAACAGCACAGTGCACAGAGTAGGTTACGGCGGGCGGGACTAGGTGGAATGTATGAAATGAGGAATTGAATAATAAATTAACAAGGCGCTCTGAGGTGCTGCGTGATGTAGCCGGGGCAAAACCAGAATAATTAGCATTTACTTTGATAACTCATATTATCGCAATTGCGCATATACGTTATAATAAAGAAGTCCTGAGGAAACAATGTTCCTCAGAACTTCCTACTTGGACACGTTCTACTATCGGTCCTTTAGTCACTATGAAGTGGTAATGGTAGTGGTCATAGTGTGGGTCGGTATACAGAAGCATATGGTGGCATGTTCATATGTAGTGGCGTAACAGTGTGATTACGTATATGCAGCATATTAAACAGCAGCTAGATGTGTGTTTATATATCGAGTAACAATTGTAGCATTATTATCTCAATCTCGTACAAGCTGTATATATGATATTTCTTGCATAATGTGATATATAGAGATTCAATGAGTAATTATGTAACCAAAAACGATGTAAAACAAGTTAGAATATTTTCTGGTGGATTGAGCCTGACTTTTGCGAGTGGGTGCCCAAATTGTGTCAGGACCGTGTGTATAAGGAACATACCTACCGTACTTACCTCCAATGTACAAAAATAAAACTACGTTATTCTGTATCTAGTACATATTCTAATTACCGTATATACCTCGTACCTTTGATACAAGGAATATGGATACAGTAATACTATGCACAGCAATGTGAATGAAACATTGTATCTGGAGAAATGGGCTAGTTTGGATGATTTACCCTTTGTTAGCCTCAACTGAAGAAAAGACATGTTGACAGTATTTCAACTTGTTAATTCTACATCATATATTACATAAAATAGTCGTATGGACCAGTTACGTCCTCTTTACATACTCTAGAAGAAGATTATTTCAAGTGAAGCATGTTTCTGTGGGAAAAGCAGATACACAATGAAAACTACTATGTGGGTTGAGGCCAGGTTGACAACCGGAGAGAACAGGTTTTGGCACCTCATATCTCAGCCCCGCACCTGATCATAGTATGGCCCAATGGTCTATGTCAAAAGTCAGGAAAGTCATCAAGCATGAAATGTAATTAGGCTCTAATGACTCATCAGCTATACCATAAGATTTTAGTCATTCAGATTATATGCTTCAGTGTAGGAACATTAAACTGGGTGAACTGAATGAGTGCTGGAAGGGCACAAGAGTGTGAAACTAATGGGACTAGGGATAGCGTGAGGGTTGGAACCACTAAGAAATTTAGGGGTTTGCTGAATCTTTGTGTGACAAACATCATCCCTATGGCAAATTACTTTACTTAGCTGAGTTCAAGTACGATGGTATTATTACATTCCCACAAAAATGTCACTAAAAGGCTGATTTTTTTTTTAAAATCTTTTAAAATTTTTCATTAACTAATTATGTTTAATACCTCCAGCCTAAAATGACAAAAATTTAAAAATGTATACTATGATAAGTGTCAGTAATACTTAGTACTACCACTAGTCCTGTATATTCATAGCAGTATTGTGTGCTTCACTAGGAGAAATAGAGTTGCTATGATATGAAAATCGTTATGCATTTTTTACAACTAGATCAGCCAACAAATTATTCAATAAAAAGTGAAAGGATATGGATATCAGAATATGGACATCCCACTCTGATGATGACAGCCCCAGTGTTAGGAATTTAGCCAGAGAGTGAGAACACCTGACAGTTTTAAAAGCTTAAAGTGTAACCATTTTGTATATCATATATTATATATTTTTCTATTATACAGGCGGTTCCCCTACTTAAGGACACCAGACCTACAGACAACCCATAGTTACAGACGGACCCCCTGCCCACTGTGACCTAATGGTGAAGCTCTATGAGGCTGTGTACTATAGGCCAAGACCGGCAATGATCAGCTGTAGGTGTATGGAATGAAGCTTTTGATAATTCTTGGTCCCAATTACACAAAAATTTGAAACTCCAATTGCACTGGGGCAGAAGAATTTTTTTTTCTAGAACTCATAATAAAATATACAGTTTCGACTACAACATAATTCAACTAAGAACAAAACCTCCAGACTTTATCTTGTATGAACGGGGATGCTGTACAGTATCAAAGAGGAGCCTGGATGACTTTTGGATGAAAAAAATATCCTGGTTATGGGGATTTTAAAACATTTATTTAATTCTTAAAGGTGGGACTTGATGAGACTTGCGTTTTTTCCGGCCGTCTTATACTTATGATATTGTGTGGGGGGAGTGTTGTGTTACATTCTCCTTGTTTGAAAGAATCAGGACGCAATGTGCCATTAGTTACAATGTATGTCTTTCGGACAACAGTTTCCTTTCTTATCTGATTTGTGACACACTGGAGCGTTACACCCCTTCCTGCTCTCTCCATAGCGTAGTTGCTATCTATATTTGTACATCACACTGAAAGAGTAAAGGGGAAGCCAACCTTCTCAGAGCTGTTTAACAAACGCGGGGAATTAGATGTACGCTCATGCAGACTCCATAGACACATAGGTACATGATGGAATTATGGATTTCTATGGGAGAGAGAGAGTACCTCCTTTTTTTACACCTGAAAACTGAATTTGTTTAATGAGGTACGATATACTCGAGTATAAGCGAGTTTTTCAGCACAAAAAATGGGCTGAAACGCACCCAAACTCGATTAGACTCGGTGAAGAAAAAACAAAGAAAACCTCACCTCTCCGGCACCCCGGCAGGTCCTGTGACGTCGCAGAATATGTTGTCAGCGGAGCGCTGAATAGTATTGTGTGTGCCGGCTACGGCACACAAATTGATGTCAGCGGCGGCGACCGCGGAGAATAGTTATTGGGTGCTGGTAGCCTGGCACACCACACGCGGTCAGCGGCGGCCGCTGACGTCAGAGGGGGTGGGCGCTGCACGGGATTGCCGCGACTGATGCATCACACCAGAGACCTGCCGGGGCGCAGGAGAGAGGTGAGGTTTGTTTGTTTTTATCTATGTCGTATTATAACGGGGAGGGGGTAGGGGCTGCTACATAACGCGGTCTTTAGGGCATAACAGATCGGGGGGGGGGCCGTCTGCATTACGGGGGGTAGTTGATGGTTATATAATGGTGCACGGGGGGCTGGCACAGGCAGGCTCTACAAGGTAGGGCATGGGCTAGATGGTATATATGTGGGCAAGTTCTGGATGGCTAATAGGGGCAAAGATGGCATATACTGGGGCAGGGGCTGGATGGGGCTCTATTTGGGGGCAAAGGGCTGGCAGGTATTATTACGGGCAGGGGCTGGCAGGTTATAGACTACAGGGGCCTGGGGGGGGGAGGCTATGTATGGAGGTAGGGAATGGCAGGTTGGTTATATACTACAGGGATGGATGGCTATATACTGCGTAGGGGCTGGAAGGCTATATACACAGGGGCTGACTGTATACTACAGGGGCTGGTCTAGGCTTATTACTACATCGGGGCTGGTAGGCTATATACTCCAGGGGGTGGCTTGATATATACTGGGGGGGGCGTGACAAGCATTTCCCACCTAGGCCTATATCGAGTCAATAGAGATTTTCCCAATTTTTGGTGGTAGTCGGTAGAATAGGGGCTCGGCTATACTCGGGCCGGCTTATACTCGAGTATATACGGTATATAAAAATATTCACACCATTCAGGGGGGACTGGGAATTTAACTGGCCCTGGAAAACAAAATATAAAAGTGGGCCCCATTTATGGGCGGAAGTCAAAAAAGTGGGTGTGTGTGGTCAGATAATGTGGGTGGAGTTATAATGACAAATTGTGGTAGATGGCCTTAAGCAAAACAAGAAACATTCTTGTGCTAGTAAGTGAATCTATGTGCAAAGACTGTGAACTGTCGATCAGTAAATGAGCAAACACCCGACCCGGTAAAGCCCTTAAATACCTTTCCCCTGATGCATTACCTGGTACAATTCAAAGAAAGAATATATGGACTGCCTCTATGTACAGGAATAATGCTCAATTATAAAACATTTAGAATAATACATTCACTCCGGCTTCATATATACAAAAATTAACTACTACAATACCGCTCCCATATAACAGCAAACTACTTTAAACTGCCCCGATGTACAGGAATATAACTACTCTAATACTGTCCCTATGCAGGGGAGCACCTAATGAGCGCGAGTTGGATCTCGCTCAGGCGGCGCGCTTCTGCTCGACGAGGGGCGGCACGTGCCCCACTCCCCGCCAGCCTGCAACGAGTTCCCCGCAGACCCGTGTGCCTGGCCCCCGTCCGCTGGACAGGACAGCAGGGCCCTCAGTCCAGACAATGTCACAACGCTTGGCACTGTGCGCCTGCCCCCGGCCTCCCTGTGCTCCGGCATCCAGTGATAAGTCCATCTCCGTGCTTTCGGACGATGGCCCGACACTCCCAACCGCTCCGACCTCGCTCCGAGGTAGGGCGCACTCCCCCAAGGGAAAAGCTCACGCTCTGACCCCGCATCGAGCGTGGTCCTGGCTGCACTACCCTACACAAGCAACAAGGCTCTGACCATGCTCCCGCCTGGTACCGTTTCCACTCCCCCAAAAACTAAGCTCCGGGCTCGACCCCTCCCGCGGTCCCGGCTCTCAAAACCCCTCCTCGCTGCTGGGATGCTGGCTCCCGGATCCGACAAGCCTTCCCCCCGCCTCCAGCTCCCCCCACCCGTCCACAACCCTGTCCTGGCTGAACCTCCCCATGGACAAGGAAGCAAACTTACCCAAGACCCCAGACCATAAAGAAAGTAATGGTATTTTATCTTTGCATATATAGATGTATGTATATATGAGTGTGGTATATTGTTGTGTGGTGTGTTGTGTTATATATGTAGTGAGGTATTATGTGGTGATATAGTTATGTGTGTGTGATATTTGTGGTGTGTATATGTGGTATAGGCTTGTGTGTGTGTATATATGGATATGCGTGTGTGGAATTGTGTGTGTATAACTATATATGCATGGTGTGTATATTGTATTGAGGGTGTGGTATATATATATATATATAACATGTATATATATATATATATATAATATGTATATGTGTGTATATTTGCTATAGATGTGCAGTGTGTGTCTATGCTGTAATTCTACAGTTGTATATGGTATATATGATGAGTATATGCTGTATTTGTAATATTATCAGGACTTCATTTTGTACTACATGGGTGTTTCGCTGTAAATGCATTTTATTACAGATGGGTGGGGGCATGTATGCATTTTATACTACATAACGGTATATGCGTAGATCTATTATAAATGGCGCGCAGGCTTTATGCTGTTAGTCTACATGGCGCTACCCTGTTGCATTTTATTCACATGGGGGTACGCTGTATGCATTTATTTATACATGGCGGCATGCTGTATGCATTTTCTAGACATGGCGGTACGTCTGATGCATTTTATACTACAGGTGGTACGCTGTATGCAGTTTAGTACCCTGGCGTCACGCTGTATGCCTTTTAGACGACAGGTGGTACGCTGTTATCTATCTTATTTTAAAACTACTGGCAGTATGCTGTGATGCAGTTTATGCTACATGGCGTACGCTGTATGCAGAGTCATATACATAGCTGGTTACGCTGTATCATCTAATATAAATGGCCGTATGCCGTATTGCATTTATACTACATGCGCGGTATGGCTGTATGCATTTTATACTACATGGCAGTTCACTGCTGGTATGCATTTAGACCTACATTGCGTCGCTTGGTATGTATTTGATACTACAGATGGTACGCTGTATGCTTTTATATGCATGGCAGTACGATAGGGCTTTATATATCTTTATAACTATATGGTGGCAAGCTGTATGCATTTTGCATTTCTTATTTTTACACAAACCAAGATAATGGCTCTGGCCTGAATCCCTGATATAATACATATATGGGGGGGGGGGGGCGTCTCTATATGGCTAGCCTTCAGGCAGCAGACGGATTGGTACACCCCTGCCCTATGTACAAGAATATATCTACTATAGACTGCCCCCTATGTACCCAAAATATAAACTCACTATAATACTGCCCTATGTACAGGAATACAACTACTATACTATGGGCCCATGTACAGGAATATACTACTACTAATACTGCCCCTATGTACAGGACTATAAAACTATTAATTACTGACCCCTACTGTACAAGAATAAATCATAATACTGCCCCTAGTACAGGAATATAACTACTATAATAATGCCCCCTATGTACAAAGAAATCTAACCTAATCTAATAAGTGCCCCCTATGTATAAGAATATAACTACTCTAATACGCCCCTATGGACAGGGCATAAAACTTAATACAACATATATAAACATGAAGCGAAATGAGAAAAAAATCAGTATTTATCTATACAACTCAGAAAAACAAAGAGATTCTCACCCTTTTGAATTCCAGTGACATCGGGAGTTTCCTCAGAGTGTTAATCATTCCATCTTCTCCATTAGTTCACCATTCACCTTGTCTCTTCCCAAGTACACAGCTTTCGCAGTTACCACAACAGACGTCTTATGTTCTGCACTTTCCCATTGTCCGTCTTCTGCTACCACAAATACTGTGCCCCAAATACTGTAATAGAGCCCCCTGAAAATATTAGTACCACACAAATAGTGCCCATTAATGTAAACACATGATAATGGTAAGGATAATCTTATTTCTTCTTTCTTCCTTAAACCCCTTAACAGCCCCACCACGCACCATATGGATAGAGCTCCTACTAGACCAGCATATAAAAATAATGGCCCAGCCTACCCCCATAATAAATGCCCCCTGCCGGCCCCGACTAGAATAATGTGGCCGAGCCGCCCCAGACAACTTAATTACTGCCCCCGTGCCATTCCAGATATAGAAAATGCACCCCCAGACATATAATCTATGCCAAGCCCAGCCCAATAATTACTAATATACTATAATCCCCCCCCCCCCACATATAATTTATGCACCTGCCAGCCCAAATACTTAATAATACTATAATCCCCCCACCCCAGACATATAATTTATTGCCACGGCCAGACCATATATGACTATAATCCCCCCACCCCAGAATATATTTATGCACACTGCCAGACCCAATATATACAAAATCCACCCCCACCCCAGACAATTAATTTATGTCCATGCCATTCCCAGATTAGAATAATGCCCCCCACCCAGACATATATTAATGCTCCTTCTTGCATTACCAGAATCTACAATAATCCACCCCCACCCAGACTACATTAATGCACCCCCCCCCACACCAGACATATTAATATGCTCCTGCCATCCAGATATAGTAATAATGCCCCCCCCACCCCAGAAAATAATTAATGCTTCCCCCTGCCATTCCCCAGATATAGAATAATGCCCCCCGACATATAGTTTATGCCCCCCTTCCAGCCCCCTAATATAATTAACCACCCTCCACCCGACATATAATTAATGACCCTGCCATTCCCAGATAGATAATTAATGTTCCCTGTTTCTGAATAAAAAAAACAAAAAAATACATAATCCACCTCTTGGCGTCAGGGTTCTTCCGTCCCTCGGTCTCAGCAGCTTGGTGTCAGAGGCGGCGGGATAATAAGTGATGTCATGCTCCGCCGCCTCCACACAAGCGCGGAGAAAGGAGGCCGGACATCTGACAGCTGTAGGTACCAGCTCCCCTACGCTACACAGTCGCGCAATGACTTTCAGGCGCGACCTGGTCGCTGAGTGTATACACAGACGCAGAAGCAGGGGTGCTGGCTGGTCTGTGTAAAATCCCAAATTAGTACCTGCATCGTTACAGATGCAGGGAATAAGGGTACTTAGATTATGTTAAAAGTTTTAGGTAGTGCGGACCAGGCCCAGCACCAGCTACGGGACCGGCCAGGACGAACGGCACGCGGAAAATTCCCGGTGGCGTACATGGCCAGTCCGACCCTGACCACATCCCCGCATCAATATAAAAATGATTTTCAAATGATGTTACACTTTAAAGCAAACTACGCACATGATGTACCGCGCTTCCGGCTAGTACAACCATCCTAAGTAGTTTACATGGTCCTATAGAACATGTGGAACTGTTATTTTCAAGAAACACACCTTAAAAAACAGAGGAAAACCTTAGGGCAAGTGATGCGAACCTATGGCAACTGGTGCCAAGAGGGGCTTCTAAAGGCCTTTCTGTGGGCAATCAGACCTATCAGTCCAGGGGAAGAGGTTCACCAAACAGGAACAACCATTAAAGTGTCCGCAGTCCAGGCACTTATGAGAATGCATGCGCAAAGCACTATTTACAGTGACACTCATGATGTTTGGAACTGCTTGAGAAGTGAGAAGGTGGAAGAAGTGCAGAATTCTTTGGAGGTCCTCAGGCTGGCCATCATCTTCTAAACGGAGACCCTGGAGAGAAGCTAAGAAGAAGAATGCTACAATGGTGGTCTGAATTGCCAACCTATGATTCAATGGTATTGGTGGCCTCGGCGGCCGATACAATTAAGAAGTGGAAGAACCGTTAGCAATAAGTTACGTTTAAATGGCACCATTGCACAATCAGGGTCAATACGTGGATTTGGTTGTAGTTTGGGCAAGGAAAAAAAGAGGAAAAGGATATCCACCTCCGTCCGCAATCGTCGGCATGGTCCGCACTTTCAATTCGGTTATTCATTCATCAAAAGTTAAAACCAGCAAAACATCACAAGAAACAAGCATATGGGAGAGTTTTGGACAAAACAAAGTGTCAGCCGTAATCAGACCTCACTATGTTTTGTACGAAACGCGACACCATATGCCTTTTTCCTTGTGATGTTTTTGCTGTCTTAACTTTTGATGAATTGAATAAACCGAATTGAAAATTTTTAATTAACCAGTGCGGACAGAGGGATATCCTTTTCCTCTTTTTTTCCTTTGCCTACTTAACCTAGACCAAGGCACTCATCTTCTATCCAGCACGGAAGCAGCAACCTTCAACATGCATTTTGTGGGTGGAGAATAGCATTTTTTCTCATTTTTTCCGTATTGGTAGTTTGGCACCGGTCTCTAAAATGGGTCTCACTCTAACTGCCTATAGGGGCAACAGACTTTTTGGGAGAAATTATATGATTCCTCTGGTGGCTGCTTGTTGCTAGCACCAGCTCTCAGGCATCCGCAGTTTTATTTCAGACCAGATGCTGATGGGACAATAGTGACACTAGTAGAGGGGTTTTTTGGTAGGCATGTGATAACGTAGCAATCACTGGCAATGGCGTTAATGGCGTGAATGACTGGCACAACTCCCTGAAAGCTAGGAAGTAGATACTTTCCTCACATGTACAATGTCATGTAAAGTCACTGCTCTATCCAACAGCCCTAGAAATGGAGGACAGAGAGGGAATTGAGGGCCCTTTGTTTTCCTTCACAAAAGATACCCAAGAGGTAAATCCCTGAAAACTAAAAGGAAAACTCTGCTATTGTAATTTAGCCATAGTCAATGGGGAAAAATGTACTCAATCTGTTTACACAGAAACTGGATAGTTTGCCCCTGAAATGCCATGCATACTTTATAAGGTTTTAGACCATTTTGGGCAGTTTCCGAAATGTGTGTGGAATAAAGGTTAGGCTCATATGTATTTTGAATTCATAATTCTGCCTAAGCAAATTGATCGATTACAGTATATAAATTTTATTTTAATAAATTTTTATATATATAAATTTTATAAAACCTTAGTAGATGTCTACAAAAATACCAATTCTGCCCCCAGATACGTAACTTTGGCCATAAGCTTCCATGGTTGATGATCAATAAAGAGTCACCAAAAGAGATGATCAAATATTTTTGTGGTAGTAATTCAATACGAATCGGCATTACCAAATAAATCAGACTTTTTTTCCGCACTACCTTCTAAAATGGCCGGGCTACCTACTGATGAGATACAGCTTACAGTCATGGACAGTGATGGACAGTGAAAAATTTATTAGAAATAAACAAGACAAGATAGGACCAATTCGGGAGGACCAAATAGCAGGACAAATTGGGCAACATCAATTCAGGACTAACGGATTTGCACCAGAACTGAAATATGATAAAGCTTCCACAAATATAATTTCGAGGTGCACAGTTAAAGTCACTGAACATTTGCATTACTCATTAGTATATTACCACTCCAACGTAAGATTCATATACAGGCACTTGTTATTAAGTTGAATAGTTATGTAAGCCAAAAATGTAGATTTTTTCATTGTATACCCCAGAAATTTCGGGTTGGACGGTTCATATAAACCAGACACACTTTAATAAATATTATAGCCCTTCTTGTAGTACAGTAAATACCAACACCCAGAGGTCCGTTGTAACTAGGGTGTCTGAAAGCAGGGTTCTTAAAGTAGGGGACCATGTTAAGCAATAGAATAAGGAATATCATCTGTGTAAAGGCTGGTTGTATCTTTCAAGAATAGAATAATGGAGGTCATCATAGAAGGAAGGAACTCCGCTTCGAATATTAGAGGACTGGGAATGGGAAAGTAAAGGAATGACCAATTTTGGTGTTTGGCATTGCCAAGCTTCTGCACGATTGGCCTCGGATTTTTTTTACCATAAAAAAAAATTGGCAATCCCATTAAAGTTACCTGAACACAAAATAACTTCATAGGCAGTATTTTAATTAATTTCCGGTTATCAGATCTCATGGACTGCAATAAACTCAATTCCAAAGAACGATATCACATGTTACTCATAACGGTTTTTGGCCAGCCATAAAGTGGGCCCCATTGGTACCTTAATGTTTTGGCAGGTGCTTCTTACTTCTTTTGTGAGAGGGGTCGCTCTACAAAAAAGTTTGGCTTTACGTGATGTCTATGATGTGAAGCAAAGAAAGAAAGAACAGGGGGGGGGGGAACCCCTGCTGTCCATTGACTAACGTGCGATGATGTTGGGGGGCTCACAAGCAGTGTGCCATGCCGGCTGAGTGATCGGCATGGGCCTTAATATGATAATTCGTTGCTAAAACAAAAAATTTAAATGTAAAAATAATTAAATCACATTAAAAGCCAGTTAAGAAGTGGCTAGACCTGGGGAAACATTATTTTTCTTTTTCTGAGTCCAGGCCTGGAAAGCAATTTCAATTTGGTGAAGAGTAAAGTAAAATGTGTGCCCCTGGATTAGTATTAAAAGGGTGGGTGTTGTACGCTGGTTCTATTAAACAAATATACTGGCTACAGTATTGCCGGGAGAAGCCTGGCTGCAGAACCTGATCCGTTCATAATTCGTACCGTGATTTAGACCGTCTGGACATCGGGAGTTAATCCACTAACCCCCGTAGACTCAACTAAAGGGAAAACATTAACTGTCTATGGTGATTTTCCTTTTTCAACTCACTTACAGAGAAACAGAAAAGAAAATCAAAATTTTGTATTATTAGAAAATATAGAAGTAGGCCCCGACGCAATTGTCGGGCCTGTTTTTTATTATTACATTAATATTGAAAAAATAACATTTTTTTTTTGAATGTAGAGAATAATCATCCATGGTAAATAAGTAGATACAGAATCGGGAGAGAAATTTAGAAGGGATTCAGTGATGAAGGAAATTGGAAAATGGATACATATAGGTCTATATATATATATAATATATTATATATATATTTAACATATACTTATAGGAAACCTTAAATTTTTTGTTGTACAAAATAAAAAACAAAACATAATGCTGATAAGAGCTTTTTTAGGTAATGTGGTTTTCATTATTTTTTTTTATGATAAAAGTGTTTGGACTGTAGACATTATTGCATAGGTTTCATAAATCCTTTTTTTTTGACTTTTCTTGCTACACTCTTACCAAATACGAAATATTAGACAAAAGCATTGACCAGATTTGTATCCCATAAATATCCACTTAATTTAGGAGGAAGAAGTAAGTTCGAAGAAAAAAACCAAAACATGCACTTTATTTTAAAACTACTCACGTGCCATTTGATGATAAAAACCTATTTTATTTTTGAATATCTGTCATCAGTATCAGGTTTTTTCCCACTACTCTAAACGCTTCTTTTTAGTTGTTTTAAAAAACACAAGAAAAGAACTAAAATGCGTCTTCTGCGTATTAGGATCCGTATTGAATTGACTGATCTAGATATTATTTTAACTTTTGTCTCATCTTGGGTGTTATTACAGCATTGTCGCAACGGTAGGTGAATATTAAGGTCATGTATGAAATATTCCGTATATCTAAGTTCTGAATATTTTTTTCTTCCATCGATGCCAGCAGTAAATGGCAGCAGCTGGGGCAAATTACTAAAGAGAAAAGTATTGATTTAGGATATGAAAATGGGTCTTTTTACTACCAGTTAATGTGACTGGCCCTTTAATACATTCCAAAGATTAAAACAGACAGCTCTCTTAATTAAAAGAGAAGTCCCAGAAGATGATCGAGACTCGATTTGCAGCAAACGTTAAAAGCATTTTAAACAAACTTAACAATAGAGAGCGAGGACCGTTGCCAAATTCAAGGCTTGCCGGCCCATTAAAGGCTCTGCTCTACATGTTAATTAACGGTCTGCGGGGCTTTACAAAAGGCAGCATAGCGGGGCTTTGTTACTGTACACATAGTCTGCGTTTGTCATGAAAGAATACTGAAACTTTTTTTTATAAAGTATCTGTAAAGACGAGGGATTTCACTATGAGGAAAAAGTTTCTCTGGTGACTGCAAAATTCAGAGCAACTTTTAATTGCCATTGCTAATGTCGGCAAATGAGAGCAGGAGGTTTAATTTAAAGCACAAATCAATGGCTTATCAACGCACAACAAGGCGGAGGACAATGCAGAATTAGATATGTCTATATCTATATATCTATCTATCCTATTATCTATCTATCTATTATTATCTACTCTATAGATATCTAAGTATAGATATTATCTATATCTATCGAAGTCTATATATATATATTATATTATATATATATATGTATTATATATATTAAGTGTGTTTATAAGTGTGTACCATGGATAAATACATTATAGACTTAATATATATATATATATTTGAAAGCACTACAGAATTGCTGGCACAAGCAAGTATGATTATTACTAATTATGACAAGCTGAAAGGTGGTGCTTTACTTTTTCGCTGGAACAGCGGGGGTATCTGTTGTGGGTGCTCTGTATCCCCATGAAGTTAAGGAATTTAAAGTACCTGTTCATTACCATGGCAGTAATGTATATACTATGTGAAGTGGAAGGCTGCCACGGGAGCCCAATATTTAGCCCATATGCCTGAAAACAATACCTGAGTAATGAATATTATGGCTGAGCTGCTGCGAGATATGAATGGTGGGGTGAGAAAGATAAAAAAAACAAGGGGGGTCCATATGATGTTCTTGGCACAAGTTTGATAGACTCAGTTGTGTCTCCAGAGAATCCCTAAGGCCAGGAGTTATGATGGAGTGATGATGTGAATATGCAGACATCCGCACGACTCCAACCATGTAAATAAAACATGTAGCACATAGAAAAAGCAATACTAGTTTGCAGTGTAGAATGAATTGTGTGAGTTTAGCTTACCATTTTAAAGAGGACTATCATCAGTTAAAGCGTGACTTTCAGAAGCCTAATGCAGACGGACTTTACAGTCAAACTGTAAGTCTCTTCCAGAAGGAAAGGCCTCTAACTGCAGACAAGGCTGTGTGGAGTATGCAATCTGTTACCGATGAAGGAAATGGTTTGGTTAGGTGAGAGGCCATAGATTGGATCCCGAAAACTCCCCTAAACCCCGTCTGCTAGGTTAATTTGTAATTTTTTTTTTTTTAACTTTGAGTCCTTTTTGTAGACTAACAATGTGGAATTGTCCCTCCTTGATTCTTATTGATAACCAGGGAAGCCAGGTGAGTGATCTGGGTCAAGTTCGACACTTGACTATATTTACTTGATTTATTCTAATGTGAGATTATGTAATTTTAACATCCAAATAACTTTGGCATTCTAAAGTGATTTTAGGAGGAAATCAAAAATAAAATGAGATTTTATTTGGTATAAAACATTCGTAATTTGAATGTATATTTCATTTGATTCCAAAACCCTATGTCTATAGTACCACACAGATATCTGTTTATATATAGGCTTATGAGAAGTTGTCCCCCTCCAGGGCAGAAATATATTTATTACGCACAGGTAATGTCTCTGGAAATGCTGATATTCATACGTGTTTTTTCAATCAGATCTATGCAGGTTTTTTTTCACAGTGGCTTGCCCGCGTTATAATTTTTTCTTTCCTGAAGTAATAGGTATAATTTACAGATATTCTGTCAGTACAGACTTACACATCACTCATCCGTTGCAACACGTTTCTAACCCCTTTAAAAGTCTGATGGCTATTGGGGGGTTTTCTGACTTTTATGGCAATTGATCTGATACTAGTAGACCCGAATTGGCATATGCCCAAGGGGGTTAGTAGTGTTTAAGGGATTTTCACGGTTTATGGTGAGACAGAGAGATGTGTGCACTTAACATGCAACCTTGGCAATAGGTACCATGAAAGCCAAAACACACTAGTTTGGAAGTAAATACATGTAGTTATCATTGTCCCAACACTTGATGAGGCCGCATTGGTACATGGCCCATCTTACCAAAGATCAATCAAATCACTGTCAGGGTCTAATTGATAGGCATCAGATGAACCAAAAGTGGGCCAGGGTTATCAAAGACACAGTTACATTGATCATAATGTCAGACCTGAAAATGTCTTAATGATGCAAACGGCGATACTACAGTAATGTCATTTCAACCGTATGATCGTGGAAATAGGGAGACGGAATATTGGTAACTGCAGAATATAAAAATCAAATGAAGTAAAGGTTCGGTTTTTGATTGGGGTTATTCTGAAATATGCAGATTATACTGTTCTACACACAACATGCTAAAGGCCCTGAAATGCCTGGTTAAAGTAAAGCCAGGTGTCGATGGGATAAGGATGAATTTGTTCCCTCAATCTTGCACATTGGTATCATCTAAATGGTTGTTAGGGACATCACCAGTTGTCTGTAGGGCGGCGCGTGTTTTGTATAAGTAATTATGAGAGATTTGGCACTTGCAGCACTGGGGCTTGTAACGCAGCCTGAGTCCTGATCAGAGTTGATACACAATGTTACTGTGTCCAGGCCCTCTTGCTGTTGTATAATTGCTCGGGAGAGGAGCGGCCGGACCTCTGATTGTCACTGGCCAAGTCTCACATCTGGGCTGTAATTACAGAGGGGCGTTTGCATGTTTATTTTCTGCCTTATTGCATTGCTAGATCCCACCCATCTTTCTCTTGCAGAATATATCAAATTTCACTGGTAGACAAGTTTTAGTTATCTACAACCGTTTGAGATGTAAAGCAGGTACAGAGGATTAACCTCTATACGCCAAGAGGAGAAGTCTGCCACGAAAATGAATGGGATTCGCTGCCTGACTGATATAGAATATATACACTTGTATATATGGAAAGACAACAAGGAGAAAAACTTGAAGAGGAATCGGCGAGAAGTTGAAAAAAGTTAAGAAAAAAACATCTTTTATTGAAAATTACAGTTAAAAACATCAAAAAAAGAAAAGTGATCCACTCAGTGAAAAGTTAAAGCATTTTGGACCTCATGGTCACTTGCTCCCTAAGGACCATTATTTAGCAGTCAGAAAAGCATTACTTTTCTAAAAGTAAACCCAACAACGGACATATTGGTATGTGCCCCCTTGGCAAGATTGCTCCTTTTAGATGTTATGCCCTTGTTTTTAAGAAAAAAACGGGCTTTAAAAATTATGCAAAGCGTTGATGGGTTCAAGGCCCATTAACTCAAGGAGCCTGGAAGCCCATCAGGTCATTTGAATATTTTTTAAAAGCCTTTTTTATACAAAAACCAGGGCAATAAGAAGCTAAAAGAAAAAAGGATTATTGATTATTTATGTGTATAGGTTTCAGTAACCCATTCACCGTAATCATTTACCGTAAATAAAAACGTCCGTACCATTCAGGTTCATTAATTTTTTAATCTAAGGATTTTTTCTAAGACCTAAACTGCATTCACTGACAGTGAATATCTGAATAAAAATAAAAAGGAATTCCCATATGGCAAATCAGTTGCCAGTTTGTATGATTTTGCACATTTTATGATATTTTCACCGATAACCTTAATTGTATATGTGTAAAAAGAGTACATCACAGATCGAATTACACTTAGAAAGCTAGTAAATTTTATGATAGATTCAGTCTTTTCAGAGGCTAAATAAAGCACTAGACAACACGAGTGATGCCCACCAGGGTCCGTTCTTGTCATTCCCCCTTGTAGGTCTACCTCACACAAATGTTTATTTGCTGATGTGTTAGTAGCTTGTTGTTTATGGCTAGCACAACATACCAGGTCCTCCTATGGGTTCATGCACAGGGCCATTGTTCCAAACTTGTGCATAACCAACTGACTGTGCGACCAACTCAGTTCAGGTCCCATTCATGCTAGTTACTTTTGGAACAAACAGTGATAAGTGATATTACCATCATTTCAGGATACACAAAAAAGTCTGACAATTTATGTGGTTAGTGGGGCAGCATTCTTCAGCCACATATGTCATGCTTTTATACCATATTTCACAAACAATGACAAAAAGTTACAATTTCTTTTACTTAAAGAGGACCTGGCCCCCTAAAAATACTCGAGCCCTATCCAGTACTAGCAGTATAACACCACTAGCTTTATGGGAAACCTCTGATAAAGCTAGCAACACAATTGCACTGCCATATCCTCGGAATGCCCAGACCAAATTACAAGAGCTCTGGCGTATTATGAGGGAGGGGTTCCGTCCGATAAAGCTAGCAGTTTAAACTGCTATTACTGGGGAGGGCTAGGAGCTGTTACTGATCGTTAGCAGCTCCTAGAAATATTGTTTAGGGGTGACAGGTCCTCTCTAATATGGCAAAAACTGGGTACAGGGACATGTTGAATATTTAAATCTACCGCCTATGACAATTCAGGAATGATAAAAAATGGAAGCCTCCCAATTAGCTATGTAAGATGCTAGACATGCAAAATAGATGATAAAAAGATAGATGGAGGAAAATAATGTTTACACTGATCATAGTTGTCTCTTCAGTACAGAATAAATCACCATAGGGAACCTCCTAACAGGTGTTTCTCCAAACGTTGTAAATCGTTACTCATCAAACCTCCACCAAGGCTCACCAATCCTAGAAAAAAAAATTGGCAGAGGCCGAAGCCGAGTGTATTCATTGAAATAATACCCCAGTAGAAGTGTTGCGTTCTGCTTAATTAATGCAGCGTCCATGCGTTCGGTAGACCTGGCCAAGAGAGAACACACTAAATATATTTCTTTATTTTATTACAGAGCGTTCAAAAAGCTGACAACAGGCCAGTGTTCAAGATGTTGTGGTAACGGAGGTATTCCACTTCGGCAAGGGCTTATTTTCCTATTAACTGTACACTCTGATATTTTATTACTGAGGACCACTTACAACCATTTTATACATTCCTTTGCCCTGCTTTCTGCAGATTGTCTTCTAATGTCATCCAGCAATATGGTACGACAATAGATGTATACATGTTCCGATACACAATGGGGGTAAGGCAACTACCAGGAGGTATGTACATCAGAAGTAGATCGGATGGTAGATCCCCCTGCCTGCTCCGCCCTAATCGTTTAATTTATAATCCCTGGAACTAACTTGTTAAAAAACCATCATGCTATACAGGTGGTTATGGATCACTGTTTCATACGACGAGCAAACTTGCCCACCTCTTAATTCCTATTTGATCAATTCCTTATGACTACTGTACATGAGGGTTTGCTAGAAACATCATGATCATGGGTAGTCCAAAACACAACTATTTTCCGAAGATTTAAAACCTTGAAATATGCTCATCATTCGTACAGAGAGTCGAGGAGGCAAAGTGCTACGTAAGTAAAGGATTTAATTCCATTTCATTTGCATAGAAGAGCATCAATTGTATATAAAACAAGTAGAATCCCATCCCAATGCGTGTGAAATCTCCCAAATGAGCCAGACTCCAGAACCCAAACGGAGTAAGCGGAACCTGAGCGTCCCGAGAGTAGAGGAAAGAGTCGGCCAGTGTGTTACTGATTATTGTTCCCGGACGTTGTCCCTGTGGAACATTGCCAGAATCTAGAGATGGAGCTAATGTTTGGCCAATTTTTGTCATCGTGTTTGGATTCATGTTTGTTCAACATAATCCCTCAGTAGTGGTGTCACTTGTTGCAGTGAGTGTATGTTTAATGTTGCTCCCATCCTCTGATATCCCCTCTATTCAATCCTGCAGTAAAATGAACATCCATGACACTAAAGGAACAGTACAAAACAATCGTGAGTAGAACAAGGTAATTCATGCGTGGAGCCAAACATTTCACCCTCAAGAATGACGCTTATAGCAACACTCCCAGGAAGTCCAGAATATTTCCGCCTCCTCATTCACAGCAGGAAGCCATACCTAACGCAGCAATATTATCATATGCACAGAGATGCTGTGCAGTACTCTCCAGAAGCCTCGATCTAATATATATCATATAATAGAGTGAGCGAACATGGTCCGGCTTGATACTCGTGTCGAGCATTAGCGTACCGAAACTGCTCGTTGTCGGACGATACTTCTCCCGCTCGAGAAAATGGCAGAGCTCCGCCCGTTTTGCTTTTGGCTCCAGAAACAGAGCAAATCACAAGCCAGGAGACTCTGCCACTCACCCAGCATGACGTGGTACCCTTCACGTCGCTAGCAGTGGTTGGTGGCCAGATCAGGTGACCTGGGCAGATAGGACTAGCCGCGCCCGCGCTGCTCGGTCATTAGGTCTGGATGCCGCTAGGGAGGAGCGCTGCTGGTCAGGGAAGGAAAGCGTTAGGGTGTTCTATAGGAATAGTGTAGGCCAGGAGTGATTCAACAAGAACCCAACAGCCTTTTAGGGCACATAAGGTATACTTTTTTTTTGGTTTTGTTGTGGTGGGCTTGATGGGACTGTGAGTGCAGTAGGACCATATGTAAGGAATTTGCAGGGGGACTGCCACCGTCGGTTGAGCTCGTAGGACACACATATTCCACCTCAAACACCAAAGGTGGGAAAATTATTAGGGGTTTGTTTTCATTAGGCACAGGTCTGCCATTCCATTTTGATTTTTACGTTTATTTTTTTCATAACTCAGCGTAATTCATCAGTGTTGTTTATATTGCTTAGCAAAATAGCCAAAGGAGGAATCCAAAGGCTCTTACGTACGCCTTACAATAGCGTCTATATATATTTCGTTGGTTGATCTGCTGGTGGCTTGTCGTGCTGCAGTGCTAACTAGCCCATTGTTCGGGAATTGGAAAGATTGAGACTTGAGAGCGGGTTTAGCGCTGGTGACGCAATAGCCATGCAAGATGAAAGTGGGAAAAGAATTAGGGGTTGGATTGGATTTCAATTATGCACAGTATTGGCAGGTTCTTTTATTTAGTTTATTTTTTCATAACTCAAGCGTAATCTCATCAGTTGCTTTCTATTGGCTAGAAATAGCCAAAGGAGAATCCAAACGTTATACGCCTACAATAGCGTTATATATATTTATTCGGGTGATTTGGTGGCTTGGTCCTTGATGCAGGCATTTGCATATCACTAGCCAATGAGGAATTTGGAGATGAGACTTGACGACCGCTTGTGTTGAGCGCTAGGGACGCCTCCCATCGCAAAGTACCGAAGGGGTTTAAATTTATTAGGGGTTTGGATTTCAATTAGGCACAGGTATGGCAGTTCTTTTATTACGTTTATTTTCATACTCAGAGTCATCTCCTCAGTGTGCTTTCTTACTGGCTAGAGAAAAGAGCCAAAGGGAATCCAAACGGCTACTTACGCCTACAAATAGCGTTATATATATGTTATTCTGGTGAGGGTGGTGGCTGTCCTTGCTGCAGTGGCATCTACTAGCCAAATGTCAGGAGGAATTGGTAGGAGATGCGACCGCTTGTGTTTAGCGCTTAGTGACGCAACATCACGCAAAGACGACCAAGTGGAAGTGGGAAAAATTTATAAGGGTGGATTTCAATTAGCACAGCTGACTTCCTTTTATTTTAGTTGATTTTTCTAAATCAGCGTATACTCATCAGTGTGCTTTCATGATGGCTAGAAAATAGCCAAAGGAGAAATCAAAACGGCTTTATACGCCTACAATAGCGGTATATATATTTTAATTCTGGTGATTGTGGGGCTGTCCTCTGTGCAGTGCAATATAGCAATGTCAGGAATTTTGGAGGAGACTTGCACCCGCTGTGTTTAGACGCTTAGTGACGCAAATCCATCGCAAAGACTGAAGTGGGAAAATTTATTAGGGGTTGATTTAATTAGGACAGTCTGGCGTTTCTTTAATTTACGTTTATTTTTTCATAACTAGCGGCATCTATCAGTGTGCTTCATACTGCTAGAAATAGCCCAAAGGAGAATCCAACACGGTTACTACGCCTACAATGCTGTATATATATTTATTTGGTTGATCTGCTGGTGGCTGTCCTTGCTGCAGTTTCAGTGCAATATACTAGCCACCGTCAGGACTTTGGAGTGACGTGAACTTGCGACCGCAGTGTTAGCGTTAGTGACGCACATATCCATCGAAAAGACCAAAGTGGGAAGGGGAAAACTTTATTAGGGGTTGGTTTTCAATTAGCACAGTCTGCAATTCATTTTTACTTTGGTTTATTTTTTCATAACTCAGACGTCATCTAACTGGCATACGCAGTGTGCCTTTCATTATTGGCAGAAATAGCCCTAGCATAGGATAGCATTGTTGGTTCTTTAAGAACTAAAAAAAAAAAACACAAAAAACACCTAAAAAACACAAAAAAAAAAACACAAAAAGTTAAAAAAAAAGTTAAAAGTTATAACTCTTTTCAAAATGTTTAACGAGGGCTAGGGGGGTTAGGACGAGGGAGGGGGACGTGGGCGGCACTACTGAAGGGGTCAAGAGGCGTGGTCAGGGCGGGGTGAGAACCCACTGTGTGCAGGGAGAAGGGACGCAGCCAGAGAACCAACTCCTGGTTATGTTGAAGTTACGTGGGACTGTGGTAGTAGGAGCACTGTTGAGGCACGCAGAACGTGCGAACAGGTGATGTAGTGGATTGCCGACAAGCTTAGAGCAATTTGTCCACAGTCGTATTACACGAGTCACCCGTTCACCGAAATCGGAACCACAACGCTCTGACATAGCTTCCTCCCACGTCTGCACCTACCAGGGATGATGCGCCCGTTTCCATTTTAAGCCAATCACATGGCGGAAATCAGTGCATTTAGGAATTGGACATGAGTCAGACAACTCCTTGCAGTTCAAACCGAGCATCAGTATGGGGAAGAAAGGTGATTTGAGGCTTTGGAACGTGGCTGTTGTGGTGCCAGAAGGGCTGGTCTGAGTATTTCAGAAAATGCTGAATCTACTGGGATTTTCATGCACAACCATCTCTAGGGTTAAAGAGAATGGTCCGAAAAAGAAAAAACATCCATGAGCGGCAGTTTCTGTGGGCGGAAATGCCTGTTGATGCAGAGGTCAGAAGAGAATGGGCAGACTGGTTCGAGTTGATAGAAAGGACAACATGACTCAAATCGCCACCCGTTACAACTAGGTAGGCCGAAGAGACTCGAAGCACAGTACGTCGAACTTGAGTGTAAATGGGCTAAAAGCAGCAAAGAACACACCGGGTGCCAATCATTTCAAGCTAGAACAGGAAACTGAGGATACACATTTGCACAAGATAACGAAATTGGAAAGTAGAGATTGGAAAAACGTTGCCTGGTCTGATGAAGTCTCGATTCTTCGAGGCAATTCGGATGGTAGGGTCAGAATTTCGGAGTCAACAAAATGAAGCATGGAATCAGATTGTATAAAAGGTTAAGGGCGGTGGTGGAGGGTCATGGTGTGGGGAATAGTCTTGAGCACTCTGGGCATTGGGGTTTGGGGGGGGGCTGGTTTTTTGTTTGTGGGGGGGGGTTGTGCCCCGGGGGTGGGGTGCCTCCTTCCGGCTTTTCTCCGTGTTCGTTTGTTTTTTTTTTTTTTTGCCCCCTTTTTCCCTTGTCTTGGAGTGGGGGGATACCAATTGAGCATCATTGCAACGACACAGCCTACCCGGAGTATTGTTGCTGACCATGTCCATCCTTTATGAACCAAATGTACCCAATTGATGGGCTACTTCAGCAGGAAATAAGCACCATGTCATAAAGCTGGAATCATCTCAGACTGGTTTCTATAACAGGAACAATGAGGTCACTGTACTCAAATAGCATCCAAGTCACAGATCTCAATCCAATGAGAGCATCTGTGGGATGCGGTGGAACGGAGATTCACATCATGGATGTGCACGCGTAAATTTGTCGGCAACTGGTGATTCAATCATGTCAATACGGACCAAAAAATCTCTGAGGGAATGCTTCCAGACACCTTGGTTGAATCTTATGCACGAAGAATTGAGCAGTGCGAGGCAAAAGGGGGTCCCAACCGTACTAGCAGTTGTACCTGAATAAGAGTGGCCGGTGAGTGAATACCCATCTAAAATACATACAACATGAACCATACAGTATATAATACAGACAGCGCGCCACCATAGGTATATAATTATACAGCGCACCTCATAGAGATATAATATATACAGCACGCCGCAATAGAGTATATAATTAGAGATGAGCGAGCACTAAAATGCTTGAGTGCTGTGATTCGAGTCGAACTTTTCCAATGCTCGAGTGCGTTCGAATAACGAACCTCATTGAAGTCAAGGAGACTCGAGCATTTTTCAAGGGGACCAAGGCTCTGCACAGGGAAGCTGGCCAAAAACATGGAAACCTCAGAAAATTATGGAAACACCACGGAAATGAACAGGAAACAGCAGGGGCCGCATGCATGGTGCCTCTGAGGATGCCTATTGCACCATTATGCCAAAATTATGGGCACAGCATGGCGATGACAGAGGGACCGAGTGTGGCGCTATGGAGACAATTAAATTGGATAGTACCTGATGTGGCAGTCCAAAAAAGTTTTACAACAGGGACCGGGTAGGTGGCCCTCCAGAAAAATTAAATAGATAGAGTACCTGTATGAGGCAGTCCAAAAAAGTTTTCAAAACAGAGAACGGGTAGGTGGCCCACCATAAATATTAAATAGAGTACCTGTAGTGGCACTCCCAAAAAATTTTTAAAACAGAGGACCGGGTAGTGTGCCCTCCATAAAATTAAATAGATAGAGTACCTGTATGTGGCACCCAAAATTTTTAAAAAAAGAGGATCGGGTAGGTTGCCCTCCAGAAAAATTAAATACATAGAGTACATAGCTAGAGCCAGTTGGCCTGGCAAACAATAACCAGTTGCCTCTGCTTTAGTGTACAAAGAGGAGGAGAAGGAGGAGAATAAGGAGGAGGAGTGCATGCATGAGAATTATTCAGGTGAGCTGCTTTCACCTGGTGGAGAATGGAAATCAGGGAAATCCAGGCTTGATCATCTTGATAAGCGTCCGCCTGTCAGTGCAGTCAGTCGACAGGCGTGTACGCTTATCGGTGATGATGCCACCAGCTGCACTGAAAACCTGCTCTGACAACACGCTAGCGGCAGGGCAGGCAAGAACCTCCAGGGCGTACATCGCCAGTTCGGGCCAGATGTCCAACTTTGAAACCCAGTAGTTGGAGGGAGTTGTGTGATCTTTTAGGACGATGGTATGGTCCAGCTACGTACTCCCTCACATCTTGTCTGTAAGATCACCCTACTCTGCAGAGGACTGGGGACAGGTGACAGTGTCTTGCTGGGGTGACATAAAACTGGCAAAGGCCTTGTAAAGCGTACCCCTGCCAGAGCTGGACAATCTGCCTGCTTGCCTACTCTCCCTTGCTACTTGTCCCACAGAAGTATGCCCTCTGACAGATATCAGACATCCACGTCCACTCCTCATTGTAGACTTGAGGAAGCTGACTGACCTGACTAGCAGTTCTGGTGGACGTTGACATCTGGCAGTCTACAATCGCTCTGCACTGCTGGTAAACTCTGGATAACATGGATAATTCCATCTCGTGGAATTCCATCTCGTGGGCACGTCGCACAACAGTCGGTGAGCGGGCAGTTGGAGGCAGTGCTGCGCTGCTCTAAGAGTGGCAGCATCTGTGGTCGACTTTCTGAAATGCGCACAGATGTGGCGCACCTTCGTGAGCAAATCAGACAGATTGGGGTATGTCTTGAGGAACCGTTGAACTATCAAATTAACACATGAGGCCGGCATGGCACATGTGTCAGTCGCCGAGTGCAGAGCCGCCACCAGGTTACGGCCGTTGTCACACACAACCATGCCTGGCTTCAGGTTCAGCTGTGCCAGACACAGATCTGTTTGCGCCGTGATGCCCTGTAATAGCTCTTGGGCGGTGTGCCTTTTATTGCTTAGGCTCAGCAGGTTGAGCAACGCTGTCTGCGCTAGCGACGGCATGTGCTGCGCCTAGAGCTAAAGACTGATATTCGGAGGAGGAGGAGTGTGGTAGGAGGAGGAGGCCTGAGAGACCTGGACCGATATAGGCCCCGACATCTCGGCGTCGGCAGGATATTAGCGGGCCCCAGGGTCAGACTCGGTCCCAGCCTCCACCAAGTTAACCCAATGTGCCGTCAGCGATACATAGTGGCCCGTCCCGGCAGCACTAGTCCACGTGTCCGTGGTTAGGTGGACCTTGTCAGAAACGGCGTTGGTCATGGCATGAATGATGTTGTCTGACACGTGCTGGTGCAGGGCTGGGACGGCACATTGGGAAAAGTAGTGGCGGCCGGGGACCAAACACCGAGGGGCGGCGGCCGCCATGAGGTTGCGAAAGGCCTTGGTCTCTACTATAGGGCAGCATCTCCAGGCTCAGTAATTTGGAGATTTGGACGTTGAGGGCTTGGGGGTGTGGGTGGCTGGAACGTGTTCTCTTGCGCTCTAGCCGTCTGGGGTTTTAGACGCGGAAACGCTGCGCATGGAGACATTGGTGGACGCTGTGGAGGATCGTGGAGGCGAAGGTGTGGTTTTCGAGCGGGCGGTGTTTGTGCCAGGGTCCTGGGCAGGGGGCTGACTAGCGCAAATGACACAGGGGAAGGAGCAGTGGTGTGCCCGGGCTGGAGGTGAACGGCCTTGGTTCCAATGAGTGGGGTGTTTAGCACTCATATGTCTGCGCATACTGGTGGTGGTTAAGCTAGTAGTTGTGTTACCCCTGCTGATCCTGTTGTAGCACAGGTTGCACACCACAGTCCGTCGGTCATCCGCTGTTTCTTCAGAAACAGGACTTCCGAAAATCTAGCCCTTGTCATGGGAGCTTCACTACGTGAAACAATTGGTGCTGATGCACCAGCTCTGGCCCTGCCTCTCCGTCTGGCCCCACCACTGCCTCTTCCAACCTGTTCTCGTCGGGGACTCGCCTCCATCTAAGAAGCACTGTGTTCACCCGGCCTATCAACCCAGCTTGGGTCCGTCACCTCATCATCCTCCGATCCCTCAGTCGGCTCCCACCTCGGACTTCCTGCCCAGACAACAACTTTACCACTGTCTGACAACCATGTCTCCTCATCGTCCGACAACTCTTTACACACTTCTTCCACTATGTCAACAATGTCATCATCACCCACAGACTGCGACCGTTGGAAAACCTGGGCATCGGGAAAGAGCTCAGCAGCAACCTGACAAGTGGTTTGTGACTCTGGGAAGGGTCCAGAAAACAGTTCCTCAGAGTATGCAGGATCAAATTCCAAATTTTCCTGGGAGGGGGCAGACTGGGGGGAAGGAGGTTGAGGTGGAGAAGCTGGAGGAGTACTCACTTAGGGTAACATGGGTGGACTGCGTGGAAGACTGACTGGTGGACAAATGGCTTGAAGTATTATCCGCAATCCGCGACATCACCTGTTCGCATTGTTGTGGCCTCAACAGTGCTCTACCACGAGTCCCAGTAAGTTGAGACATGAAGCTAGGGAGTGTAGCTCTGCGGCGTTTCCCTACTCCCTCATCAACAGGTAGTGTCTCACCCCGCCCAGGACCACGGCCTCTGACCCCTGCAGTAATTGGATGCCCACGCCCACTCCTTCGTCCTCTACCCTTAGCTTTCGGGTTCAACATTTTCCAAATTAAAGTCTATTTTATAGACAAAAGAGAAATATAACCTGTAAAATTTTTTCGTTCATCTTTTTTTTTTTTGGGTTTTATAGAACAAAACGTGCAGAAGAAATCAGACAGCAACCTCAGAAGATGATTGCTATGGCTAGTTTCTAACCAACACTGACAGCACATAAAAGGATTTTGTGCTGTGACTGTCACTTTAACTTTTGAAAAACGCTAATGTAGCCCTAACAAGGGCTGTTGGGTTCTTGTAGAATCACTCCTGCCTAACAGTAATCTAATAGAACACCCTAATGTTATCCCTGATCAGCAGCAGCTCTATCCCTAACGGCATCCAGACAGAGAATGATCCGAGCAGCGCGGGCTAGTATATTCCAGGGTCACCACTGCTATCGACATGTAAGTGTACCACGTGATGCTGGGTGTACTGCAGAGTCTCCTGGCTTGTGATTGGCTCTGTTTCTGGCCCCCAAAAATCAGAACGCCGGGAGATGCCATTTTCTCGAGCTGGCGAAATACTCGTTCGAGCAACGAGCAGTTGTGAATACGCTAATGCTCGAATGATCATCAAGCTCAGACGAGTATGCTCGCTCATCTCTATATATAATATATACAGCCTGCTGCCACAGAGTATATAATACATACAGGGGCACATTTACTAAGAATGGTACATGTGTGGCTTGCCTGTGTAGTGTGCGGGGGGTGCCAGATTCATGACGTCTGGCGCACGTTCTTCATGAATCTGGCACTTCCTGAACTGGCTTGACGGAGTGTACTAACTTATTTTCTAGTATATCTTTAACATAGGGCTTCGAACTTGCATGTTTAATCTGGCGCACATTCCAACTGAGCACCAGAACGCCCCCTAATTTGTGTCACATGGTGCCTAGTGCTGCTGCACCACAAAACGGTGCCTTGTGGTTCAGATACTTCTTAAATACCTGTACAAGCAGTTTACACTAGAAAGAACATGCAAGTCCAACTTAAACCGGTGCAAAGCCCTTAGTAAATGTACCCCACAGTATATACAATACATACAGTGTGCCTTCATATAGTATATTATACATACAACATGCCTCCATATAGTATATAATACATACAGGGCACCGCCATATAGTATATAATACATACAGCGTGCTATAACAACACTGAAGAAAAAGGTTGGATACGTACAAAGGACTGACCATAAATAACCATATATTTTATTGAAAATAACCACACATGTAAACAGGACAAGGAAAAAAGTTAAAAGCACTTAAAAAGATACACACCAAGGTGTATCTGGCTACCTAGGGTAAATGAACCCTATCGTCCCTCCCACGTACAGACAATGTAAAAGTATATAAAGATGAATGTACAAATTAACACCAGGTTTCCAGACCGCAATAAACAATATGATTTAGAGTGGAAACTCAATGGGGGTCATTTACTAAGGGCCCGATTCGCGTTTTCCCGACGTGTTACCCGAATATTTCCGATTTGCGCCGCTTGTACATGAATTGCCCCGGGTTTTTGGCGCACGCGATCGGATTGTGGCGCATCGGGGCCGGCATGCGCGCGACAGAAATCGGGGGGGCGTGGCCGAACGAAAACCCGACGTATTCGGAAAAACCGCCGCATTTAAAATCCGAAAATGTGTCGCTTGGGGAGCGCTCACCTTCACCTTCTATGGGATGGTGCATTCCGGGGCGTTAAGATTATTTTCGGCGCTGCAGCGCCACCTGGTGGACGGCGGAGGAACTACCATCTTAAATCCCAGCCGGACCCGAATCCTGTGCAGAGAACGCGCCGCTGGATCGCGAATGGGCCGGGTAAGTAAATGTGCCCCAATGACTTAGTAAAACTGGGTGTATACAAAAACCTGGTGATGAGAGCAGGGCTGCCTGTGTGTAGATGCAATGCCACTGTATAGGGCAATGCATACGCAATACCTATCTCGGTGAGGGTGAAAGCCAGTACCGCAGGCGGACCCAGTCAGACGGGGAGGGATGTGGAGCGGACATACAGCGTGCTGCCATGTAATAAATACATACAGCGTGCCGCCATGTAATATATAATACATACAGCGTGCCGCCATGTAATATATAATACATACAGCGTGCCGCCATGTAATATATACACTGTAAATACACACTGTGAGACCATGCACACCCTATATATAAACTGTATACACACACTGACACCATGCACACCCTTACATATATACTGTATACATACCCTGACACCATGCACGCAGTTCTAATATATACTGATTACACCACCCTGACCCCATGCCCAACTACTTAATACGGTCTACCACATGACACCATGCACACACTACATATATACTGTATACACACACTGACACCATGCACACCTACATACATACTGTATACACACACTGACACCATACACACATACATATACACTGTATACACACACTGACACCATGCACACCTACATATATACTGTATACACACACTCACCAGAATCCTTGCTCTTCTCATTTTCAGCTACTGCCAGAAAGTAAACAATTACCTGGCAGTAGCTCCAAGAAGTGCCACCCTGCGGAACTGTCATCCTAAAGCCAGGAAGTGCCGCGATTGGTGGGGGCCCCCAGCATGCTGGCTGCCTTCAGCACTGTTTCAGAAAGTCTGAAGTGGTTGGCTCAACTTGTGGAATGGTAGGTGAGTCTCTAACCAAAACTTCACTAGTGGGTGATGCGGGCGGCCATGCGTCACCCACACTTGGTGGGGGCACCTTTAAAGGCAAAGTGGTGGGGGCCCCGCTATGATCCGGCCCTGCTTTTATTCCTATGCAAATAAGACAGTAAGAATTCACAGGCAATAAAGACTCCAGTGTGTCAGACACCTATCCCATGGTAAGTAGAACTGGATCTCCTTGACAGCTGATGGGTTCAATTGTAGGTTGTAATATGGATCACAGTATAGAGGGGAAACCAAGAGAGTGATGGTGGAAAAATGTTTGTTAATATACTGTTCCTATGGAGCCTTGGTTATATATTGCAGAGGACCCTTTTAGATAGACACTTGACTGTATATGTGTGATTTCTTTATTTCAGTTTTCTGCACTACTGAGATAGGCTGCTGCAAGATGCAAAATGTGGAAGGTCCTGTACACGTGCGCTGCTCCCCGATGTGTCTCCGTGCGCTGCTCCCCGGTGTCTCTGTGCTGCTCACCATGTTCTTCAATGTGTTCTTCACATACTATTTTGTTCTCACCGTTCCGCGCGTATCTCCCGATAAGTAAGCAGATGTGCCGAACATCTGTAATCTATTCTTCACTGTGTTTTTCACTGTGTTTTTCACTTAAATGATCCTGTGTTCACAGTGTTCACTGTTTTTATTCTATTCTTCATTGTTCTTCACTGTATTTTTTAAATTAAATGCTCGATCTCGAGCAGGGATACTATTTTGTTCGCACCGTTTCGCGCGTATCTTCCGACAAGTAAGCTGATGTGCCGAACATCTGTAATCTATTCTTCACTGTGTTTTTCACTTAAATGATCCTGTGTTCACTGTGTTCACTGTTTTTATTCTATTCTTCACTGTTCTTCACTGTGCTTTTTTAATTAAATGCTCGATCTCGAGCAGGGGAAATACTCGTCCGAGCAACGAGCCGTTTCGAGTACCTTAATACTCGAACGAGCATCAAGCTTGGACGAGTATGCTCGCTCATCTCTAGTTATTATTTATACCGACTAGTTTAAAGTCTATAATAAAAATGCCAAAATTGTTGTTTTATCTATTTCAAAAATAGTTAACAAAAATTTTATCAATAAGTTTTAGGTACCATATAAAATCACTTGGAACTTATCCCACAACTAGAAGCAAGCAAAGTTGTTAAAAGTTATGTCTCTTAGAATGCAGCGAAGAAAAAACTTTGTTTGTCCTTCAAAGGTAACCTGTCATCATGTTTTGACCATTTAGCCTAAAGACAGTTTTCAACAGAAGTCTTCTTACATGTCTTTATAAAAAAATTTAATTATAAACATTCATAGCTGGTGTCTTTATAAAATCAATTTTAACCCCTTAAGGGCGCAGCCATTTTATAGCTTAAGGCTCAGCCCCATTTTTTGTATTCTGACTAACTTTTGAACTCTGTTACTTATCTAAACAATTCTAAGATTGTTTTTCCCCCACATGTTGTACTGCATTTTAGTGGTAAATGTTGGATGATAAGTAAAAAATTATGAATTTTTAAAAAAAATTGACATTTTCAAATTCAAAATCATCGCGTTTTCAGGCAGATAGATTTACCATCTAAATAAATTGCTGAATAACATTTCCCATGTGTCTACTTTACATTTTCAAATGAGATCCTTGGCTGCGATACGTATAGCAATAGGTCATCAGCGTACAATGCTGCTTTGCAGTGACGAGAGCCCATGTGGATACCATGGATATTAGCGTTGTTTCTAATGGCAACAGCCAAATGCTCCATTACTAGAACGTATAACAAAGGGGACAGAGGGCACCCCTGTCTAGTCCCATTTTTAATTGTGAAAGAAGAGGATAAATTGCCGTTAACCCTAACTTTCGCAGTGGGGCTGGAGTATAGAGCAAGAATTTTCCCCAAAAAGTTTGGACCTATCCCTATTTGTCTCAGCGCTGCCTCCATAAAACCCCAGCTAACCCGGTCAAAGGCCTTTTCTGCATCGATCGATAATAGACATGCTGGGACCTGTCCTGCCTTAGCCTGGGACATCAGCAGAAAGGTCTTAATCAGATTATCTCTGGCCTCCCTACCCTGGACAAATCCCACCTGGTCAGTATGAATGACTGAGGGTAAGTGAGGGGCCAATCTCTCAGCCAAGACTTTGGCGAACAGCTTCACGTCCACGTTGATCAAAGAAATGGGACGGTAGCTGGCTGGAAGAGACGGGTCCTTCCCTGGCTTAGGCAATACGCTAATATGAGCCTCTAAGGCCCGGTCAGAGAATCCAGAGTCCGCAGAGACTGCGCTAAAGACCTTGGCCAATAAGGGGGACAGGAGCTCCCTAAATTGCTTGTAAAAGGCTGGAGTAAAGCCGTCTGGGCCTGGGCTCTTCCCAGTAGGGGTGTTTTTGATAACTACAGAAACTTCTGTAGGCTCAATCTCCTGTTCCAGCCCAGAAATCACCTCTCCAGTCAAGGGCGGTAGGCTAGTTTCTGAGATGTAAGACTCTATCTGAGCTTCATGTGGAGGAGCGGCCCTAGGTGTGTCGGGGCCTTTTAGGGCGTACAGGGAAGAGTAGTACGAAGAGAAGCTATCGCACATTTCAGATGGTTGATAAACCTCTGTCCCCCCCGGGCCCTTAATCTTGGGTATGTAGGAGGTGAGGGACCGAGGGTGTAGTAAGCGGGACAAGGGGCGACCGCATTTGTCCGCATGATCGTATAAGTAACTTTGAAATCTAGCCCTCTGATGGAGGTACTTTTGGTCTAGAAGGGATCTCAGAGATTCCCTAGCTAATGTCAATTCTGCTAGGACCTCGTGGGATAGGGTAGATTTATGACGCGTTTCGAGGCTCTGAATTTTAGAGGTAAGTGACTCTATCCGGGCTAAATTCTCTCTTTTAAGACGAGTCCCATGGCGGATGAAGATATTTCTCAGGGAGTATTTGAGGTGTTCCCACTGCTGCGGCAAGGGGGTCTGATTGTTTGTGGTTTGTGCTTGGATGTAAGTATTGATGTGTTCCCGGATGTCTGCCGCGCAGAGGGAGTCCCTCAGAAGATTATCATTCAATCGCCATGTCCACGGAGAACGGGAGTTTAGAGGTAATGTCAAGGACAGGAATACTGGGGCATGGTCAGAGAATAGTATGTTCCCTATTTCTGCCTCAGGGGCCCAGGACAAAGCATTATGACTTATGAGAAAGAAATCAATCCGGCTATAAGAGCCATGTGCAGGTGAAAAGTATGAGTAGTCCCTGTCCTGAGGGTGTAGGATGCGCCATACATCCAATAATTGGAGGGCCTGTATGTCACGTTTAAGGGACCGCATTTGGTTCTGTGGAAGATAGTTTCGACCCCCTGAAGTGTCAATCAAGGGGTCTAGTGGGAAGTTAAAGTCACCCCCTATGACTAAGTGACCTTCGGCAAATTCTGAGAGCGCTGCCAAGAGTTTTTTGCATGCTGAAACAGGGTTATGATTAGGTAGGTACCAGTTGGCGAGAGTCAACACTTGTCCCATAATTTTTACCTTCAAAAAGACGTATCGACCAGAGTCATCCGTCCGAGAGGCGATCACTTCGTGAACTAGCGACCTGTGGAGGGCTATCGATACTCCCTTGGACTTTGCCTCAGGGTTGGCACTGTGGAACCAATGTGGGAAATTCCGATCTCGGATGTTTGGCACGCTGGTGGACTTGAAATGCGTTTCCTGTAAAAACAGAATGTTAGCCCGGTGTTTGTGCATATCATACAGGATTTGTGAGCGTTTTTGAGGAACATTCAGTCCTCTGGCATTAAAGGAGCACAATTTCAAGGTATCCATCTGGGAATCTATTGGAGTCGTGGTGGAGGGGATGCAGGAGTCCCCCTAGCCTGCTAATATAGAAGGCCAGAGGAAAGTGTACAGGGGAGGGAAGTGTGACAAAAGGAGGGGAGAGGGAGGAGAGAGAATAGAAAACACAAATATACACAATAAACAAACAAAGAAAAACAAAAATTGCGTTGGGGAAGCAACAGCTACTATACCGCAGGCAGACCAGCTGGCCACGGATTCCCCTGTGGGTAGTAAACTAACTGTAGAGGAGACCGCCATCCCCTGCCGCAACCAAATCTTACACAAAAATAGAAATATCGACATCTGAACGTATCCAGCATTAAGGGGTGTGAGTGAAGGAAATTGGGATTTGGGGTTAGGTAGAGCAATTGAGCAGAGGGTCTTGATAACTATAACGGCTCTAGGCAGCGAGGCTCGCCCATCTCATTTCAACCTGGCTTGATGCCTACTGTTAACTGTGACGCAATATGAGCCCAAGTTGTAGATATTTAACATAGACCCTGCAACTCATCTAACACTCAGAACATTAACTTAGTGCTTGTGTCAGAACCTATGACGTATATGTGACTCAGTTCAATGGCTGGGGCGCATGGTCACGACCCCGACGGGCCCTGCCTCGTCCAGGGCCACGATGTGCTCTACGCCCGGGCAGCCCCCCCAATGGAGGAAGGTTACCGGGTCGCCCTGGTAAAGGCAAGCCGGGCCAATCTGTGATTGCCGGAGCCGGAAAATCCAGCGCCGCAGCAAAAGCCGGGACATCTCTGGGATGGCACACCACATATCTTTGATCTGCCCGTCTTATCTGCAGGCGAAACGGAAAACCCCACGTGTATGGTATGTCTCTTTGACGGAGTTCATCCAATAAAGGTTTAAGTGCTCTTCGTTTGAGCAGGGTCAGCCGTGATAGATCGGGTAACAACTGAAGGTGAGCCCCTTGATAGATAATGTCGCCAGCTAGACGTGCTTTAGACATGATAGCGTCTTTAAGTTGGAACCGATGCACCCTGCATATCACATCTCTAGGCTGGTCACCTGCTGGTGGGCGGGCCTGTAGTGAACGGTGGGCTCGGTCTAGCTCCAGGGGTGTGTCTGCCGGGACTTCCAGTAAGGAGTTAAATATTTGTCGCAGAGTATCGTGAAGCGAAGGAGTTTCCACAGTCTCTGGGAGGCCCCGCACTCTAATGTTATTGCGGCGACCTCTGTTCTCAGCATCATCTAACTGATCCGCGAGATATTGCAGTTGAAAGGTATGGGTGGATATAGCCTCATCATGGGAGTTTAGACGTTCTGTAAGCGTATTGTTGACTTCCTCTGTCAATGAGACCCTGGCTCCCAATTGTTGAACCTCTTCCCGCACCATATTTAGCTCTGCTGTATAAGATTGCTCCAACCTGGCTACATAGCTTTCCATATCATCCCTAGTGGGTATAGTACGGAGGTGTGAGCTTAGGGCACGTAATTCAGCTAAGGCACCAAACTCCTGGGACCATATATTCTGCTGTGTGGTAGAAGGCCCCTCTGGGGAGAAGGCTGCGGCCATTACGCTGTGCCCTGTGGAGGGTACAGGGAGCTGATTCGGGTCCTGCGAGGGGTGAGGAGAAGGTGCTGGGCTATGGGCTGAGGGTGTCCCTGGCCAGTCCTCCCCCATTTCAGACCATAAGGCCGGGGAATGAGGAGCGGAGGGTATGTCTCCTCTGGGGCACGGCTGCCAACCGGCGGTCTCCCTCTCTACCACTCCAAAATGGCCTCGCTGCTGGCTCTCTACCTCTGCGGCCCAGGAAGGGCCCGGTGTAGAAGATGGGGAGATCTGTGGGGCATAGCATGGCCTCCTAATCATTGCTGGTGGGCTGACAGGCTGAGCTGTATCCATAGCATTAGGTACCTGGAGGTCATTACTCTGCTGAGGCAGAGGACCAAGGTGGACAGACGCCTCTGCCAGAGGAGGGGTGCTGCTTCCCGGTGGCAGGTGCGTGACAGGAGCCCCAGGTGGCCGTTCCTCTTCATGGCTCCCATGCTGCTCCGCTGCAGGCTCTGTACTCGCAGCCCGATCGGCTGCCCGCTCCAACCGCGCCACGGAGCAGATCATTCCACTCCGCGGCTGTGCGGGGAGAGGGCCGCCGCGGGGGGATGTAGCCGCGGGGTCCGCCATCTTGGCCACGTGCTCCATCAGTGCTGGAGCGCCGGCTTCTTCTCCCTGCTCCCCTCCGTTCGTGCCGGCATCTGGTATCTGCGGCTGTGCTGCGCAGGAGGCACCCGGGGTCTCCGCTGTATGGGACTCCCTCTCCGCGTCTCCCGATCCACGTGCAGAGCCCGCCGCCATGTCAGAGCTCCGGGCGGATGTCGCTGCCGTCACTATGCCGGTGAGGTATTTGCTTATACCTCTAGCTGAGGTTCGTCCGAGCGGTACTGAAGGGGTTCGGGTACCCCCTTTTCTCTTTGCACCCATGTGTGATGAGAAGGGATCGCTGGATACGCGTTTATGCTGGTCACAAGCAGGGTGAAGGCAGGAGCAGGCTTAATGTGCAGCCATCTTCCTCAGCAGTCAGGACACGCCCCTCCCAACTTGACAATTTAAACAGTAACTTATTGCTCTCTTTTGTTCCACAACAGTCAATCGTATCAGCCCCCTGAGGACACCAATACAGTTGAAAGCAGGAAGGAAAATTCAGACATCATTGTAGCTTCTCTTCAGGGTCTTTCTGTACAGGAAGAATCGTGGGGCCAGTAGTAGGACCTCCAAAAATATTCTGGGTCTGTTCACACCTTACTCCTCTTGCAGTTCCAATCAGTCAAGGATATGTCACTTTAAAAGAGTGCCAAGAGCTGCATCTTAATTGTCTAGGACTGCAGGAAGATTTAAGTCCTGTCTAGTGAACTTTGTCCTGGGGCGACAGCCTGGGTGCCCACAGAAAGGTCCCGGAGTGCCACCTCTGGCACCCACGCCAACACTGCCATAGACCATTACACTGCATAAAATATTACAAAAAAAGTATTCGTCCGAGCAACGAGCAGTTTCGAGTACGCTAATGCTCGAACGAGCATCAAGCTCGGACGAGTATGTTCGCTCATCTCTAGTTATAATAATATAATAATTCCTTTATTTATATAGCTCACACAGATTACACAGCGCTACACAGATCTTGGTTGGGTCCGTAAATATTAATATAAACTACACTGGATATCAAAATTAGCAAACAATGTCTGATCACTTAGGTTAATGAAGAAGGCTATGATATACACTGCAGAGTAGGTTTTCAGTCCAAAAGCTCTTTCACATTGCACAGTAAGACGAGACAGATCCTTGCCCTGTTCAGTGCTGAACTGACAAGCAATTCCAGCTACAGTGTTGAAACAATTACTCATGGAGATTTTCCACATTATTCTGTCCTCTCTTCAATTTTTCTTTCAAGGGTGACCAACCTTCTTGGGGGACATAAAAGAGTTTCTGATGTTATAAAGATGCAATACTCGACCAACCTCTCTATGACAATGGATGATATAGTAAACCCATGTGCCTTCATCTGGACAACCTTCTGTCGCAGTTTTGGACCCAATGCTAGATATCACTTTTGACTGTGTCTTATCAGTCCTGTAGTTGCTTCAAGTTTTTGAGGCAACTCTCAGTATGTGTAGTGTTATTAACAGATTTAAAGCTGCCTTTTAAATGTTGCATGGTGGGGACAGTTGTGGGTTTCATGGGTTATTAATAATGCAGCATTCATGCTGCTGGGAGTTACCCAGCAGCATTAAGGGTAAATAAACTTCAAACCCTGTGGTAGGTTTCTTTTAATGCACAGCAAGCCCAAATCCTCCAATGTTATCCACGATGGACTCAATATAGTAAAAACTCTTTGTAACATCAACTGTGAAGATAATGTTTATTCAGGGCTGGATTAAGGGTTGTGTGGGCCCCTGGGTGGGGCCCTGCCCACAATTTTTTGTAAATGTTGCTAGTTATATATGCACCCCATAATGAATATATACAGCTCCCCCAGTAACACATATACCAGTATACACAGCACCATGCCCGTTAACACACAGACACCTTATATATTGCCATCTAAAATACATACAACATGACAACATATAGTATATAATACATAGAGCGTGCCGCCATAGAGTATATAATATATACAGCGCACCGCCATAGAGTATATAATATATACAGTGTGCTGCCATAGAGTATATAATACATACAGGGGAACATTTAATAAGAATGGTACAAGTGTGGCTTGCCTGTGTAGTGTGCAGGGGGTGCCAGATTCATGATGTCTGGCACACATTCTTCATGAATTTGGTGCTTCCTGAACTGACCCTTAGTGTACTAACTTTTTTTCTGGTCTATCTTTAACATAGGGCTTCGAACTTGCATGTTTAATCTGGCGCACATTCCAACTGAGCACTAGAACGACCCCTAATTTGTGTCGCATGGTGACTAGTGCTGCTGTGGTTCAGGCACTTCTTAAATACCTGAACAAGCAGTTTACACTAGAAAGAACATGCAAATTCAACAGAAAACTGGTGCAAATGTCCCCCACAGCGTGGCTCCATATAGTATATAATGCATACAGCATGCGTGCCTTCATATAGTATATAATACATACAGCGTGCCGCCATGTAATATATAATACAGACAGCGTGCCGCCATGTAATATATATTACATACAGCGAGCTGCCATATATATAAACTGTAAATACACACTGTGAGACCATGCGCACCCTACATAAAAATGGTATACACACACTGACACCATGCACACCCTACATATATACTGTATACACGCACAGACACCATGCACACACTACATATATACTGTATACATACCCTGACACCATGCACACACTACATACACTCACCGGCCACTTTATTAGGTAAACCATGCTAGTAACGGGTTGGACCCCACTTTTGCCTTCAGAACTGCGTCAATTCTTCGTGGCATAGATTCAACAAGGTGCTGGAAGCATTCCTCAGAGATTTTGGTCAATATTGACATGATGGCATCACACAGACGGTTGCACATCCTTGATGCGAATCTCCCGTTCCACCACATCCCAAAGATGCTCTATTGGATTGAGATCTGGTGACTGTGGAGGCCATTTGAGTACAGTGAACTCATTGTCATGTTCAAGAAACCAGTCTGAGATGATTCCAGCTTTATGACATGGCGCATTATCCTGCTGAAAGTAGCCATCAGATGTTGGGTACATTGTGGTCATAAAGGGATGGACATGGTCAGCAACAATATTCAAGTAGGCGGTGGCGTTGAAATAATGCTCAATTGGTACCAAGGGGCCCAAAGAGTGCCAAGAAAATATTCCCCACACCATGACACCACCACCACCAGGTTGAACCGTTGATACAAGGCAGGAAGGATCCATGCTTTCATGTTGTTGATGCCAAATTCTGACCCTACCATCTGAATGTCGCAGCAGAAATCGAGACTCATCAGACCAGGCAACGTTTTTCCAATCTTCTACTGTCCAATTTCGATGAGCTTGTGCACATTGTAGCCTCAGTTTCCTGTTCTTAGCTGAAAGGAGTGGCAACCGGTGTGGTCTTCTGTTGCTGTAGCCCATCTGCCTCAAAGTTTGAAAGATGCGTTCAGAGATGCTCTTCGGCCCCAGTTTCTGAAATACTCAGACCAGCCATTCTGGCACCAACAACCATGCCACGTTCAAAGGCACTCAAATCAACTTTTTTCCCCATACTGATGCTCGGTTTGAACTGCAGGAGATTGTCTTGACCATGTCTACATGCCTAAATGCACTGAGTTGCCGCCATGTGATTGGCTGATTAGAAATTAAGTGTTAACAAGCAGTTGGACAGGTGTACCTAATAAAGTGGCCGGTGAGTGTATATACTGTATACACACACAGACACCATGCACACACTACATAGATATTGTATACACACCCTGACACCATGAGCCCACTACATATATACTGTATACATACCCTGACACCATGCGCACACTACATATATACGGCCCTGCTTCTATTCCTATGCAAATTAGACAGTAAGAATTCATAGGCAATAAAGACTCCAGTGTGTCAGACACCTATCCCGTGGTAAGTAGAACTGGATCTCCTTGACATGGATCACAGTATAGAGGGGAACCTAAGAGAGTGATGGTGGAAAAATGTTTGTTACTATACTGTTCCCATGGAGCCTTGGTTATATATTGCAGAGGACCCTTTTAGATAGACACTTGACTGTATATATGTGATTTCTTTATTTCAGTTTTCTGCACTGCTGAGATAGGCTGCTGCAAGATGCAAAATGTGGAAGGTCCTGTACACACCTGGCCATTATAACTTCCACATGACCTAAATTAATTATTGTTACTACATTTAAAAATTTTTTATTACACAGTGCATTTCATTCTCCTCTGACAGATGGTAATGCCAGTAATTCTCTGCAGGTGCTCCGTTTGGTAAAGTATTTAAACACATTATACAATTAAAGCAACACTCTCCTTCATTAAGAAATGCACCATATAATGTCACAGGCAACATGTCTCTTCATATATCGAAATAAGACAGTTCTCAACACAAAGGTGCAGCCAGCACCCAAAACTGGAATCACTTCTTTATCTGTATGATTGTGTGGCCAATGGAAGAAGCAGGCGGACCCGGTCATGGTTAATGGAGAAGGCACAAACCAGGAGTAGCAAACAACTGCTTTTTTCACTCTTTAGGCAACACAAGGCCAATACGGACACTACAGCAATCCAGTTAAAACATAGTGGAGAACATTTACTAAGGAATTTGCGCCAGATTTATATCAGACTTTGCACATTCTTTCTAGTGGAAGCTGCTTGCACAGGTATTTAATAAGTGTCTGCACCAAAGGGTACATTCACACAGAGGTATGCCCGCCGTGTGCTGGAGAGGAGGAGGAGGCGGCCCCTCCTCCCTCCATAGAGAATAGCGGCGCACGGCCACACACATGCCGAAAGATAGAGCATGCTCTATCTTTTTGCGGTGTGCGGGCCGGATCGGTGCCACACATGTGTAGCACTGTATCTGCGCCGCGCCGCTATTGCCGTCTATGGGGACGTACATGCGGCTGCAAATTTGGCCATGTGGCCATGTGAATGTGCCTATAATTGTGTTGCACGTGACCGTTTGGGTGTGCAGCTGGACTAGCCACCATGCAACACAAATTAGGGGGCGTATTGGTGCTCATTCGGACTGTGTGCCAGATTTAACATGCAAAGTCTGTTGCACGCACTATGTAAAAGGTGCACCACAAAAAAGTTGGTGAACTCTGTTGGGCCAGTGCAGGGAAGCGCCAGATTCATGATTTCTGCCGTCCATTTTTAATGAATTTGTTGCACCGAGCATTATACACAGGCAGAGCACTTTTAGTGTAGTTTCCTACATTCTTAGTAAACGTGCCTCAGTCACTTTAACATTATATTTCAACAGTTCATAGGAACAAATTAAAGGAAACCTACCATTTGATTTGATGCATTATGAAACACACCTTGATGATGTTGTTGCTACACTGATGCAGGATCAACTCTTGGTTAATCCCTAAGCTGAGTTGTTTTGCTCAAAAAAACAATTATAACATTCAGGACCTTGGGAAAGCTGGATCAGCATGTAACACATTACACACGGGAAGGGGGCACTAATCATCCTGAGCTGGATCACTCATACACAGCAGCTGGGGGATGGTGCAGCAATTGATTATTCTGTCTGGTAGTGAGAAAACTGATTGCATAATCCAATCATCCTCTGCAGAGAGAAACTCTCCTGCTATGAGAAGCAAGTGCTGAACCAGCCATAGAAGGGACAGAGCTTCATTATCTTAATGTTTTATCTGTTTTATCAGCAAAACCACTCAACACAGGGATTAACCAAGATATGATCCTGCATCAGTGTAGCTACAGCATTCTCAAGGTATGTTTGCTTCATAATGCATCAAATCAAATGGTAGGTTTCCTTTAAGGTATCAGTTTATCAGTTGTAGTAACTAGTTTCCTTACTGGTAAGTTGCTAACAGTAAGTGACCTCTCTCCAGTTTTTTACATTAGGTTCATATCACAGAGCAGATTTACTTCACTCCAGTTGTGGAGTGGTTGTATTCTATGTCCATCTTGCAGCTGCATACACCCCACTTATATGTCACTTTCCTACCTGCAGGGAGGAAAATATCCTCATACATCCCTGTGTACCAGCTGGAGAACTCTCGCCTCTCTGTCTCCGCATTTAATCACTGAAAATTTATCAGGTACTCTGTGACAAATAAGCAGATGCACCTTTACACACATTTTTAGGAAGCATAGCCAAAATTATACGTACTTTAAAAATTACCTTTGTATATAAGGTAATAGAAGGGCAAAGAAGCAGTTATATATCACCTTAAACTAACAATTTTGTAAATGAACTAGCTCAGGCTCAATGGAGCCAAAATGGCTGGCAAAAAACAATTTTGCTGGAAACACCCCTACCATTTAATGACAAGACAAGCCTCAGGAACAAAAAATCCTTTGATTTTCTCTGAAATCAAAGGTGCGCCTTATAATCCAGTGCGCCTTATATATGAACCTAATTACAAACAACAGCTGCCTTGAAGGTCTGCCATCTGCTGGTCACTCATCCTTATAATCATGTGCGTTTTATAAACCGGTGCGCCTTATATATGAACCTAGACATTTTATCGGGCATTTATTGATGGTGCGCCTTATAATCTGCTGCGGCTTATAGTCCAAAAAATACTGTATTCCATTTTCTGTTACCCTGGAAAAACCCTTTAATCAGTATGACGCAAATTCCATAGATTCAGATCTGCATTCACTCTCTATGAAACAGGCAGGACAATGACTCTATGATGAATCCCAGGCACTGGAGGGAAGATCTCTGCAGTAGAGAAAGGTGTAGGATTGCATGTGGTAGGTAAGAATTATTATTATATTTATTAAAATGGATAACATTCTGGAGGGCAAGTTTTTCACATTGGATACTACAGATAACTTTAATTAATTAAATATAAATTAAATAAGACTAACAATTCATTAAGGAATATTATATATAAATGTACTATGGGGGATGCTATATATGTATTTGGTGAGTGCTACAAAAATCATGTAATCATATAAAAACACCTAAGTGAAGGAGTCACGCGCCATCACCTATATTTATACTATGATCACTTTTATGATCTGCTGAGTGTCTGAGGAGAATTTGTTTATATTTTAATTTTTTTTTAAACATTTGTATTGATGATATTTTTGCATTTTTACTCAGTATCAGTATAGTGGGTATTATTCGATACCAGTATGGTGGTATTATATAAGGACATCAGTAAACTTATCTTGTGTGTTCCCGAGGAACTTCTTTTATTATAGCGCTTTATATTGTGGCAATATAGAGTCATAAACATTATGCTAATTAGCCTGGGGTGCTCCAGCTATGTTACTAGAATGCCACAGTCCACAGTGCACAGAGTAGGTTACGGGCAGGACTAGGTTGGACTTGTATTGAAATGAAGGAACTGAATAAATTAACAAGGCGTTCTGAGGTGTTGCGGTGATGTAGCCGGGGCGGACCAGACTAATTAGCATAATTTTATAACTCCATATTATCGCAATTGCGGCATATACAGTTATAATTAAAGAACTCTGGAGGAACAATGTTCCTCAGGAACTTCTTAGTTGGACACGTCTACTATCAGTCCTTTAGTCACTATGTAGTGGTAATGGTAGTGGTCATAGTGTGGGTCGGTATTACAGAAGCAATATGGTGGCATTGTTCAGTCATTATGTAGTGGTAACAGTTGTGATTACGGTATGGCAGTATTATACAGCAGCAATATGTTGTTTATATATGCGGTCACAATGTAGCAGTATTATCTCAATCTCTGTACAGCTGTTATATTTATGATATTATTCTTTGCATCATGTGTCATATAGAGATCAATGAGTCATATGTAACCAAAAACGATAAAACAAGTTAGAATATTTTCTGGTGGGATTGATGCCTGACTTTTGCCAAAATTGTGTAGGCACGTGTGTATAAGACCATACCTACCGTAGTACCTCCCAATGTACAAAAATATAACTACCGTGATTCTGTCTCTATGTACATATACAGTACACACCTGCTATACTTCTGTAGCCTTTGTACAATAATATGGATACAGTAATACTTTGTACAGCAATGAAACGTTGTATCTGGATGATACCGGTCTAGATTTGTATGATTTACCCTTTTGTAGCCTCAACTGAAGAAAAGTAACATGTTGACAGTATTTCACTTGTTCAATTCTACATCATATTACATAAAATAAGTCGTACTGGACAAGTTTACTTCTTTACATATTCTAGAAAGCAGATTATTTCTTAAGTGAAGCATGTTTCTGTGGAAAATGCAGATACACAATGAAAACTAATATGTGTGTTGAGGCCAGGTCTGACACCAGGAGAGAACAGGTTTTGGCACCTCATATCTCAGCCCCGTCCACCTGCTCATAGTATGGCCAATGGTTCTATGTCAAGTCCTGGAAAAGTCATCAAGCATGAAATGTAATTAGGCTCTTAATGACTCATCAGCTCTACCATTAAGATTTTAGTCATTCAGATTATATGCTTCAGTGCTAGGAACATAAACTGGGGAACCTGAGTGCTGGAACGGGCACAAGATGTGAACCTAATGGACTAGGCTAGCGTGGGGTTTGGAACACTAAGAAATTTTAGGGGTTTGCTGAATCTTTGTGTTGACAAACATCATCCATATGGCAAATTACTTTACTGAGCTGAGTTCAAGTATATGGTATTATTACATTCCCACAAATGTTACACTAACAGGCTGATTTTTAAAATCTTTTTAAAATTTGTTTTCATTAACTAATTAGTTTAATATCCTCCAGCCTAAAACTGACAAAAATTTAATAAATGTATACTATTGATAAGTGTCAGTATACTATAGTACTACACTAGTCCTGTATATCATAGCAGTATTGTGTGCTGTCACTATGGAGAAAAGATTGTTGCTATGAAATTGTTATGCATTTTTACCACTAGATCAGCAAACAAATTATTCAATAAAAAGTGATATGGATATCAGAATATGGACATCCCACTCTTATGATGACAGCCTCCAGTGTTAGAATTTAGGCCAGAGAGGAGATTTATGATGACAGCCTCCAGTGTTAGAATTTAGGCCAGAGAGGAGATCACCTGATCATTGTTAAAGCTTAAAGTGTAACCATTTTTTATATCATATATTATATATTCTATATACAGGCGGTCCCCTACTTAAGGACACCCGACTTACAGACAACCCATAGTTACAGACGGACCCCTCTGCCCACTGTGACCTCTGGTGAAGCTCTCTGGATGCTTTACTATAGTCCCAGACGGCAATGATCAGCTGTAAGGTGTCTGTAATGAAGCTTTATTGATAATTCTTGGTCCAATTACACCAAAAATTTTGAAACTCCAATTGTCACTGGGGCAAAAGAAATTTTTTTTTCTAGAACTTCCATTATAAAATATACAGTTTCGACTTACATACAAATTCAACTTAAGAACAAACCTCCAGACCCTATCTTGTATGTAACCCGGGGACTGCCTGTACATGTTCAAGAGAGGCCTGGATGACTTTCTGGAGATAAAAAATATCATGGGTTATGGGGATAAAACATTTATTTAATTCTTAAGCCGTGATTGGCCAGTCAAACCTGACTGGCCAATCACGGCGATCGGCGGGCGGGACCAATTTGATTGGTCGGGTGACGGAGACAGGAACTCCTCCTGCCTCTGTCACCCAATTCTCGTCCCGATGTCACCACGTCGCGAGACGTGGTGACAATTCTAAAATCCTATGCGCTCGCGCCGTAGCTGTACTGCGCTGAGCGCTAATCGTCGGAAGCTGCGCAGTACAGCTACGGCGCGGAGCGCTATGGTGTTAAAGGTTGGACTTGATGGGCTTGCGTCTTTTTCCGGCCTTATATACTATGATATTGTGTGGGGGGAGTGTTGTGAACATTCTCCTTAGTTTGGAAAGAATCAGACTGCAATGTGCCCCTTAGTTAGAATGTTACTTGTCTTCAGGACACAGTTTTCTCTCTCCTTATCTGCTTGTTACACAGACTGCAATGTGCCCCTTAGTTACAATGTTACTTGTCTTTAGGACACAGTTTCCTCTCTCCTTATCTGCTTGTTACACAACTGTGAGCGTTCACCCTTCCGGGTAAGTTGATGTGCCCCATAGTCTCCAAAACATAAATAGTATAGAACTTACAGTATATAAAAAAGGCACTAGTGAAATTAGAAAGGCAGATGTAAAAGTAATAGTATAAACCATAATGTATCATTTATCTATAATGATATATATAATGATCTAAAAACTACAAAAAAGCTAGAAATTTGGTGCGTCCATTACCTCCAACCTTTGATCAAGAAAAAGATAGATAGATAGATAGATAGATAGATAGAAAGATAGATAGATAGATAGATAGCTGAGAGAAGGTAAAAGATCAAGGTTGTTCAAATCTGCCATGTAAAATTGAGTGGGAGGAATTTATCATATGCCAGTGGTTCTGGCTTTGGCCTCTTGATGCATTCATTGGGTGGCACAGCTGCCAGGCAAAACTATTCCAGGTCGGATCTGCTGTAATTTTGTATAAAAATTTGTGAACAAAAGTTTGCAGGTTTCTAAAAAATGTGCAGAATCAGGGCAGGAACACCCTGTGACCGCCCACTACATGCCCAAACAGCATAGTTGCGACAATAATCACAAATTCTTGCAGTGCACAAGAATTAGCAATTATTTCAGTGGTTTTACGCCAAAAAATGAGCTTAGAAACATTGATAAATCTACCCAGTGTATTTATGTTCAAATATGGAAATTGATCTACCGTATACACTCGAGTATAAGCCGAGTTTTTCAGCACAAAAAATGTGCTGAAAAGCCCAAACTCGGCTTATACTCGAGTGAAAGAAAAAACAAAGAAAAAACCCTCACCTCTCCGGCGCCCCGGCAGGTCCCTGTGACGTCGCAGGCTCTGTTGTCAGCGGCGGCCGCTGGAATAGTATTGTGTGTGCCGGCTACCGGCACACACATTGATGTCAGCGGCGGCCGCTGGAATAGTATTGTGTGTGCCGGTAGCCGGCACACACACTGATGTCAGCGGCGGCCGCTGACGTCAGAGGTGTGCGCTGCACGGGAATGGCTATATACTGGCGTAGGGGCTGGCAGGCTATATACTACAGGGGCTGGTAGGCTATATACTACAGGGGCTGGTAGGCTATATACTACAGGGGCTGGTAGGCTATATACTACAGGGGGTTGGCAGGCTATATACTGGGGGGGGCTGTGACCAATGCATTTCCCACCCTCGGCTTATATTCGAGTCAATAGATTTTCCCAATTTTTGGTGGTAGAATTAGGGGCCTCGGCTTATACTCGGGTCGGCTTATACTCGAGTATATACGGTAATCTTTCTGTTTCACATGGCTGCAATTCTATCCAGTTATTGGTGGCCTGCGTCTCCACAATCTGATTTAGTCCAGTCATACATCCAAATGACGAAAAATTATGGCAATCTCCACTGCAATTTTCTCCAGGTCTGGTTGTCATCAAGAAACATCCAATTTCTGCAAGTTCGCGACTCGGTCCTTTCAAGGTTTTGAAGCAGATTAAAATTTTAACAGGCTTCAGGTTGTGGACCCACTGTACCTCCAGACCGACTTTGTGCTAGTGGCAGCTGGCACAGGCACAGTAAATATCTCAGAAACTTGGCACAAAGGGACAGGCAGAGAATGTGGTCAAACAGCAAATCCAAGGTCAAGCCAGGCAAAGTTTGTAAAAAGACAAAAGTGAGGTAACAGGTCAAGGCAGGCAGAGCAAATTCAGAAGTGCTGGAACAAGCTCAGGGTGGCAACAGGAACACAGGTACACCACTAATACCTTGGCAGCACACTAGCAAGCTAGATGCATTTGTTCAGGTAACTTTCTGTGGAGGATGCTTTCCTTTATAGCCCATACGTATAGCAGATTTGCTGGAAGCAGAAAGCAAATACTTCAGGATCTTAAAGGGAACCTGCCATCACAATGGGAATTTTTCAGTTTTTTAAAGAGCATGTAATGCTCAATATAAATCATGTTTTGGTTAGTCCTTAAATCTTTAACTTTTTCACTCCTACACAGAGCTTGCCAAATGAGTCATTTGTAATGAGTGAGTGTAAATGACAACAGTTTTGATGAGGAATCCTTATCAACTTCTGAACCCTAAAAGACCACAGTTCAGTATTACATTGGTCAACTAATTTAATATGATTTTATTACTACGACTCCAATGGCGTAATGATCGTGTTTGCAGCAGGTGCGACCTCGACCAGGCCCGACGATGGACCTGGGCCCGTCCTCAACCAGGCCCGACGATGGACCTGGGCCCACAGACTGCCTGATGGGTCCCCTCAGAGGTGAAGTGAACCAATTCTATGCATGTCAGACACACATACAATTGAAAACAATAGCAGCGCAGGCAGATGCACGTCTATGTGCTGTGCTTGCACACACTAATGGCCGTACATCTGCTCTCTCTGCTGCCAGAGAGAAGAGGAAGCCGTGGGATCGCTGGGTGAGGCGAGTACAGAGTTTATTGTTTTTGTTTCATGAAGAGGGTGTCTGCTGACATTTCGTTAAGAGGGTCTCTGCTGTGAGTATTTCTGTAATAAGAGCTTCTGGAAAGTATATTAATAAGGGAGGCTGCTGGACACTACATATAAGGTGTATATGGAGTTTGGTTCTATGAGTATAATTCTGTGTAGCATATATGTGTATTGCGCAGGTCAGGGGTGGCAGTGAGAGTTTAGGTGTATGGGGACCCCAATCCAAACTTTGCACCAGGGCAAAGTAGAGTCTTGTTACGCCACTGGATGACTCCTAGTTACAAATGGACTACCCTTGCCACTGCAACAACTGGGTGCTGGTAACTTACTGTAATTTGTCCCAGGCTGCAATAATGAACTGTACGAGTTAAGAAAGATGTCTAAAATTAAGCTTTATTATTGCTCCTTTTAAATATGACAACCCAAAATGTTCAAAATCCACATTATATACATTACTTAACCTCTACAAAGCATCACCAGTGCTTTGTAGAGGTTAATAATCCGAAGGACACCAAACTTTTATAAAAGATAATTACCGGCTTATTGCTGGTAAACTCCTAATTTAAATTAGCCTGAGGTGCTGCGGTGTGGTTGTTCTGGGCTCTGGCTTCAGCTTTCCCACCACAGTGCTTATAACCTGCCTGCTGCCTCCTCATCCTAAAAAAATCTAAATGTAAAACCACATACTTCCATTATCATTGTAGTCTACATTTAAATATGGAATGCTAGCTATTCCAGCTTTCTTCCACAGGGTGCAAAATGAAGGCATAACATAAAGTTGACTTTTCTTCAGGCAGCAGAGTCCACCAGCGTCTCTGACCCAGTCCTGATACCAGGGGTGAACCTAGCCTTTTTGCTGCCCGAGGCGTGCCATAAAGAGACGCCCCCCCATGTATGTAATATATCAGGGAATGTCAGGACCACATCTATCATATTGGTTTAGTGTGAAAATAAAGCAATGCACAATACATACAGCGTGCCGCCATGTAGTATAAAATGCATAGAGCGTGCCACCATGTAGTATAAAATGCATACAGAGTACCGCCATGTAGTATAAAATACATACAGAGTACCGCCATGTAGTATAAAATACATACAGCGTACTGCCATGTAATATAAAATTCATACAGCGTACCACCATGTAGTATAAAAGGCATGCAGCAAGCTGCCATGTAGTATAAAATGCATACAGCGTGCCGCCATGTAGTATAAAATGCATACAGCATGCAACGGTAGTGGAGGGGGGTTATGTGGGGTGGGGAGGCGGACAGGAGCGGACAGGTGGGGCTGCACATCAGGCTGGGGAGGATGTGCCGACCGCTTGGAATGGGGGATGTGCCCGCCAGCATGGGCAGCAGCATGAGCGGGCCAGCGGCAGCACAGGCGGGCGGGAGCAGGACGCCCCTCCCTCGTCCAGCAGGTGGCGTGCCGCCTGAGGCAAAATTCTCAACTTCCTTTCATGGCAGGTGCACCCCTTCTTAAGACAACAGCAGGAGAAGGACACCAGACCACACACTCTCAACTCTGCTAAACATCCTGGCTAATAAATGCAAGGCAACTCCTGGCCTGGATACATGGGAGTAGGCATCCCACCCAACTCTCAGACTACTCCACTAAAAGCCAACCCGGATCAACTGCAGTAATCAGCTATACTACTTTTAAATAAGGGTCAGCAACCCAAGGTTACTGACAAAAGAGTAGCAGCTTACTTAGTAATAACAGTAATTCTTTTTTTATATAGCACCTACAGATTACGCAGCGCTGCACAAAGCATGCCAAATTGGTCAGGTACCTCGATGACACGTATCGGTCCTCAACCACAATACCTTGTGCCTTGTCGCATACCCCCCTCCTTTGCCCAAAGCCGAGGGGCTGGGCACCTTCAACCAGCAAACAGTGCACCCTGCATCTGCATGGAATTTACCATCTCTGTGTTCCACATTAAACCTGAAGTCCTGTAATGCAAGAAACCAGCATGTTATCCGGGCATTATTCCCCTTTTCCCTTCTCATCCACTTCAGTGGGGCATGATCTGAGACCAATTTGAACTTTCTGGCCAGTAGTTAATACCTAAGGGAATCTACTGCCCATTTAATGGCCAGACATTCTCTTTCTACTATGGAATAATTATTGAAATAATAATTTTCTGCTGGGGAAAGTTTACATTACAGGGTGCTTTTCACCATTTATTTCCTGTGACAATATCGCACCCAACCCTTCATTAGAAGCTTCTGTCTGTACTACACCATGACTGATTTTGTCCCTTTTGTGAGCTCCATTAGTGGGGCAGCAATGGTGGCAAAGTCAGGGACAAACCGCCTATAATAGCCCAAGAATGCCCTCACTTGTTTTATTTTTTATAGTGGGCATGGCCAATTTTTAATGGCTTCAACGTTGCTTATTTGGAGTTTAATTAAGCCCCTTCTTACGATTTAACCTAGATATTTTGTTTCCTCCATGCTAATGGCACATTTCTTTGGGTTGATGGTAAACCCGGCTTTCCTTAAAGCATCTAAAACTGCTTGTACTTTATTAAGATGACTGTCCCAATCATGGCTGAATATAACAATTTCATCTAGGTATACAGTGGCATATTTCTTATGAAGAAGCAGTATGCAATCCATTACCCTTTGAAACATGGCAGGAGCCCCCTGCAGCCCAAAATACATCCTTATGTACTGGTAGCATCCTTCAGAGGTGGCCTCCTTGGCCTCCTTTGACAGTGGGATCTGCCAATACTCCTTCATGAGATCTAATGTAGTAATGTAACGGGCTGGCCCTAACCTTTCAACTACTTCATCCACTCTTGGCATGGGTAGGCATCCACATTGGCGACCTCATTAAGCTTTCTATAATTGTTAATGAAACGCCACTCCCCATTTGGTTTGGGCACCAACACTATTGGACTTGACCATCCGCTCTTAGATTCCTCAATGACCCCTTACTTTAGCATTCGTTCCACCTCTTGGGAAACCAAAGCTCCCTCATAACATGTGACATGAAGGGTGTTCCCTCATCAGTAAAGACAGACCTGTTCTGGTAAAAATATGGAACAACTCTCACGTGCTATACATTTTGAAGAGGCATTTCTTAAAGGCACTGTTTCTGGGTACCTTGTTGCATAGTCCATGATGACTAAGATATGCTGGTGCATTCTAGCAGATTTTATTAGTGGACCTACCAGATCCATGGCTATGTGCTCAAATGTAGTTTCTATGATGGGCAGAGGTACTATAGGGCTCTGGAAATGAGAGACTGGAGCAGTTAATTAGCATAAGGACAGGACTGACAAAAATTAGATATCTCTCGATAACAGCCTGGCCAGTAAAACGTTTGTAAAATCTGCTCCTGGGTTTTATCTACTCCCAAGTGACCACCCAACGCATGGAAGTGGGCCATGTCTAACACCATTTGTCTATATGGATCTGGTACCAGGAGTTGTTCTATGACCACATCCCTCATTTTGTTTACATGATATAACAAGTGTAAAAACCTGTTATCTGCACCTGGTTCTTGGGGAACACCATTCAATACCTTGACATTGTCCAAAGCACTTTTTAAAGTAAGATCCCTGAGCTGGGCAGTCACAAAATTTTCTCGGGACACCTCGAGATTAGTGATTTTAGTCATTCGGGATAATTCTTCACCCTCATCCCCTACTAACACTGTTAAAGGAAATTCATCTATTACCTCAGAATACACAGCAACCCAGGGCGAGTCTTTCCCCCTCAACAACCTGTGGCCCCTACAGGTTTTTGGTACACCACTCTGAAGAGGGTTTAAGTCCCTTCTTTGGGGGTTCTGAGCCACGCTTGGAATGCATGGACAACAATCTTCCGCCAACTGGTCTGTCAAGGAGCTTTCCACTGCCTGGTACATTTCCACAAGGCCCACCAGATCATCATCATCATTTTGAGGATCTCCCTGAACAACCCAGCACTGTACTGACCACTCAATCACATACCGTGAAGGAAGAAAGCTGGAGCTTTCGAAAACACATTAGATGGTAGTGTGTCTTGCTCCATCAAACTCTCAGTACCAATAAAAGTGATGTCACAGGTACCTCCGACAGTGCCAGCAAAGCCGCTGGCCGGGGATTCTACGCGGCAACTGTTCCAACAAAAATTATCGATCTATGAGGATTATCCAAAAAGATCACGATTTGGTCCAAGTTTACCCAAGTTTCTGAGCATCATCCGATGCAGCACCAGTGTCCCACAACTAAGCAGATGATCCCCTCAACACACAACGGTAACGAGGAAGCAGCAACATCTGAACAACATCCAATATAGATTAGCGCAAATACCATTGCATTCAGTGTGATTTTTTAAAATATAACTTCGATTAATAGCCAGTGCAGGTAATTTATATAAATCGTTTAAGTAATATAACCTTTGGTTATTTTGTCAGTATAAGGGCATAGTGTCATTACCAGCGAAGGCAATTCACACCGTCAAGTTCACTCATATACTGATTGCGCCAGTGTGTTTTAATAACTTTAGATTAAATCATAATAGGCTTTTTGAGGTTCCCCACTGAGATAGGGAGCCAGCACTTCTGCCCATTGCTCTGGTGGCAGCTTTTCTCTCTCAGCTAATCTTTCAAAGATGGTTAAAAAGGCCTCAACATCATCCATAGGTGTCATTTTCTGTAGTGCATCCCTCACTGACTTCCATACTCTGTCACTTTTTCCAGCAGGAGTTATGTCATCCTTTCTGACTGTCTCTATTAGTCCGGCAAGCTGTCAGACCAGAAGTTGGTTTGTCTCCTGCTGGGCCTGCATGGCCTCCGCATGAGATCTCTGCTGCTGGACGCTGGTATATACGGTATGGGTAACAGAAGTGAGGATAAAGAATAATTTACAGCAGTTTGGTGAAAGGTCACTTTTAAAAAAGTGTTTTCTGTATGCCACTGACCATTAAGTGTTAAGTTGTCTCTGATGTATATGCTGATATAACAACAGAGAAGATAGAATGTAACAGTTTTGATTCAGCTTTGTAGCAAACAGATAAAGTTTGGCTGTTATCGGAAAATAACACTGTACTGTACTGCACTGTATATAAACTGCTGACTATTATTCGAGTTAAAGAGAACCCGTCATGCAAAATAACCCCCCTAAACTAAATATATTTTCATTAGAGAGCATTGCCTCTATCCCTTCATTGTCCCTCTACATGCCTGTAAACCTAAGCAATGAGGTCCTAAAGCTGTATGCAAATGACCTGTGAAATGTCCAATGAAGCATTAGCATATTCAAGCTGTCCACCTTATTCATGAGTGGGAGGCACATCCACACCCCCAGTGCATGACTGACAGCCTGTATAATGATGTGAGGCTGTATAATGATGTGCTTCCTGGTGCTGGTGGCCACACCCCCTGCAGCCTGTGTGTGCATGTGTGTGTGTGTTTAGGAGAGATACAGCAGCTCCAGGCAGCCATGTTACAGCAGAACATGTCAGATTCATGTGTAGCTGATGTCTGTGTCTCTGTGTATTAGGAGGATGCAGCCATGTTACAGCAGAACATGTCAGATTCATGTGTAGCTGATGTCTCTCACATGTCAGCAGATGCAGCACACACACTAGCAATACTTTACTATACATTACACAGACATGAGCAGGGGGAGGAGAGGGGAGGGGTAACGGGTGACATCACTGCCTCTGACCATGTGACCAGCCTCATTTACATGATAAAAAATATGTGATTTTACAATGAATAATGTATGAAATAACTAGATAAAGGCTGGGATGGGATCCTTGTGAGCTGCTCCAACAGGTAGTAGTAGGGACTGCGTGGGGCACATTATTTACTGGGGGGCTGTGTGAGGCACATTATTTCCTGGGGGGCTGTGTGAGGCACATTATTTACTGGGGGGCTGTGTGAGGCATATTATTTACTGGGGGGACTGTGTGGGGCACATTATTTACTGGGGGGCTGTGTGGGCACATTATTTACTGGGGGGACTGTGTGGGGCACATTATTTACTGGGGGTCTGTGTGGGGCACATTATTTACTAGGGGGACTGTGTGAGGCACATTATTTACTGGGGGTCTGTGTGGGGCACATTATTTACTGGGGGGTTGTGTGAGGACATTACTTACTGGGGGGCTGTGTGAGGACATTACTTACTGGGAGGGCTGTGTGGGGGACATTTCTTGGAGCGTGTTCACACATGGCACTAGGACAGGCCTTGGTTTGATCACATATTTTCCAGTAAAATTATAAATGAACACAGATGTACGCTATATGACCAAAGATATACAATTTTATTAATAATGCAAAAAGAGCACAGCAAGAACAAACAACAATAAAAACCATTAAAAAGTGTGCGAAGCACACAAATTCAACAGGCAGAGCAACCCAGCATATGATAGTGCTGGTTGCTCTGCACACCACCAGCTCCCCCTACCTGCAGAGAACCCCTTCCTCTGCACAAGTGTAAGGCAATGTACGATGATGAATCAGTTGGAAAAAACCTTGCTATGTCCCAAAACCAAGGTGCGGTTTGACTAAGTGTACAAATGTACAAAGTCTGGGGGGAAAAAAACCCAAGATACTAAAAAAAAGTGTGATGGGCGCTAGCCCAGGGTCCACGCTCGGTTTTACCTGTAAAGATCAAAGTCCTGTCGTAGAATGCGGTGGGGGGAAGGAGAAGAGCTGGGGAGAAGACCCCACGCGTATCGCTAGTCGCCTAGCTTCCTCAGGGGTCCTCAGGGCCATTGTATGCTTTTTACTTTAGTGGTGCCGATCCCAGTCTCTAATCCTATATTTTCCAGTAACACACAAGTGATGGGTAACACGCACCTGGTTTTGTTTAAATGCAAGACAAACATGTGAACGCAGCCTTACAGTATTTGGGGAGATTGTTAGGGGCGGCAGCAGGATAACACTGCCAGGGAACAAAGATGTAGGAACAATGAGGAACATAAGATGTGGTGATGGGGATTTCTCCTTTGTTCTCTGTAGCTGTATATACCAGAAGTAACCTTGTTATTGGCACAACCACATGTGAGGGGGTTATGTACAGGAGGGGGCATTACTGAAAGTACAATACACATGCATTGGGGCCCGTGCACCGAATCTTTTACCACCCTAGCAACGCCCCTGCCTTTAAGTCACCTTCTATTACATCTACAGAAGTATTGCCCTGCCTATTAGGTATCACAACGAGTACACTGTACCACAGGCTGGCAGGTTAAAACATTTTGGTGCCAAAGATTGTAACACTAGTCTCCTCTGTATTATGAAAGGATGGTCTACAAAGCCCCCTGTAGGGCAGAAGCAGCAAGGTGCCTAAAACATGACTATGTAGTCTTCAAATTAACAAGACACAAAATTCCAATAGTTAAGTTCCTACCAGAATATAATATTCTTAGACAGTGTTCACACGTGGCGTCATAATCTTACTTTAATAGGTGATCGTGGATGAAGTCCATGTGTAGAGTTCGGAAGTGCAATGCAAATGCTACACACAGTGGTGTAACTAGAAGCTGATGGGCCCCAGTGCAAAGTCTGTGCCAGGCCCCTGAATATAATGTATGGTTTATAGTAATAGTCTTCTCATATGGGAAAGTGACACCTTAGGCCCCTTCTCCACTGGCGTTTTTCACGCGCGAGTTCTGCGCGTGCATTTGACGCGCAGAACTTGCATTGCACTCTGTCCCATTGTATTCAATGGGTCTTTCATCATTTGCGTGGTTTTGCACGCGCGTGCTTGCGTTCGTTTGCACGCGCGTCAAAATCGCAGCATGCTCTATTTTTGCGATTCACGCGCATTTTTCACGCCCCATTCAAGTCTATGGGGACGTATCAAAAACGCATTGCACTCGCAAACATTGCAAGTGCAATGCGAGTGCAATGCGTTTTAAACGTAAGGGTTGCTAGGTGACCAGTATAACAGTATTTCCCCTGCTCGCGAACGATCAATTAATTAAAAAAACACAATGAAGAACAGTGAAGAATAGAATAAAAACAGTGAACACAGTGAACACAGTGAATACAGGATCATTTAAGAGAAAAACACAGTGCAGAACACAGTGCAGAATAGATTACAGATGTTCGGCACATCTGCTTACTTGTCGGGAGATACGCGCGGAGCGGTGCGAACAAAATAGCATGTGAAGAACAATATATATGTGTGAATAAGACATTGCAGATGTATGTATGTGTTCTTTACACACATATATATACATCTGTAATCTATTCTGCACTGTGTTCTGCACTGTGTTTTTCTCTTAAATGATCCTGTATTCACTGTGTTCACTGTGTTCACTGTTTTTATTCTATTCTTCAATGTTCTTCACATCTGCTAACTTGTCGGGAGATAATATACGCGCGCGGAACAGTGAAGAATAGATCGCAGATGTTTGCAACTTATCAGAAGACATTATTTTTCAATTAAATAAAACATTTTATTCCCGAACCTTGGTCCCTTTGAAAAAGTCCCATTGACTTAAAAAAACGCGCGTGAAAAACGCACCGAAAACGCAAAAAAACGCGAACAAAAATGAAACAAAAACGCAGCAAAAACGTCAGTTTTTCACGCATTGCACCCTGACGTGAAACGCAACGCTAGTGTGCAAGAGGCCTTATGGGCCCCCTAAACCTCCTCAGCCCGGTTGCGATGGCACCCCCTCAAGTTACGCCCCTGGCTACACAAACACTACGTGAAAAAGCGACCTCATGCTTCCTACCTGTAAACACCATAGAACAAAAATGACATAATCCATAGATAGAGAAGACAAAATAGATCAGATATATAAAATGTAAACCTAACATGAGGAATAGGTCAGATGGTAGATTTCTCCTGTCTGACTCTGCCCTAATCTGTAATTTAATAATTCTGGAACCTACCGTATATACTCGGGTATAAACCGACCCAAGTATAAGCTGAGACCCCTAATTTTACCACAAAAACATGGGAAAACCTATTGACTCGAGTATAAGCGAGGGTGGAAAATGCATTGGTCACAGCCTCCCCATTATATAGCCTTCCGTACCCTGCCCCATAGTATATAGCCAGCACCTGTCCCTCAGTATATAGCCTGTCGGAGCCTGCCCCATAGTATATAGCCAGCACCTTCCCCCCCAGTATATAGCCTGCCAGCCCATATCCCCCAGTATATAGCCAGCCCCCTTCCCAATATACAGCCACTCCCTTCCCCAGTATATAGCCAGCAGTGGGGGAAGCTGGAAAGGTGAGTTTTGATATATTTTTCTTTACTCAAATATAAGCCGAGTTTTGGTTTTCAGCACATTTTGTGTGCTGAAAAACTAGGCTTATACTTGAGTATATATGGTAACTTGTTAAAAACTTTATTTTGGTAATATGTAAATTAATTGCAGATGCTACTGGGGTGTGGAGTATTCTTAGCTCCCAGTGCCCGGCCAGGCTAGTACACGCCCCAGTAGCCTCTGCAGTTAATTTACATATTACTAAAATAAAGTTTATAACAAGTTAGGTAAAGTTCCAGGATTATTACATTACAGATTAGGCCAGAGGCAGGCAGGATGAATCTACCATCAGATCTACTTCTTATGGTAGATTCCTTATGGCAGGTTTCCTTTAAAGATAGATCAAAGTTAGACTAGACAGACTAAAACGGCACCAGATGTCTTCCTGCAAGTCAGCAGTTGCTTTCTTAAAGTTCCCTGTACTCCTTCCTCCCTCACTGTTCTGGGAAGAGGGGAGAGTGTTGGCATCTGCTGATCAGTCTGGCTGACACATCCATTGTAGCAGGTAGTATGTGTAGTGGTCAGCATAATCCTGTATTAGATTATAGGTACTGATGAGCAAACCCAAAGCATCAAATTTGGGTCCATGCTGAATTTGGCGGGTTCAGCACCAGATGTATGCTTAATTTAACTACCACCAGTCACTGGAATAACATTCTAATTTGTGGTGGCATGTTGCAAACAGACATGATAATTTGTGGTGTAAAAAGACCCCAGTGGGGTCATCATTTATTTAACCCTTTGCTTCCACCCGTATCCCACATGTTATACTTCAGAATAAACATTTACACATATCCATAGACATATGCACACATGCACTAGTTATGCATAACACACATGTATAAATACAGCACCATATATACTCTACACACTCTGGCCCAGATCTATTAACCCCTTAAGGATGCAGGGTTTTTTCACTCTCCACCTTCAAAAATCCATAACTTTTTCATTTTTCCATGTACAAAGTGTAAAGGCTTATTTTCTGCATAACAAATTTTACTTCTCAGTGTTGTTATTTATTATTCTGTGTCATGTACTGGGAAGCTTTGAAAAAATTCCAAATATGGTGAAAATGGCAAAAAAAAACACATTGGGGGATGTATTAACACACTTGAGCTACAATTCTGGTGGTTTTGCACCTAAAACACTGTCTAAAATGCCTTGCACCACAGTTATCAAGGCTTTTAGACCATTTTTTGGCAGCTTTCCAACTTGTCCGAATAAGTGGCGTGGCCCTTGGGAAATAGGCGCGGTCTCGCAAGAAAGGGGTGTGGCTTATGGAAAATCATCTGTGCAGCAAAAATTCTGGCGCACAGTGTTTGTAAAGACTTTCAAAACAGCAACTCTAAAGAATTGTGCTTGCACGCTGTATTTTAAAGGTGCATCCAAAAAAAATGTGCACACTTCCAGAGAAGTGCAGGGTGTGCCAGATAATTGAAGACCGTGCGAAAGTATTCATTAATACTGGACATCCATGAAGCAAACTGCATTAGTGTAGTTTGTCTCACTTTTGGGCCACTATATATATGCTTCAGATACACCATATATAAGAGAAACTCAAATACAGGTGTACATAAACATATATAGTCACACCAATCCCCACATACCTGTATGATATTAATAATGTTGCAGTAGTGAATACACCACATACATAAATATATAGACGCTGGGAATATACTGCACATTACTATATAGCACCAAATATTTACTGCACTCCAGGTCTTAAATAAGGCAGACATCACTTACTGTATAATTCAGTTTTGGCTATGACCTTCTACGGCTACATTCACACTGCCGTATGGGGGACGTATATACGGCCTATATACGTCCCCCATAGACTGCAAAGGGCGCACGGCGACCTATGGCAGCGGTGCGATGCAGCACACGTGCGGCACCATCAGGGGCGGACTGGGAATTTAAAATGGCCCTGGAAAAAAATATAAAAGTGGCCCCATTTTATGGGCGGAGTCAAAACAAGTGGGTGTGGTCAGATAATGTGGGTGGAGTTATAACTGACAAATTGTTGGTAGATGGCCTTAATGCAAAACAAGAACATCTTTTGCTAGTAAGTGAATCTAATGTGCAAAGAATGTGACCTGTCGATCAGTAAATGATGCAAACACACGACCCGGTAAGCCTTAAATACCTTTCCCCTGTGCCATACATGTACAATTCAAAGAAAGAATATATTGATACTGCCTCCTATGTACAGGAATAATGCTACAATAACACATTTAGAATAATACATTCAATCCTGCCTTCTATATAGGCGGCGCTGCAACCGGCAGATGAAAATGTGCAAGCCTGGCCCATGTCGGTTAAAGCTGTAGTTCAGCGTGTTCCTAAGACTACCCCCATCTGTGATTTGCGTCACGGAAGGTGCGCCGCATCTGTGGCATTCAGGAAAGGTCCAGCACGATGTGCCAACTTTCTCAGGGCGACGGCATGTCGCGCATCCGCCCACTTGCGCCGCCTCCAACTGCCGTCACCGACGGTTGTGCGACGTGGCCCCGAGGCTGGAATTCAACACTGGACCATAAGTTGATCCAGAGTTTACAGCAGCGGTACGCAATTTGCCGATGTAGGACTGCCAGATGTTAACTTCAACCAGAACTGAGTGTCAGGTCAGTCAGATTCCTCAAGTCTACAAGAGGAGTGGACGTGGACTGTCTGATTAGCTGTCAGGGCTGAGTCATTTGAGGATTGTCAACACGATGGGTCATGTGGGCAGGCCGCATCATCAGCATCACCATCACGCTGCTTGGCAGCGTGCAAAAACTCTAGTCAGATGGAAGTCGGAAGCTTGCGCTCCTCACAGAGACCAGGGGAAGAAGATTCCCTTGTTGATAGCCAAAGCACCATTAGGTCGTTTCTCAGCGCATATCGGAGGAGGTGAGGTGGGACGATGGATGAGGATGAAGAGGAGGAGAATTGTGGCGAGACACAAGAGGGGACCAATGTGAGTCCTACAGGTTGATGCGTTATGGGCAGAAGAAGAGGAGTTGAGGAGTGGAGGGAGAGAACATGACAGTAGGCCAGTGAGGGAGAGTTCCAAAGCTGAGGATTAAGCTACGTGGCTTAGGTACTCTGGCGCACCATTATGGCCAAGATTCATGCTAGGCTGCCTGATCACCCGTGACGCCCGCGTTCAAATAGAAATTTCTTCCAGCACGATTACTGGGGTTTAGACTCTCGCGGTGGTACCCACGGGCCAACGCAAAATCTTTCCACTCTCATCCCTGGAGAGGAAAGGTGAGGATAGAATGCATGAATACCAGCAGGCCCTGGTGCACCAAGCTGAACAGTATTTCCCGTTCTGACAGCGTAGCGGCAGAGTGCGTAGTTCTGCGGACAAGTAGCGAGGGAGAGTAGTGCGAGGCAGCAGGCAGCTTGTACAGCAACTGGCAAGGGTACGCTTTAAAACGGGCTGTTTTGCCAGCTTATGTTCACCAGCAAGACCCCTGTCACCTGTCCCCAGTCTCGCAGAGTAGGGCTGATTCTTACAGAAAGTGGTGAGGGAGACGTAGCTGGACCATACATCGTCCTTAAATGATCAACAAAGCTCCCTACAACTACGGGTTCTGAAAGCTGGGACTTGCAGTGCGCACCAACACTGTGGGTGCCCTCTACGCCTTGGAGTTATGCGGCCATGCCGCTAGCGTTCTTGTCAGAGCGGGTTCAGTGCAGCTGGTGGCATCATCACCGTAAGCGTACACGCCTGTCGACTGCACAGCAGCTGACAGGCTGACGCTTATCAAGATTAATAAAGCAATGGATTATCTCCGTAAATTCAAAATCGCATCAAGGTATGATAGGTCGAAGCTCAACCTGACTAATTATCCACTCCCTCCTCCTCATTTTCCTCCTTTCTCCTGCTCGTTATACAGAAAGCAGAGGAAACTGGCCTGTTTTTTGACAGGGCCATGGGCTCTAGGAGACGTACTTTATGCGTATAATCTTTCGGAGGGCCACCGCATGGTCCCTGTTTTTAAACAATTTTTGGGGAAGGCCACATACAGGCACTCAATCTATTCACAATTTTTCTGTAGGGCCACCTTTCCGGTCCTCTGTTTTTTAAAAATATTTTTGTGACTGCCACATACAGGAACTCAATCATTCCATTTTTGGCAGGGCCACCTAAATGCTCCTCGGTTTTAAAAACTTTTTTTGGACTGCCACCATACAGGCATCAATCTATTCCCATTTTTTGGAGGGCCAACTACCTGCTCTCTGGTTTGTGAAAAAATTTTTTGGACTGCACAAACAGGCCACTCAATCTATATTCAATTTTTCTGGGGGCCACCTACGTGTTCCTCTGGTTTTGAAACAAATTTTTTGGACTCCACATACAGGCACTATCCAAATGAATTGTCTCCATAGCAGCTCCAAACGTGTTCCATTTGCTATACACAAGAGTCGTCCATAAGCTGCCTCCATAACATCGTCCCTTTATCAAACCGAGAGTCGTCAGGCCGAAATTTGGTTCGTTTTCATGGATTCCATCAAGTTGTAACTTTGTCGCACCATGATGTGTCTTCCACAAAAAACTACATGGCAAAATTTTACAGTTTACGGATAATTATTTCAGCGGCTTCTTGACGCATCTGTTTACATTCCCTCACCCGCAATATCCTAAACCTTATAAGAACGCTACACAACTTGATCTTATACAAAAGGTTCTGATAGAAGTGCTGTTTGGGTAGTAGCCATTAGAGACAGGGTTGGATTGGCGAAAAGTCGCCTAGCAGGGCGGAGCGCCAGTCCAATGCGCATCATGCGCTTCTTGCGCATCTGTTATTCCCCTCACCCGGCCATATCCTAAACTTATAAGAACGCTACACACTTGATCTTATACAAAAGGGTCTTAGAAGTGCGTTGGGGGTAGTAGCCTAGAGCCGGGGGCCTTGGATTGGCGAGAAGATCGCCAGCCAGACGGAGGCGCCAGCTCCATGCGTCATATGCGCAGTTCTTGCGCATTGTGTGTAGACATTCCACTCACCCGCCATATCCTAACTTATAAGAACGCTACTAAATGAATCTTATACATAAAGGGTCATTTACGAATGCTGTTTGGGGAGTAGCTAGAGACAGGGGCTTGGATTGACGGAAAGCACTCGCCCTAGCAGCGGAGCGCCAGCTCAATGCGCATCAGGACGCTTTTGCGCAACTGGTTAATTTCCCCAACCCGCATTATTCCCAAACTTAGAAGAACTCTAACTCACTTAACTTGGTGCAGGCTGGGACGAGTCTGACCCTGGGGTGTCATATACGCGACGCAGGGATGCGGGGGCTACCTCGGTCCAGGTCTCAAAGGCTCCGACTTTACCTCCAAATCCTCCCACCCCTCCTCCACCTCCTCCGCCCGAATTACCATCCGTGGGCATGGCGCCATCAGTCGGTAGCCTAGGTAACAGCAGCGGAGTGCCGTTGCTAAGCGACAGCAGGCGGTGCTCAAACTGCTGAGCATAGGTGATAAAAGGCACACGCCAAGGCTCACTGTAGATGCAGGTTCATTCCATCGAGATACGTCAATAGTCTAACTTTGCTCGCAACCCTGACTGTGTAACGCACACCAAACTATACTGGATAAACTTTTTCAGTTACGGCCAATACGTTAGATGTCATAGCGCCTGTCGTGCGCAGATGTTTACATTACCCTCACCCGCAACCTACTCCCCAACATATAAGAACGCTACTACACTTGATCTATCACGAAAGGTTTTTTTAGAAGTGCTGTTTGGGGGTAGTAGCCTAGAGACAAGGGGCTTGGATTGGCGAAAGCTCGACTGGCAGCGGAGCGCCAGCTCATGCCAAGAACCAATAACATAGTTTTAACTGCAGCACCTTTAATCTATCTAGTTCACTGCCTCCATAATCGTCACCCTTATCAAACGAGCTGTTAGGCAGAATTTTGGATTGTTTTCATGGCTTTCCATGTTAACTTTGTCGCCACCTGCTGTGTAATCCACAAAATATACTGGCAAACTTTTTCAGTACCAAATTATGAGCGCTTCTGCTACCTCCTTTGGTTCCTCTCTGTCCCATTGGTTTGAAGCTGAGTCCATTTAGGGTATGTCGCCATGCCACTCTCTAGCCTTCCGTGTGACGCTGCTCTGCATGCCGTCCCTATAGTGTCAGGGTCAATTATGGAGTGTTTAGATGCTATCTAGCTTCATTTGTCACTCTGTCATGGCACTGCTGTTGCACCATAATTTTGGCATAATGGTGCATTTAAGCAGCCTCAGAGGCATCATGCATGCTGCCCCTGCTGTTTCCTGTCCATTTCCGTGGTGTTTCCATCCTTTTCTGAGGTTCCAGGTGTTTGGCCAAGCTTCCTGTGCAGAGCCTTGGTCCCCTTGAAAAATGCTCGGTCTCCCATTGACTTCAATGGGGCTCGTTACTCGAAAAGAGCACTCGAGCACGGGAAAAGTTCGTCTCGAATAACGGTACCGAGCATTTTAGTGCTCGTCCATCTCTAGTAATTGACCACATCCAAAAATGCCGACTATCAAAATATATTAACGTTTTTCAATAACGTTTAACCCCGTAACGGAAAATAGTGCCCAAAGTCGAAAAGGCACTTTTTTCCATTTTGAAAAATATTTAAAAAATCTATAAAAGTGATTAAAAAGGTCGACAGTACTAAAAATGATTTAATTTAATATATCAAATGTCACAAAAATACACCAACCACAGCTCTACAACAAAGCGCGCGAAGATGTCAAAATCAAAAAAAAAAAATTGTACAGGAGGTTTTCGATTTTTGTAATGATATGGAAAGCTTATAAAACCTATACAAATTGTGGATCCTCGTAATGGTACCAACCCACAGAATAAAAGCATATCATTTGAGGCGCTCAGTGAAAGCTGTAATATCCAAGCCCACAAGAAAAATGGCGAAAGCAGAAGAGAAATGCGTTTTTTCACCTTTCAACTTACTGCATTTGGAATTTTTTTCCCCACTTCCCAGGACATGGCAATGAATATTCAGTACCATCACTATGAAGTGCAATTTTTTATGCAGAAAACAAGCTGCACCACAGCTCTTTACGTGTAATGAAAAAAAAAGTTATAGATTTCTGAAGGTGGGGAGTGAAAGAGGAAATGAAAAAACAGGAAAGGGCCCGGTCCTTAACTGGTTAATAATTAGCAAAATACCTACATTTCTGTTTGTCAAGTGGGCTGCGTAGAGTGTACATTATGTGCAAATATAAGAACTTGTTTGATCTTACCATTGGCTGCAATGAACAAAGAGTGAAAAATTTAACCCTTACGCCGAGGCATAGCATATTCATTTTACACTCCCCACCTTCCAAAATCTATAACACTTTAGGATTAGGGAGTGCTTTCTGCATAACCACATTGCACTTCATAGTGATGCCTTTAATGTTCCATGCATGTACTGGTGAAGCAGGAAATAAATGCCAAATGCAGTGAAATGGTGAAAAAAAACGAATTTGCACAATCTTTTTGTGGGCTTGCATTTTAAGGCTTTCAATGATTGTGCCAAACTGATATGTTCACTTCAGTCTTTGGTCGGTACGATCATAGGGATAGCAAATTTGTAGAGGTTTATAATCTTTTTATAGATTTACAAAAAATTAAAACTCCGTACCAAAAAAATTCATTTGCCGTTTCTAGGGCTCTAAATTTTTTATTCCAACTTTTTTCAAACTTTGGTGACGTTTCATTGCTATCATTTAAGGACTTATCGGTCTTTGATCATTGTAAATTGGAATTGTAATTTTTCATAATGGCAAAAAAGTGGCATATTTTACTTTGGGCGTTGATGTTTGTTACGGGGTAAATAGCAGGAATAACCATTATTATATTTTGATATATTAGACATTTTGGGATGCGCAATACCAACATGTTTTTTTTGCAGTTTATTTATATTTATATGAGTTCTAAGTTTGATTTGAATGTTTCATTTTTTTAATATAATTTTGTACCAAACTTTTTTTTTTACTTTTATTAACTATTTTTGAGACCTTTTTTCATAGGAAAGTAATAAAGAATATTACAGTAAATAAAAAATAAATGCAGCCACTGTCACTACAGATGGATGGTAGAGTATAAGAATAAAGGTACTGTCCCGCACTGTATAAGCCATACTCAGGATATAGATGAAATTATACTTGCCCTTTTATTATAACAGAATATCAGTATATACATGCTTCTCAACAGTCAATCAGGCAGATTTTTTTTTTTTAGCGAAGCCCAGGCCTGAAGTGAATGAGTGTAGTATTTGTTGCGTTCCATGGGTGGCCGAACATGCCAAATTTGTATGGATCCAAATTTGATGCTGGGTTTGCTCATCAGTACCTATAATTAATACAGGCTTATGTTGACCATGATACGTACTACCTGCTACAATGGATGGTGTCAGCCAGACTGATCAGCAAATACCAACACTCCCCTCTTTCAAACAGTGGGGGAGGAGGGAGTACAGAAAATTTAAGAAAGCAAATGCTGACTGCAGAAGACAAAGAGACAGAAACACACACAGAAAACTGATGTAATGAGCCATTGCAGTTTCACCGTACCAAAGAATAGTCTGTATTAACTCTGTGGTGACACTCCCCTTTCTTCTCACTGAGCTTCTGTAGCCTTCTAAAGCCTTATTTAAACTAAGCATCTGTAGGGAACGGGCACTTTGTGTTGGAACTAGAGGAAGAGTGTAGACAGGGCAGAGCGACAATGAAGGAGTTGCTTCTTGTAATTACTTGAGTAGACAGGAGATTGTGCACAGTACATGCCCCCCCCCCCTCCACTTCTGCTGAATTTTGGTTGCCTCCTGTTTTACTGTACAGTTTTCTTGGCAACTAGAATGCAGAGTGGAAACAGAGAGGGAATGAGGCACACAGAAAGCATAGCATTGACAGCAATAAGGGTAATGAATGTATATTGAAAAATATTAGTTTCCAGCTGTTGCAACTATAGAGAAAACTTTATAAACTTTACAGTTAGCTTTGCCTTTCCTTTAAAAAGAAAACACTTGCACATGTAACCTTTTGAGTGACATAAAGGACTTCTTTTGCATTGCAGCCCATATCATTAAATAAACTGCATGAAACTTCAATCCGGTTCTTTGTTTATTTCAGTTAATTTCAAGCAGCGTTCAGTGAGTAGGTAGTAGAGAGATTCACTGAGATTTCTCTATTTGTATATTTTTTTTAGGATTTTTTTTCAATCCCGGACTGCACTTTTTTTATCAGGGTGTACAGATCACGGTCACATTACTAAGGTATCTGTTTAGACGCACAATAGAATTGAGAACGAAGTGGCACAGGAGACACATCCCGCGCTCTCTTGTGCATTCTATGCTGCGGTGGTGCCATGATGATGGTCTCTGAAAGTACAGTGAGGCTGGGCATGTACTGCAGAAGTTAGTACTATGTTTATTTTTTGTTACAGGATGATCTGGACAGTTTATCATCGAAATGGCTCTCGCAGAACAGGTATTCCAGGAAGGGACGGGGGCACTCCTGGACAGAAAACAGTGATGGCGAACCTTTAGGGGACGTACGTGCCCAAACTCAACCAAGTCCAATATTTATCGCAAAGTGCCAGCACAGAAATGTAATTTGGTGATTATACTCCCTTCTCTGTAACAGCTTCATGATACCGGTCACCCTGAGGACACCAAATAAAGCAGAAAATAGAAGAAATTTGGATGATCATGGTAGCTTTCCTCCAGGGTCCAGAACAGGAAAATTGTCAGGGCGACAGCAGAGAGCTACAATGGTAATCCAGATCTGTCCACAACTTCCCACTCCTCCTCCCAAGCAGACACTGTTACTTAAAATAGCTTGTCACAGCAAGTCCGGGTGTCTGTGGACTGCAGGAAGATACCTGAGTCATCTCTGGTGATGCCGGAGTGCCCACAGAAAGGGCTCTGAGTGCCACCTCTGGCACCAGTGCCATAGTTCGCCACCACTGGTATATTATAAAGCGGGTGCTCTGGACATATATTATAAAGAGGAGCCTCCTGGACAATATATTATAAGGGGGACCTCCTGGACCGTATAAGGGTGGCTTCCTGTACGTATAGTAAATAGTGGGCCATCTGGACAGTATAATAATAGAAGGCTGCAGGACAGATATTTAACCTTCCCGACACGCGCGCCGTACTAGTAGGCGCGCGCCGGTTCCCGGCATGGAGAGGCTCGCGGCCGAGCCCTCTCATAGCCGGTTAAGTCTTGCTGCTATTGCAGCAAATATTTATATTAAAAAACCTAAAATTAAAATCCCCACCTTTCCCTAGAACTGATATTAATATTAATAAACAGTAAAAATCATAAACATCATTAGGTATCACCGTGTCCGAAAATGTCCGATCTATCAAAATAATAAACGGTTTTTCACTGCGTTTAACCCCGTAACGGAAAATAGCGTCCAAAGTAAAAATTACCTTTTTTTGCCATTTTGGAAAATATAAAAAATTATAAAAGTGATCAAAAGGTAGCACAGTCCTAACAATGATAGCAATGAAAACGCCATAAAAAGTCACAAAATACACACCCACAGCTCCGTACACCAAAGTATGAAAAAGTTATTAGCGCAAGAAGATGGCAAACAAAATCAAAAAAAAATTTTGTACAGGAGGTTTTTAATTTTTAAATGTATGAAAAACATTATAAAACCTGTACAAATGTGTGTATCCTGTGATCGTGTAGCGACCCAAAGAATAAGTAGCCCGTCATTTGGGGGCACAACTGAAAGCTGTAAAATCAAGCCCACAAGCAAAAACGTTCAAATGTGTTTTTTCACCATTTTCACTGCATTTGGAATTTTTTTCCCGTTCCCAGTACGCGGCATGGAATATTAAATACCATCACTACGAGTGCAATTTGTTACGCAGAAAATAAGCCATACAGAGCTCTTTATGTGGAAAATAAAAAAGTTATAGATTTTTGAAGGTGGGGTGTGAAAAATGGAAGTGAAAAACTAAAAAAAGGCCAGTCGTTAAGGGTTTAAGGAGGCCGCTAGACAGAATATTTATTAGAGGTGCTGTTTTTATATTTATAACTGGGAGCTGCTGAGCAGTGTATTTATTAACTAAATGAACTGAATTAAATAATAAGAGAGGCTGCTACATATTAATATATGGGGTGCAGGGTTACATATAAATTATTCTGGGTACTGTTGCTAAATATTAATTAATGGAATAACAAATTACTTATTTGTCTTTGCTGTATACAAATTAGTGGGTGCTGTATTAAATTATGACATAATTTTATGATATCAGGTGATAGGTGATATTATACTGTAAGTGACTGTGGTATTTTTAAGGATGCAGTTTCGAGACGTGCTGCACATCTTGTTGTGCATTCTTTAGCAATAAGTCACGGATGGAGAAGCTTTCAAAGTTCTGTAATGATGCAGAAAATTGTCATTTGTGAGGAGCCCATTAGGATGAAACCAGGCCAACACAGAGGTAGGATGCATTCACAACTGCCATTGCCCACTGTACACTAGTACGGTAGGCGACGAGCCACCGGGGAGAGGAATAGGCACGCTGCACCATATGCCAGAACACATAGGACATGTCCAATCTTTTCACCAGGGCACAGAGCGGTACGGGCCCAGGGGCGGACTGGCCATTGTACCCCGGGAATTTTCCCGTGGGCCGGTCGGTCCTGGCTGGTGCGGGGCCGTCCGCACTACCTAAAAAATTTGAACATAATCTATAGTACCTGCATTGTACATTGCAGGTACTATTGATTATTACACAGACGCAGCGCAGCACCGGCTATGGGAGTGTATACACTCAGCTTCACAGGTGCGACAACTGACGTCATTGCGCGACCTTGTAGAGTAGAGGAGGCTGGACCTACCAGCTGTCAGATGTCCGCCTCCTGTATCGGGAGCAGTGACGCTCTATCCGCGCCTCTAACACCAAGCTGCTGAAGACCGAGGACAGGAAGACACCTGCGCCAAAGAGTGAGTATTATGTTTTTGTTTTTTTAATTACAGACGGGGGACATATTAATATATTGGAGGAATGGCAGGGGTCATTAATTATATGTCTGGGGTGGGGGTGGATTATTGTATATATGGGGCTGGCAGGGGGCATAAATTATATGTCTGGGGGGGGGGGGGCATTATTCTATATCTGGGAATGGCAGGGGGCATTAATTATATGTTGGGGTGGGGGCATTATTCTATATCTGGGAATGCGGGGGCATAAATTATAGTCTGGGGTGGGGGGTGGGGTTATAGTATATTAGTATATGTGGGGCAAGCAGTGGGCATAAATTATATGTCTGGGGTGGGGGGATTATAGTATATTAGTATATATGGGGCTGGCAGTGGGCATAAATTATATGTCCTGGGGGGGCATTATTCTATATCTAGGAATGGCAGGGGACATTAATTATATGTCTGGGGTAGGCTGGGGCCATTATTTTTATGCCTGGGTCATAGTAGGGCTCTATCCATCCTGGGTGGCGTGGTGGGGCGGTTAAGGGGGTTAAAGGAGAGAAAGAAGAAATAAATTATCCTTACCATTACAGTATGTTACATTATGGGGCACTATTTGTGTGGTACTAATATTTCAGGGGGCTCTATTACAGTATGGGGCACAGTATATGGTGGTAGCAGAGAAGGGACAATGGGAAAGTGCAGAACATAAGAACGTCTGTGTGGTAACTGCAGGAAAGCTGGTATCTGGAGGAAGAGACAAGGTGATGTGGTGGAACTAATGGAGAAGATGAGGAACGAGTACAATCGAGGAGAAGTCACCTGATGTCAATGATGCAAAAGGTGAGGATCTCAGAGTATTATAGTAGTTATATGTTGTGTACATAGGGGGCAGTATTATAGTAGTATATTCTTGTACATAGGGGGCGTATTATAGTAGTTATATTCTTGTAAATAGGGGGCAGTATTATAGTAGTTATATCCTGTACATAGGGGGCGTATTATAGTAGTTATATTCTTGTACATAGGGGGCATATTTATAGTAGTTATATTCTTGTACATAGGGGGCAGTATTATAGTAGTTATATCTTTACATAGGGGGCAATATTATAGTAGTTATATTATTGTACATTAGGGGGCAGTATTATACTAGTTATATTCTTGTAATAGGGAGCAGTATAATATAGCTATATTATGGTACATAGGGGGCAGTATTATAGTAGTTATATCCCTGTACATAGGGACAGTATTATATAGTTATATTCTTGGTTACATAGGGGGCAGTATTATTAGTAGTTATATCCTGTACATAGGGGGCAGTATTATAGTAGATATATTTTGTACATAGGGAGCAGTATTATGTAGTTATATTTTTGACATCATAGGGGGCAGTATTATAGTAGTTATATTCTTGTACATAGGGGGCAGTATTATAGTAGTTTATATTCTTGTACATGGGGCGTATTATAGTAGTTATATTCTTGTACATAGGGGGCAGTAATAGTAGTTAGATTCTGTACATAGGGGGCAGTATTATAGTAGTTATATCTTGTAGTAGGGGGCAATATATAGTAGTTATATTTGTACATAGGGGCAGTTAATTATACTAGTTATATTCTGTACATAGGGGAGGAGCAGTATTATAGTAGCTTATTATTGTACATAGGGCGGTCAGTATTATAGTAGTATATCCTGTACATAGGGGACAGGATTATAGTAGTATATTCTGTTACATAGGGGGAAATATTATAAGTTTAGTTATTTCGTACACTAGGGGCAGTATTATAGTAGTTTATCTGTATACAGGGGGCTATTTATAGTAGTATATCCCTGTACATAGGGGGCAGTATTATAGTAGATATATTCCTGTACATAGGGAGCAGTAAGAGTATTATAGTAGTTATATTCTGTACCACAGGGGGCAGTATGTAGAGTTATATTCTGTAATAGGGGGCAGAATTATAGTAGTTATATTCCTGTACAAGGGGGCAGTATTATAGTGTTATATTCATTGTACATAGGGGGGCAGTATTATAGTAGTTATTATTGTAGGCAGTATTGTCTTTTGTACATAGGCGGGCTTATAGTATTATAGTTAGTTGGCTGTCTAGGGGAGAAGGTATTGTAGTAGTTTTATTTTGGAGAGACGTGTACAGAAGACGGCCCGCCCCCCCCCGATTCTGTTCGCAATGCAAAGTAATGCGATGCGCCAAAACAATTGCGCGCGACACAATCCCTTCTAATAGAGTGTACAGCGGCTCAATCCTGATGAAAATTTATAAAACGCCGACGACCTTACTAGAATGAAGCCCCAAGTATGTCTATCCACAATCCAATATGTGGCTCGGATATAAACCATGTAAGACGTAAGGAGCAGTACAGCGAGCCATGAAGGGGTAAATGTAATTTTAAAGCCATGGAAAAACATTCAAGGGTTGTTGAAAAACAGTTAGTATCCTTGATTACATTGTAAAATTGCAAACACATACAATTCATCTGTATTTCAAAATCTTCAGATATTGTTATCTCCCATGTTTTCTGATACTCAAATTGATTTGTTTAGAAATGGTTTCCCGGTCAGGATATGTACTGTTCAATCCAGGAGGTTTTAAGGGAGTTAGGTAGTAAAACACATAAATATACCATGTACTCACTTGGTATACAGTAGAGTGTGGGGGTACATCCATTCTGTACTGTGCATTGTCAACGCGAAGCTTCTTTTTGTTATATTGCCCCAATTATGGAAAATCTCAGCTCTCCTTACTGGGCGTGACTGGTTGGATTGTGAGAGTACACAGAAGGCTCTCTCAATGGGGAGATAAACATGAATTATTTCTTATCACCACTCCAGCTTGACCGGGATTATTTACATATGTTTTGTTACGGAAACATGAAACCAAAAGACGGGAGCACGTGGAATTTCAGGCCTGTGATATATTCTCTTTTACTAAGAGCTATATACAAGCCTGCGAGGAGCACAATAGATCCTAGTTATCTGCCTACTGGCAAAACTGGAATGAACTGAATATGCCCTATCACTCCTAACAAAATATGGGAAGGACTGCCTCCAATCTTTTATTCTTGTTCTACGTCTAAGGCTTTAGTGTGTTTTTTTGTTCACATAAAGGTGTATGTACCCAGGGCCGCATCAGGGGGGGTTTAGTGTGACTGTGTCAGAGGGCCGCAAGAAGGAGAAGGGGCCCTAAGTCAGTAGAAATGACCCTCCTCCTTCCCGAGGTGCAGGGAAAAACTTAGTGCAAACAGAGCACAGAATTTGCCAGTCAGGGGGCCCACAACTTCTAGCGGGGTCCCTGAGTGTACCCTTAGTAGGACTTATACTGGGCAGACGAAAAACAAGATTTGCCTATGCCTGCACAGTATATGTCTTATATGATGCAAAACCACTGGATTGAAAAATGCAAAAACTACATTTTTTTTTCACATCTGCTTCCTCCTGCTTATAGATGTAGTGATAAGTGGAGGTCCATTAGAAATGCAATGGCAAGGCAAGGAGTGCAGCAGTACGCATGCCCCTGGACTTTCAATTGAGGTTGCCAGGAAGTTATCATGTGATGTCATGTCCATATAAGGCGTGACATCACTCGAGAAGACACATGAACATCAGCACAAGCAGCCACTCACGGTGTGCTGTCTATGTTCCTCCTCATACCAGTGGATGAGCAGGCAGCATCAGGGTGGGAATAGTGGGCTCCATACGGGACCCCAGCACAGGAGGGCCCCCCTCAACCAATTTGCAGATTATGCTTCCCCTTCATTCCAAGCGTTCTACAGATGGGGGATCTGAACGGGAAGAAACTCGGGTCATGAATGGATCCCACTCTTAGCTGTCAGGTCTCTGCCTGCTCTTATACCATCTCAAAAGACTACCAGGAAGCAGGCCTGTGTGAGATGGGAGAAGCGCAGAGCTGTAGCATGATAATAATAAGCGGTCATGCCTGTGCCAGTGCCTATAGGGTTGTGTCCATACTCGTCATTAATCTGCCGCCACAGCTTATGTATGTTCCAGGGAAGACAGGGGAAGAAGATATAGATATTTATATATTTTTTAACTATTAAGCATAAGGGAGAGTAGTTATCAGAGTATGGGGAGCCCCTGTGCGAATTGACATTGTGTGGGGTACACTGTGACTTGTCTACTAGATGACTGGAACCTCCTGCAGAAATGAACAACGCTAGCCCACCAGCGCCAGTGCCAGACTAGGGCCACACCAGAAGTGTGTGAGTGTCGCAGAGTGCCGCCAGATTCATCAAAATGCTCAGAAGTGGCCACATTTTTTGTGCACTTATTCATGCTCAGAATTACACACCATGCCCCTTAGGCACATTTTATGTCTTGTGTGCGAGACACAAAGTGGCGCAGACCACTCCTATAAATACATGTGCAACGCGTTTGCTTGTTCTTTCAAGTGCAAGTCATATATAAAATGGTGAAACTATCTAAAGGAAACGATTTGCTTTAGCATTGATGAACCAAAACTACCTTGAGAATGCATGTGCCACACTGATGCAGAAAATATCTTGTTTATTCCTGATCCGAGTCGTTTAGCTCAAAAAACAATGATAAAATTCAGGAACTCTGGAAAAGGCTGCAGAGCTGTCTAACTGCCCAGGACAGGGCTATCAACCTGATTGGATGACTTCATAACAGGCAGCTGGGGGGATGGTGCGTGCAGTGATTGATACTTCTGCCTGTCAGGGACAACACAGGACATGTATTCTTGGCTTATGCTGGGTAGTAGGACAAAGCTGAGGCAGTGCATAGTTATGGTGGGAGAATGCTAGGCCAGCCACAGGAAGTGACAGAGCCCATCATTGTATTTTATAGTTGTTTGTTTCGTAAAAACCATCAGTTCAGGGATTAAACCAGATTATGTTCTGCATCAGTGGTAGCGACAGCTTCTACGGATATGTTGGTTCCTTACCAAGATAAAAGCAAATGGTTAGGTTCTTAATATATATGGGCAATGACTTAGAACAATTGCCCTGACCTGTGAAAGTGAGGTTACTAATGGCACATCTAAGGAGTCGGCAGGGGTCATCTGGACATGCTACAATTGCTTACAAGGACAAAAATTGGAGTGTGAGTGATGCAGATGTCTCAGCTGCACAAAAACCATATCACAGTACACCAAGAACCCAGTAAGAAAAATGAGGACCTTACAAGTGACTACACACTAATTAAACTGGACGCTTTGATAGCTGGAAAGACCACCAGTTGTGTACACTGTGGAAAGGAATGTACACTCCAATGACATTAACAGGGAGGACCAAGGGGCCATCGTACTGTCCACATTTTATGGACCCTTTATACCCCAGATTTAGATGCAAACTCGAACTCTTTCATCTACAAAAATTTTCAGAGCGTCGTCGTTGGCTGCTCCTTGGAAAATAGGGAAGTCATCAGCAAACTTGTGTGGAGTGGAGTGCTAGAAAACCTGTTATTTAATAGAGGAGTACAAAAAAATGGCCCAGAACCCCAATAGGATCAAAGGGCGTGCAATAGATCTAAGGTAGCTCATTAATGTATGTGGACCATATAAGTAGTGTGTGGGCATAGATGATAGACTAGACCGGAAAACCAACAAATATAGGGTAACAGTAACGCAAGTCCAGATTGTTATCGATACACAATAGTGGCAACATATACTTTTTTTTTACTGCCCATTTCTGTTGGGCGAGGAGGAATCACTGTAAGAAAAGAACAAAATCATTCGGGAAACCGATGTCTGGGAAACAATAGACGGAAATTATGTCAGTTCCTTCAAGGAGGTCTGGGCACAACAGATGCCTGAAGAAATTCGAGTCCTAGCTGTATACAACATACAACAGTTATATATCACAATATTACAAATTCCATAATCAATCAATACTACAATCGTGTTGGCTGGACTACAAGATTCTACACCCCAATTCATTACATTCCAAAAAATCATTTAACTGCACGGACCAGACTGGCAAAAACAAGGTTACTAAATTGTGCCGGAAAATCCATGGCTACTGTCTGTGACTATTTAATGTTGGTAGGAGACACTTTTGACATATGAGCTACTATACAGCCCCGTGACTCGTATTTTTTATTATGGGTAAGTGTAACTACTGTATATCGGTGACTGTGTGGGCACTGTTATTAATTGGCGGCTGTATGGAATAATGTTTCTATTTGTAGCATGGTTCTCCAGAGTCTGCTATTCAGGTTACTGTCATACTGTATCCAGTGGCGTAAATAACCGCCGTAGCGGTTTGACGTACGGGGCCGTGAGTTTAGGGGGCCGGGTATGCCACGCTCCCTGCAGTGCTTTGCCACGGGGCTGCCGGGTGCCTGGCCGGATCATGCCCCAGGCCGCTCCTTCTCTTATCCAGGACTACGCCCACATCTCTCCTCGCCCACCCGCCTCTTTCGGATCGCCTGCCCTTCTCATCTCTCTGACCTGCCCAAATCATCTCCAGACACGCCCCCACCATTCTTCTACCCGCCCACTCATTCGTCTGACCCGCCGCAGGACAATCTCTGACCCGCCCGCTCATACCCTGCAGGTGCACAGTCGACACTTGACCCTCCCTCCCACGCTCGGTGCCCCCCCCCCGCCACCCCCCCGCCGGGTCTGAATGCCACCGGACACCGCCGCCTGAATACCCATACATGCATATTCTGTGTGTAGGTATATATATATATAAAATAGCTTGTGTATACGTTGTATATACTGTGTATATACATGTATGTAATATGGTTATATACTGTGTTATATACTGAATGGTATAAATGCTTTGAAGCAAATACTGTAGTTTTATACACGCATATATATATATGCCTATAATGTGCACAGTTTAAAGTAAATGCGTATTATATATATATATATATCTATATATATATATATATGATGTGATGTGTTTTTTGTATATGATAGAGTGTATGCTGTTATACTGAATGTTGTGATATTTGCTGTATGTGAGTAAATTCGGTGTATGCAGCAGTGGTGATATGGTGTTTTTATCCTGCATGTATGTGTATATAGGGTCAAGTATGCTGTACGTGGTGTGTATGATATCTATTATACTATGATATATATGTGTGTGTGTATTGTAAAGGTATAATGTGATAATGCGTGATAAACTGTATGAGTGATATACTCTGGTGTATAGTGTATAAATGTATATGATGCATAAATATGTTGGTATTAGTTATGGGGCAAGTAACGAGTAGTAGAACTTATGTGGTGATAATAAGGGTGTGTTATACAGTGTAAATGTGTGTAATGTATAAATAGGTCGTGTATAGGGGTACATTGCCAAGAAACATATTGTGACCTCAGGATCACCTCCCCCATAGGCTTCTATACGTCGGGCTCGGTACGTGAGCATGATCACGAATAAGACAGTACTACTTTTCGAGCAAAAGAGATAGACGCGCCTCAATCTTGTGGCCATAAGAAACGCGCCATGGGGTATTTCTATGGAGAGGGGAGGGGTGAGCTGCGCTCACCTCTCTCTCCAGCGCGGCCGAAGTGTGCCGCTAATATATATATTTTTTTTTTTTGGGGAAGGGGGCCCCCACGCAGAAATCTGCTATGGGGCCAGCCTATCCTAGTTACGCCCCCCTGACTGTATCTTATTGTTACTGTGTGGGCATGCTCACTATATTGGCTTATGTGGTGACACTATTATTATATTGACTACGTCGGTGGCACTGTTACTGTATTGGATATGTTAGTTTATTGGCTATCCGTCGGCATCGTAGATAGTGGCCTTAGATATCTAGTATTTAAGAAAAGAGATTTTGTTTTTTAAAGATCTTAGATCCAGGAATCTTCGCAAATATAAAAAATCGTAAGTTAAATGAGAACAAATCCGCTTTATATTTGGTTACAGGGTGTACTGTTAAAGCAGCTCAGTCCTCTAGATAAAAGTTGAACTACCGATCCCAGGATTTGAATTCTATCGTAGATGTTGTAACCTAATAAGATTCGATCCATTTTCAAGAGTATGAAAAGCAGCCGCACTGTAGATTGGTGCATATGTGCCCCCTTGGGGATTATTGGAGAAAGAAGGGAAGAAAATGTTGTCAAACTAACTATGTCTCCTACGAATTAGATTGGCACCAATTAATGTCGGGCTCGCCCATTGGTTTAAAGGGCATCTAACCAACAGGAGAAGGATTGGATGCCACATTGAGCCTGCAGGGGCTCCAGGCTTCATAGGTTGTAATGGAGCCTGGAGCCCCTAAGCTCATTTGCATAGAGTCTGCACATGCATGTGGTGGGTAGATGTCCCTTAAAGACCTCGGGGCCTTCTTCATTCCAGTGACAATCTATTTATTGAGCTTGTTATAGTAATTGTACTTTTGTGTACAGTCTCTGACGATTGGTGCTTATCCTGAGACAGAGAAAGCCAGCAATGCATACAAGACTTATTATAGCCCACACTGAAGTGTCTGTAATGGACTGATGATAGAATTTCCATTTGATATTCTGTAGATTGAAGCTGTAGCGTCTGTAGTTTCTGATCCCTGACAGTAATGTTGATGCTGGATTGATTTGCTACTCTGGGTTATCAGGTATATTGCCAGCTAGTGACCAATTGAGTTTGTATGTAACATGTAAAATGAGAGATAGTTTAGAGTCATATAGATGCACTAATGCTAGGGGTGTACTCCAGCCGGTTTTAAAACAAGTGTGCCCAAAATATAAACTATTATTATGAACAGTCACATCAGTAAGAGGCTCTTTTATCCTCTGCACAATAAATAACACTTTGGTAAGTAATACAATGGGGCTTATTTACGAAGGGGTCCCGCCTCGGGCCGCATCTTTTATTCATGGGTTTCCGACGTTTGTTGGGAAAACACGGACCGCTGGACAGGGGATTTAGAAGGGGATTGTGTCGACACTGACCGGCTTTCACTGGAACAGAAATTGGGGGCGGGCTGTCGGACGATTCTAACTTTAAAATTGTGTCGCAAGCCCAAGCACTTACATGCACCGAGGAAGGAAGATGATGAACCAGGCGCGACTCGAACGGTGAACAACAATGCAGGATACTCGGGCGCACGATTAAGTGAATCGCGGACAGAGTTCAGTCTTGTCGTGACATCCGGATCGGGGGAACGTGCAGGTCCGGGTAAGTGAATGTGCCCCTAAGTGTAATATGGACGTGTAGAGAAGAGAATGTTAGTAGGAAGTAGACAGAAGATAAAATGTTAGATGCTTATAGATTATAGTGTCACGGTTGCCCCGATCCATGTCTCAGACGCAGGCACACCGTGCCCTCTCCATGGCACTGCCCCCTGCCCTGAGCACCAAACTCACCCTCCACGTCCTGCCACCCCGTCCGGCCTGGCCAGGACTTGGGGCTTGTTCCGTCCATCCTTCCACGTCCAGGAGACGCCAGCACATGGGCTTCTCGGAGAAGAAACATCCCTAGATGTGAATACTGTTTCTCCACACTTGACAGTTTCAGCGCTCCTGTGCAAATCTCGCATTCTTGAACTTTGTGGATGTCGCCTGGTCTCCGCTTTTGGGGGGGAACTTGTGGACGTTCCGCTCTTGTCTCCAAATCGCATTACTAGTGGTTACTTCTGAGAATCCCCTATCTATATCTTCAGTTGATGGACAAATCTTGTCCGCACCGTACCGCACTGAACAAGTTTTTCTTCAGGTGGAGATCTTCACAAAGAAACGACTTGTCTTCTAATGTTTTTGCCAGCTCCACCTCATCTTTCTCCTGGGTGACTGCAAACCTAGACACCGCGTGCACTCAACTCTGGATGACGACTGGGAGAGTCCCGCCGTTGGGGATCTTAAATGTCACTCCAGCTGCATGGCATCACCTCTACCTGCCTGCGTCCACAGATGTTGTGGGAGAAGAGATAGAGCAAGTCCATCGGCATATCATTCTCCTTTAAACCGTGGGTGTCAGTTACGCTGGATCTTTGCAGCAACTGCCCGGGCAAGCGAAGATGTAGCAGAACTGCTCTACCGGAAGATGGTTTCTTGGGATCCAAGAACAAGGAGAGGAGGCTGAAAGGGACGGGGGTACTGTTAACGGGTACCCCCGCGATCCGAGACACTACCCCCTTTCCGTTCGGCACTGCCCCCGGCCCAGCACCAAACTCACCTCTCCACGCTTCCCACTCCTGTCCAGCAGGTCCACGCATGATCCTCGCTTCTAGGGCGCAACACACGTGGCACCCGAGGATTTTAATGGGCCTGTCGCACCGCTGATGTGATGGCATTTCGGGTTTCCTTAAAGGACGGTGCTTGGAGGATTCCCTGCCGGATCTTAAGCCCATTGCTTGAAGAAAAATGTCCTGCCTGTTCTGTGTTGTTCTCCCGTTGTTACCCCTGGCACGGACTGTTGTTCTTGCCACTTTCACATTGGCTGCCACGCGGGCTAAGTTGAACCTGTGGAACGACCTGGTGGCTAACCGCCGCAGCAAGACCATCCCGCTTTGCGGCAGGCTTGGTGAAGCCAGGTGCCACTTATACTCCGGTCCCAGGTGTCAGCTAGTACCATCTCCTGCGGTGGTCACAGAGGGTCCACTGACCCAGAACCATGGACAATAGATAGATGATGGGAACATAGATAGATAAAGTAGAAGAAAAGATAGAAGAATGTAGATGGAAGATAATAGATAGATAGAAGAATATATACACTCACCGGCCACTTATTAGGTACACATGTCAAACTGCTAGTTTAACACTTAATTTTAATCAGCCATCACATGGCGGAGAAACTCAGTGCATTTAGGCAGTAGGACATGGTCAAGGACAATCTCGGCAGTTCAAAACAGAAGCATCAGTATGGGAAGAAAGGTGATTTGAGCCTGTTGAACGTGGCAGGTTGTGGTCTACCAGAAGGGGCTGGTCGAGTATTCAGAAAACTGGCTGATCTAATGGATTTTCACCGCACAACCATCTCGTAGGTGTACAGAGAATGGTTTCGAAAAAGAAAAAAACATCCAGTGAGCGCAGTTCTGTGGGCGGAAATGCCTTGTTGATGCCAGAGGTCAGAGGAGAATGGCCAGACTGGGTTCAAGCTGATATGAAAGGCAACAGGACTCAAATCGACACGTACAAACCAGGTAGGCAGAGAGCATATCTGAACGCCCAGTTTAATCTCGAAACTGTTGAGGCAGATGGGCTACAGCAGAGAAGACCACACCCGGGTTGCCACTCCTTCAGCTAAGAACAGGAAACTGAGGCTACAAATTTGCAAAGCTCATCGAAATTGGACATTAGAGAAGATTGAAAAACGTATGCGGTATTGGAGTGAGTCATGATTTCTGCTGCGACATCGGATGGTAGGGGTCAGAATTGGCGGTAAACAACATGAAACGCATGATCCATCCGGCCTTGTATCAGCGGCTCAGGCTGGCGGTGGGGTGTTGGTTGTCATGGTGTGAGCGGGGAATATTTTCTTGACACTCTTTGGCCCCTTGTACCAGTTGAGCATCATCAGATCGCACGGCCTACCATGAGTAGTTGTCTGACCATCTCACATCCCTTTATGACCCATGGTACCCAACATCTGTGGTACTTTCAGCAGAGATAAGTGCGCCATTCATTAAAGCTGGAATCATTCTGACTGTTTCTTGACATGACATGACGTGCACTGCGTAATCAAATGGCCTCCACAGACACCACGATCTCACCAATAGAGCATTTCTTGGTGGTGGTGGAACCAGGAGATTCGCATCATGGATGTGCCAGCCGACAAATATCTGATCGGGGCAACTTTTTTTTGTGTGATGCATAATGTCAATATGGACCAAAATCTCTGAGGAATCTTCCAGAACTGTTGAATATACTGCCAGAGAATTGAGGCAGTTCTGAAAGGCAAAGGGAGTTCAATACCGTTACTAGCATGGGTGTACCTAATAAAGTGGCCGGTTGAGTGTATATATTAGATAAATAGGACAAAAAGATACGATCAAATGGTATTACAGATAGATAGGAAAAGAACAAATATAGGAGCTAAATAACTAGATGAGTAGATGATAATGATATAGAAAGGCGATAGATGATAAGGATCTGTCACCTGGAATTCAACAAGGGGTCTTAACCCCCTTGCGCCCACAGGTGTATGAAGGGGCTCTTTATAACACAAGGGTAACACCCAACGTGGGTTAGTAACCCTTGTACAGGACGATCAGTTGCCTGACACGTCATGTGTGGGTCTGTAGAGCAATACATCACTCTACCCAAAAAAGTCCATATTTCAGGTCATGCCACTTATGAAGGGGACCGGGCAGATGCCCGGTTTGGCTCCTAACCCAAGGCACCGTGACCAACCAATTTCTCACCCCCACCTTATAAAGTGATGTGCTAAAATAATAAAATAACAATAGTTACCACTGTCTCCCTGACTCTTCCACACAAGCTCTGGTTTCTCACAACTGGCTTCAGCTCTATATGTCACACAACTACAAGAGGTTGACTTATAGAGTATAAAAAAAATAATTTTTCAAATTATATGGAAATATTGCCTACCTTTGTCCAGGTTTTCAGACACATAAGAATATGGGACTCCATATGGTGCACCCTGATGGGGGGAACGGCTCTTCATAAGTATATGGGGGAGCAGCGAAGAAATGCTTTTTGCTTCCTAACGGCCTCATGCACATAAACGTGGCCCCATTTTCAGCTGGAGATGGATGGTAGGGCGCAACGCTTAATAGGGAGCTTAACGGGCTGCGCCGTGGAGGACTGGTGGGCGCTAATTCTCGTTGTGCACCTAATGCTACATGGAAATATTACCCCTTATATTCTTAGACCACATTTACGGAAAGCGTTTTCATTGTGTTTTGAAAGGGACAGCAAATGCATCAGGCAAAAAGCATAACAAAACACATCAGTATTAATGATGGTAAAAATGAAGATGTAGTTTGAGGTGTGTTTTTCCCAATGTGATTGCAACGTGTTGTAAAATGCAATGTAGACACGCAACGTGTTGTAAAACGCAATGTGAACGCAGCCTAAGACCATGTGCACAAGATACAATTGCATTGCAGGCGCATCTGGAGAATCTCCTCTCTGAACGCAGACGTGTTTAGACCTAAACGCTTGCGGGCGGTAATTAGTAACGTGTTTTGCCATGTTTCAAAAAACACTTTTTCCTATTTACGAGACACACGCATTTTGGTCTTAAGACTTATATGTTCATGGAGGAGATATTGTGGATAGGCTTGAAATGTATTTTAAAAGTTAATTCAATCTTGTGAACATAATATTAAAAGTAATCAGTGCCTCTGCCAGCTGCTATTGTTAACCCTTCATCTCACACTCATATTGTGGACCTTCATCTCCCCCTCTATTGTGGACTCTCCTCTCCCCCTCTTATTGTGGTCCTTCATGCTCCCTTAGGCTAATCACCTACAGTATGGGAGACGATATACAAGCCGACGTATATACGGCGATGATACGTCCCCAAAACGACTATGGCCCGGCCCTGTACGGAGCGTATGGGGACGCACCGTGCGGCACGTCACCGTCCGTAGCCGGGGAAAGATAGGATTGTCCTATCTTTCCCCGTATTACGGCGCGTGCGCCATTACTTCTATGGAGAGGGCGGGGGTGAGCCGCGCCCCTCCTCCTCCTTCACACCGCCGCAGTGTGCCCCTGTGTACGGGCGCGGGCCTCGCGGCAGTGGAATGTTAGCCTTAACAAGTATTACTCATGTGAACGCCTAGTTTTCATGAACAAAAACCTATTACACAAGTCAATAAAAAAATGACTATATCCTCCGTAAGGACGCAGTGTTTTTGTCCGCTGCATCTTGCTGTCAAAATCCATAAATCTTTGGCATTTTACGTGTACAACCTAGGTGTGAGGGGCTTATTTTGTGACTAACAAATGTTACTTTCCCGTTGCGGTTTCCCGCTGTGTACTAGCAAAGCTGAAAAAAAAAATGGCGATATGTGAAAAATTGAAAAAACAAACCCGCACGTGCTCGGTGGGCTCAGTTTTACCGACTCCGCCTGCTGCGCTCAACATAACAGCCTACTTAGTCTTTGGTTCGGTTTGCGATCGCGGTGATACCAACTTATTAGGTTTATGTGTTTTAATACATTTTCAAAAATGAAACGAATGTGTACAAAAAAAGAAAATTTTTTTTTTGCCATTTCTGAAGCTAATAACTTTTTCATACTTTGGCGCACGGAGCTGTGTAAGGTGTCGTTTTTTGCTAAATGAGCCGACGTTTGCATTGCTACCATTTTGAGGTCTGTGCGATATTTTGATAATTTTTAATTCCATTTTTTATGTGATGTAAAAAGGTGTAAAAGTCGGACATTTGGGCGCCATTTCCCGTCTTGGAGGTCACCGCCGCCTGTAACCGTTTTTATATTTTGATAGATCGGGCATTTTGGAACGCGGCGATACCTCATGTGCACTAAAATGCTCGAGTGCTCGTTATTCGAGACGAACTTTTCCTGATGCTCGAGTGCTCGTCTCGAATAACGAGCCCCATTGAAGTCAATGGGAGACTCGAGCATTTTTCAAGGGGACCATGGTTTGGGAATAAAATGTGTTATTTAATTGAAAAAGAATGTCTTCTGATAAGTTAGCAGATGTATGCAAACATCTGCAATCTATTCTTCACTGTTCCGCACATATATTATCTCCCGACAAGTTAGCAGATGTGAAGAACAGTGAAGAATAGAATAAAAACAGTGAACACAGTGAACACAGGATCATTTAAGTGAAAAACGCAGTGAAGAACACAGTGAAGAATAGATTGCAGATGTTCTGCATATTTGCTTACTTGTCGGGAGATACGCTCCTCTTCTTCCACTGAAGTCTCCGTGCTGCCCCGATGTCTCCATGTGCTGCCCTGATGTCTCCATATGCTGCCCCGATGTGTCTCCGTGCTGCCCCGATGTGTCTCCGTGCTGCCCGATGTGTCCATGCGCTGCCCCGATGTCTCCATGCACTGCCCCGATGTCTCCATGTGCTGCTCCCCGGTGTCTCCATGTGCTGCTCCCCGGTGTCTCCATGTGCTGCTCCCCGGTGTCTCCATGTGCTGCTCCGATGTGTCTCCGTGCTGCCCGATGTGTCCATGCGCTGCCCCGATGTCTCCATGTGCTGCTCCCCGATGTCTCCATGTGCTGCTCCCCGGTGTCTCCATGTGCTGCTCTTTTTTTTGGGGACGATGCCACTGCACTGGGCCATGAAATAGACATGATCTAGAAGGTGTTCAGCTGATTGATGACATATTGGTATTGGTTTATTAGGTCAATTTCTGCTGACAGGTTCCTTTTGATTACCAGAAGTTTTGTTCCCACAATATGTGACATTTTTGCTCTCTAGAAAGGCATCCAGGTCCCTCTTGAACATGTAAAAAGTATCAGCCATTGTAATATCCTGCTGCAGAGAGTTCCATAGTCTCATTACTTTTACAGTAAAAAGTTCCTGTTTATGGCGATGAACCCTCTCTCTTCTAGGCGTGGAGGATGCCCCCCTGTCTTTGCCACCGACTTTGGTATAAAGAGACAATCATCCAGCGCAGAGAAAACTGAGAACAATACTGAACCTGAAATAAAGAAATCACATATAATATATACAGTCCAGAGTGTCTATCTAAAAGGGTTCTCCTCTCCTAGGCAATATATAACAGGCCTACACAACTTGGGTGAATCCAGTATAGCTAACCAACATTTTGCACCTACATCACCTCTCTTCGGTTCCCCTCTATTATCGTGATCCATGTCAAGGACACGATAATCACAGAGTGTCTTTTACTTACGCACGGGATAAGGTTTGTCTGACCACACTGGAAGTCTTTATTGCCTATGAATCTTATACTGTTCCTAATTTGCATAGAAATAGAAGCAGGGCAGGGCCGTTTATATAGCGTTTTAGATAGGTAGCTGTCGCGCATGGTTTTCTAGTTTGCAGTGGTGGTTAATCTTTGTTCAGGGCTTTTATGTATACAGTATATATTGTAGGGCTCATGGTGTCAGGGTTTTTTGTTGTGTGTTCAGGGTTGTTGTTGTATACAATATATCATGTAGTGTGGCAACATGGTCTGTCTGTGTGGTGTATTATACGTATGTATCATACTCACCGGCCACTTATTACGGTTATACACACTGTCCCAACGCTTGTTAACACTTAATATTTCGAATCAGCCGATCCACATCGGCCGGACAACTCAGTGACCATTTAGGAGACTGTAGACCATGGTCAATCTACAGACAATCTCGCTGACGAGGTCAAACCCGTTAGCTACAAGCATATGGGGAAAAAAAGTTGATTGAGATAGATGTGAGCATGACCCTTTGACTTTGAACGACTGTGTGTGGCCCATGGTGTTGGTCTTGACAGAAAGGCTCGGATGCTGAGTAATTTAAGAAGAAAATGCGGGCCGAGGGAACCGAAACGCGGCCTCCGAAAAAGAGCATCTCTGACGCCATCTTTCAAACTTGTGAGGCAGAATGGGCTACAGCAACCGAAAAAGACCCACCGGTTGCCACTCCTTTGCAGATAAGAACAGGAAAATGAGGCTACAATGTGCACAAGCTCATTCGAAATTGCGACAGTCTTAGGGAAGATTGAGAGAAAAACGCATGTTATTATTGCCTGGTATGATGAGTCTCGATTTCCGCTGCGGACATTCAGATAGTTGTGTGGTAGGGTCAGACAATGTGGACATCCATCAAAAACAACATGAAAGCATGGATCCTACCTGCATTGTGTGATTAGACAACGGGTTTTTCAACCTGGGGTGGGGTGGTTTGTTTCATGGTGTGGGAATATTTTCTTGGCACTTCTTTGGCCCCTTGGTACCAATTGTAGCATTATTTCAACGCACCGCCCCTACCCGACGTGAATATTGTTGCCTGAAACAATGTGCCCTAGCCTTTATGACAACAGAATGTACCCCCACATTGATGGCTACTTTCAGCAGGATGAAACATGCGCCATGTACATGGAAAGCTGGAATCACTCAAAGAAGGGTTTATTTGAACTAGACAAGTGGTTCACACTGTACTCAAATGGCCTCCCAGTCACCAGAAATCTCAATCCAATAGAGCATCTTGGGATTGGTGGAACGGGAGATCGCATCAAGGATGTGCAACCGTCTGTTGATGCCCATCCTGTCAATATTGACCAAAAATCTACTGAGGAATGCTTATCCAGGCACCTTGGTGAATCTATGCCACGAAGAAATTGACGCAGTTCTGAAGGCAAAATGTGGGGTCACCAACCCGTTACTAGCATGGTTTACCTAATAAGTGGCCGGTGAGGTGTATGTAGTGGTGCATGGTGTCAGGGTATGTATACGTATATATGTAGTGTGTGCATGGTGTCTGTGCGTTGGATACAGTCTATTATGTAGGGTGTGCATGGTGCAGTGTGGTGGTATACCATTTTTATGTAGGGTGCGCATGGTCTCAAGTGGTATGTACAGTTTATATAGATATGGCAGATCGCTGTATGTAATATAATACATGTAGGCGGCAACGTTGTTGGTATTATAATGAGTTAAACTGGCGGCACGCTGTATTATTATATACATATGAAGGCACGCATGATGTATGCAATTATATACTATATGGAGCCACCGCTGTTGTGGGCGGAAATTTGACACCAGTTTTCTTTGAATTTGCAGGTTCTTTCTAGTGTGTTTAAACTGCTTGTTCAGGTATTAAGAAGGCCTGAACCACAGCAGCCTAGTCACCATGCGACACAAATTAGGGGTCGTTCTAGTGCTCGATAGTTCGCACAGAATATAAACTGCAAGTCGGAAGCCTTATGTAAAGATAGACCAGAAAAAAGTTAGTACACTAAGGGTCAGTTCAGGACGCACCAAAATTCATGAGATAGTGTGCCAGACATTCATGAATCGTGGCAACACCCGCCTGGCAAAACTACACAGCAGAGCCACCACTTGTACCAGTTCTTATTAAAGTGCCCCTGAATGATTATATAATCTATGGCAGCCACACTGTATATATTATATACTCTGGCGGTGCGCTGTAGTATATTCTATACTCCTGGCGGCACACGCTCTAGTATTCATATACTATATGTTGTCATGTTGTATGATTTAGATGGCCAATATAGGATAAGGGTCCTGTCTGTGTGTGAACGGGCATGGTTGCTGGGTATAATGGTATAATCAGGATGTGTTACTGGGGGAGCTGTATATATTCATGTATGGGGTGCTAAATAAACAGTAGGAAAACATTTACAACAAAATTGTGGGCACGGGCACCCCACACAGGGGGCCCACACAAAACCTTAATCCAGACCTGAATAACATTATCTTCACAGTTGATGTTACAAGAGTTTTTACTATATTGAGTCCATCGAGGATAAACATTGGAGGATTTGGGCTTGCTGTGCATTAAAAGAAACCCTACAACAGGAGTTGAAGTTTATTACCCTTAATGTGAACCTGGGTAACTCCCAGAAGCATGGAATGCTGAATTATCTAATAACCCATGAAACCCACACCTGTCCCCACCATGCAACATTTAAAAGCAGCTTTAAATCTGGTTAAAAACACTACACATACTGAGAGTTGCCTCCAAAAAACTTGAAGCAACTACAGGACTGATAAGGACACAGTCAAAAGTGAGATCTAGCATTGGAGTCCAAAAAACTGCCGACAGAAGGTGTCCAGATGAAGGCACATGGGTTACTAATAATCCATTCAAAAGGTCATAGAGAGGTTGGTCGAGTATTGCATCTTTATAACATAGAGAAACTCTTTAGTCCCCCAAGAAGGTTGGTCAACCCTTGAAAGAAAAATTGAAGAGAGGACAGAATAATGTGGAAATCTCGCATGAGTAATTGTTTCAACACTGTAGCTGGAATTGCTTGGCAGTCAGCATGAACAGGGCAAGGATCTGTCTCGCTATGTGCAATTTGAAGAGCTTTGGACTCTGAAAACCTCTCTGCAGTGTAGATTCATAGACTTCTTCATTAACCTAAGTGATCAGACATTGTTTGACTAATTTTTGATATCCATGTTAGTTATATTAATATTTAGGACCAAACCAAGATCTGGTGTAGCGGTGTAACTGTGGAGCTATATAAATAAAGGAATTATTATCTATTATACTAGAGATGACGGAACATACCGTTCGAGCTGATGCTCGTTCGAGCATTAGCGTACTCGAAACTGCTCGGTGCTCGGACGAATACTTCGCCCGCATCGAGAAAATGGCAGCTCCCGCCGTTTGTTTTTGGCGGCCAGAAACAGAGCCAATCACAAGCCAGGAGACTCGCCACCCACCCAGCATGACGTGGTCCCTTACAACGTTCGATAGCAGTGGTGGCTGGGCAGATCAAGGAAGTGCACCGGAAATAGAGCTGTAGCCCCTGCCCGCCGCGGCTCGGATCATTATGTGTTGGATGCCGCTAGGGAGGAGCTGCGCCTGTCAGGGCAAGCGTTAGGTGTTCTATTAGAAAGTGTTAGGCAGGAGTGCTTCTACAAGAACCCACAGCCCTTCTTAGGCCTACAAAACGTTATACCTTTTTTTTATATTTGCTTGTGGCTGAGCTGCTGGCAGCTAGTAGTGCGTAGTCGGCTAATTACATACATATTGGATGGACGTCGCCAGGCGGGATCTTGGCACACCCGTATGTGTATTAGCTTTAGTGACACACACATATCCACTCAAAAACCCACACGACAAGTGGGACAGTATTAGGGTCATGGGAGTTTGAGTCGAATTAGCAGAGTCTGCTGATTTTTTTTATTTAAGCTGTATTTCATTTTTATAGCTCAAACTCATCTTGCAAAGCAGGGTGCTCTCATTGTGTAAGGCTACAAATAGCATAGGAGACCCCACGGATACTTAGGGCCTACAATAGCGTATATATTTTCCTTTTTTTGTGCTTGAGCTGCGTGCTGGCACTAGTAGTGCAGCTAGTACCATACTGTGAGGAATTGCAGGGAGAGGATAGCGAACGTTGTGTTTAGCTTTTCTTAGTGGAGGGGAAAACCACGATATCCACTCAAAACACCGAAAGTGGGACAATTTATTGGGGTTTGAGTAGATATAGATTAGGCAGAGTCTGCTGATTTTTTTTTTTTGTTTAGCTGTATTCTCTTTATAGCTCAAACTCAATCTTGCCAAAGCAGTGGGCTCTCATGTAAGTTACAAAATGCCATAAGGAGAAGAACCCCCAAGGCTTACTTAGGCGGACCTTAAAATAGCGTTTATTTTCCTTTTTTTTGTTTGCTTTTTTTTTTTTGTGGCTGGGCTTGCTGGCACTAGTATGCAGCCTAGTACCATACTGTGAGGAATTTGCTGGTGAGAGCTGCGACCGTGGATGTTTAGCTCTTAGTGGACACGACTATCACCTCAAACCCCGAGAAGTGGCGACAATTTATTAGGGGTCTTGAGTAGAATTAGGCAGAGTCTGCTGATTTTTTTTTTTTTTTTTTGAGCTGTATTTCATTTTATAGCTCAAAACTCATCTTGCAAAGCGTGTGCTCTCATTGTAGGCTACAAAATAGCCATAGGAGAACCACAAGGCTTACTAGCCTACAATAGCGTTATATTTTTCCTTTTTTTTTTTTTTTGTTTGCTTGTGGCTGGGCTTGCTGGCCACTAGTAGTGCAGCGAGTAACCATACTGTGAGGAATTGCTGGGAGAGCTGCGACCCGTTGTGTTTAGCTCTTAGGACACGCATTTATCCACATCAAACACTGAAGTGGAGACCAATTTATTAGGGGTTTTGAGTAGAATTAGGCAGAGTCTGCTGATTTTTTTTTTTTTTTTAGCTGTATTTCAATTATAGCCAAAATCATCTGCAAGGCAACAAAATCCAGTTGGTGCTGTCAGTGTAGGTTAGAAACTACGCACCATAGCAATTAGGATACGCACTCGTTTTTCTGTTAAAAAAAATAAAAACGAAAAAAAATAAAACAAAAAAAGAAAAATTTTTTTCAAGTGTTACCTTTAATTTGGAATGTTAACCCGAGGCTAGGGAGTAGAGGACGAAGGCGCCGGTGGACGTGGCCGAAATCTCCAACTCTGGCAAAGAGGTCAGCGGCGCTGTGGGTCCTGGGGGGGTGAGACACCACCTTGACTGAGTGGGGGCAGGGAACGCCGCAGAGGTACACTCCGCTGTGTTCATCATGGTTCAGTCTGGACCGTGGTAGAAGCACTGGTTGACGCGCCAGAACAGTTGCGTAAGAGTGGATGTCGTGATATGCGGACAATGCTTCTAGCCCATTTGCACACCAGTCAGTCTTCCACACGCATCACCCAGTCACCTGAAAATCGCATCCTCAGCCTCCTCCACCTACAGCCTCCTTCCCCCCAGTCTTGCCCCCCTCCCACCAAAATTTGAAATTTGATACCAGAGCCATATCTGGGGAACTGTTTCTGGAACCCTTCCCACAGTCACAAATCCACTTATCCTCTGACGTGTAGCAATTGTCCGATGCCCGAGAGTTTCCACCAGTCGCAGTTGTGGGTGGGATGGATGTACATTAGTTCACGTAGTGGGAAGAAGTATGTAGAGGTAGGTTCGGACGATGAGGAGACACGGTTGTCATGACAGTGTGGGAAGTTGTTTGAGGGCATGAAGTCTAGGGGGTGGGAGCAGACTGCGAGGATCGGAGGATGATGAGGTGGACAGACCCAAGCTGGGTTGAGTGGGCCGGGTGAACACAGGCTGCTGGGACGGAGATGAGAGCTATAGCACAAAGTTGGAAGAGGCAGGTGGTGGGGCCAGAGCTAGAGGCAAAGGCCCATTGGTTCGACGATCAGCGCCAAATGTGCCCGCTAAGACGTCCAGAGCGTCCCGTGGCGAGGGCTAGATTTCAGAGTCGAGAGGTTCTTAAAGAACACACCGGGATGGAACAACGAACTGTGGCCGGTGCAACCTTTCCAAACCAGGTCAGCAGGGGTTCCATCCACACATAGCTTACTAACTACCACCAGTTATGCGCAGAGATGATGCTTAAACACCCCACTCATGGCCCAAGGCCCGTTCACCTCCGGCCGGGACCACAACTGCTCCTCCCCTGTGCATACTGCTTAGTGAGACCCCTGCCCAGGACCACGGCCCACACTACCCGTGACGAAAACGCCATCTTAGGCCTCCGCGAAATCCTCCACAGCATGCACACCAGCGTTCACTCTCCATCACCAGACGCTGGAGCCAAAAGGGAGGTATACGCCACACCACCCCACCTCCCAAACCCTCACCGCCACATCTCCAGTTGCTTGCCTGGAGAAGGATGCTGGCAACTATAGGCGTGGTAGAGACCCGGGCGCTTTCGACAACGCTGACAATTGGGCGCGCCGCCCCTCGGTATTCGAGGTCCACCAGCCCAGACCACTACTTTATCCCGATGTGCGTCCCGCCGCAAGACACGCACGTGTACGAGAAACATCCTACGGTGCCCGACGCCAACGCCGTTTCTGACAACGGTCCACCTGGACCATGACACGTGGACGCGTTGCTGCAGGGCCGACAGGCCACATATTATATCGCTGACGGCCACATTTGGGTTAACTTGTTGGAGGCTGGACCGAGTCTGACCCTGGGGCTGGTCTATACTACTGCCAGACGCCGCGGAGGATTGCGTGGTGGGCCCTACTCGGGGTCCAGGGCTAAAGGCCACTATGCTCATCGCTCCTCCCCACCCCTCCTCACACCTCCTCACTTGAATTACCATGCTGGGCATGGCGCCATCAGTCGCTAGCTCTAGGCACAGCAGCAGTGCTCAATCGCTGAAGCGACAGAAGGCGGTGCCAACTGCCTGAAGTCCTAGGCGTTAAAAGGGCACACGCCTCGCCAGAGTGTATACGGATGACATCACAGTGGCAGATGGATCTGTGGTGGCTACACCGTCTGAACCTGAGTACAGCGATGGTGTGTGTGAGCAACGGCCTAAACCTGGGGGCAGCTCTGCAACTCGGCCAGTACTGACACAGGTAGCTCATGCCTGGCCCATGTGTTTAAATCTCATTCTGCAGAGCGTCTTCCGCAGTACACCCCAATCTGTCTGATTTTGCCTCACGAAGGTGCGCCGCATCTCTGTGCGCATTTCAGGAAGTCCACACAGATGCGCCATCTCAGGCAGCGCTGAGCAACGCCTCCAGGCACTGCCCTCTCACTGACTGGTTGTGCGACGTGCCTATCGAGGTGGGTGGAATTCACACTCAACCAGGTTTATCCAGAGTATAACCAGCAGCGCAGGAGCGATTGTAACTGCCAGAATGTAACTTCCAATACCAATAACTGGGGGTAGTCAGGTCTGTCACGATTCCTGCATCTACAATGAGAGGGACGGGATGTTGACTATCTGTAGTGCTGATATAACTTGAGGAGTCAACAGAGATGGTCAGGGTTGATGCCGCCATCATCACCTCACCAATCCCGCTGCCTTGCACTTGTTGAAAAAACTCTTTGGTCGCCATGAAGTCGGAAGCTGTTCGCCGTCCCGAAGAGACGGGGGAGAAGAATTCCCTGTGTAGCCAAAAGGCACCGGGTCTGTTTCTCAGATGCATACGTGTAGGATGTGGAGGAGGATTCGAGGGAAGGATAGAGAAGAGAGAAGTTGTGCGAACGAAGAGGGGGACCATTGTTTCAGTCCTTCACTGTTTCAGCGTGTAGGGACAGAGAAGCAGAAGAGTTGGAGAGTTTGGAGGGGGAGGAAATGGAACAGTCAGGCCAGTGAGGGGAGTGAATTCTTGCACGTTGGGACGTCTGGCGCACTGGCCAGATTTCATGCAAGCTGCTCATCCGTGACCCTCCGCGTTTCAAGGAGAAATTTATTCCAGGCCCGAGATATACTGGGTATTCACGCTCCGTTGAGCCATGGTAACAAACACAAGATCTTTCCACTCTATCCCTGAGAGGAAGGAGGGTAGAAGTGCATTGAATACAGGCAGGCGCCCTGGCTTGCCATAGCGTGAAACATTATTCCGCCTCTACAGCGCTAGCAAGGCAGGGGCGTACCTCAATACTGCGGGACACAGTAGCGATGGGAGAGTGAGGCGATCCAGAGCAAATTGTCCAAGGGTACGACTTTTACAAGAGGGCCTTTGCCAGTTTGTTTCACGTCACCCCAGCAAGACACTGTCACTGCACCAGTCTCCGGCAGAGTCGGGCTGATCTGTTAACAGAAAGAGAGTGAGGAGTAGTAGCTGGACACATGACCATCTTGTGCCTAAAGTATCAACACGCTGCCCCGACAGCAAACATACTGCGGTTTCAACAGCTGAGATGTGGTCACAACTGCGGTGCGACTGTACGCCTGGTGGTTCTTGCAGGCCTCCCTGGACCGCTGCGTTGTCGTGGCGGGTTTTCACGTGCGCGGTGGGCATCATCATCCGATAGCCTACACGCCATGAGACGAACATGCGCTGACAGGACTACGACCTTATCAAGAAACTAAAGCCTAGGATTTCTTCCGACATTTCCATTGTCCACCAGGGTGAAGAAGCTGAAACATAATAATGTTATGCACTCCTCCTGCCCATTGTCCGTACCTTCTCCTCCTCTTGTCCTCTTGTACACCCTAAGCAGAGAACTGGCTATTTTTTGTCCAGGCCAACTGGCTCTAGCTATGTGAGTCATATGTATGTAATTATTGATGGAGGAGCCCAACACCCTGTCCTCTTTAAGAAAACAAACAATTGGAGGCCCCATAAGGCACTGCATCTTGTATGTGGTTCTGGAGACCAGCTTACCTGCTCGCTCGGGTTGAAAACTTTTGTTGAGACTTGCCCATCATTACAGGCACTCAAGCTATGAGAATTGGTCTGGAGGAGACAGCTACCTACGTCCGTGGTTGAAAACTTTTTGGACTCGCCTATACATACAGGGCACTAGCCAAATTAATGTGTGCGCATAGAAGCCGTCCAACGGCTTCGTCTTTGGTTAGACTGCCTTCACACGTTCTACCTTGCTACACATTCCACCACGTCACACCTGCCATAAGCGCCTCCAAAAGTAATAGAACCTATGTCTGTCCCTACATGGTCCCCTATATCAAACGAGCGTGGTCATCGGCAGAATTTTGATTGTTTCATGGGCTTCCATGTTAACTACTTTGGTCGCCCACCGAACCCCTAGCTGTGGTAATCCACGAAAATATCTGGCAACTTTATCATTTCAACCAATATATATTTCAGGCGATCTTGTCGCATCTTGGTTTACATCCCCTCAACCACCCCATATCCTAAACTTATAGACGCTACTAAACACTTGATCTTATACAAAAGGTTCTCTTAGATAGTGTGGCTTTGGGGGAGCCTAGGACAGGCTTTGTGGAGTTGCGAAGCGCGCCTGGGTCACGGATGCGCCCAGCCTCCGCACCCAAGAGATCCAACTAACATAGGTTTAACTGCAGCCAAACCTTTATTCTACTACCTAGATTACACTCGCACGTCCATCATGGTCCCTCTTATCAAACGAGTCGTGGTCATGACAGCAACTTATGAGTATTTTCATGGCTCCTCTCATCAACTGTTACACGTGGTGGTCGCCAGACCCTGCTGTTGAATCACAAAATGCTGGCAACTTTTATCATTACCGATATTTTCGAGCCTTCTTGCTCACCTCCTTTGTTCCTCTCTGCCACCCATTGATGTTTTAAGACCCTGAGTCCATTTGGGTAGTGCCAAGACACTCTCTAGCCTGCGTGCTGCGCGCTGCCTCTCATAGTCCCTATAGTGGTCAGGGTCCAATTATTGGATGTTTTAACGATGCTTCTAGCCTGCATTCGGATCACTCTTCATGGCCATTCGTTTGCCCATAAGTGGTCACTAATGGGTGCAATTCAGTCAGCTCAGAGGATCATCCATGGCAATGCTGCCCCCCTGCTGTTTACTGTCCCATTGTCGTGGTGTTCCATAATTTTCTGAGTGTTCCATGGATGCTTGGTCCACGCTTCCCTGTGCAGATCCTGGTCCCTTGAAAATGCTCGAGTACTCCCAAATGACTTCAATGGGGCTCGTATGCGAGACGAGCACTCGAGCATCGGGAAAAGTTCGTCTCGAATAACGAGTACCCGAGCATTTTACGTGGCTCGCTCCTACTCTAAGTTACTAACCCATCAATTAATATTCTCAGCATCAGCACAAATTGTTATTTATATCACTGACCTCCTGAATTATTACATACACAGCACCCTCTGAAGTTAATGATATTATATATAGCACGCTCCACGCCACCGCAACCAAAATTCTATAGGAGATAGATCACCCTGCTTCTTAAGCATTTATAAATAGAATCTCCCTCCCTAATTACATAGCGTGCGACCACCCCCGCAATCAATGAATTTATAAAAAGTGCAATTGATAGATTCTGTAAACCCCAGCACTTATCTGTTCATAAGAAGTCCCCCCAGTAACCTACAGCAATCCTCCTGCGATGATGTTACTGTGGCTAATAAATTTGTCTATAGCTAACTACCCTATTTTATGGATTTACTATATAGTGTCCCCTAATCAACTTTATACATCCCCTAATCATGTTATTTATAACCACATGTTCCCTAAATGTATACATTATATATACCTATTTCTACCCACCTTACCACCTCAAAATATTAATAAGTCATATAATTTATACTTTCGATACAGGCCATGGATTGCGAGGACTATCGAACCGTGCAGAAACCCATGGCTGTTGGTTCTAGAGGTGCACAGTTTGACCCAAGAAGGATCTGCCGTAATGCATTAATTGATAATGACATCAGTGACATTAAATTGATTATTTATTGTGGTTGGTTGGCTGGGGGTCGGAGCCTGGGCAGCTGCTTGAGCATCTTAATATTATTCCCGCAGGCAGTAGTGATTATGGTGGTAGGAATGGTAGTTTATGGGTGGTTGTACAGTAGTGGTAGTGTGTGATGCATTGAGGTTTAAGGACGGTAGTAGTTATATAATTGTATATAAAGATGTTATTGGTGGTGATAGGGGTTACCCTTAGAGGCAGTAATGGCTTGATAAGGCTATTGACCGAACTGGTGAAATGAGTGATGGCAGAAGAAGTGGTGGTTCAAGTAGTAGTAGTGGTGTTCAGGTGGACGTTACTAGCAGTCACTAGTAGTGTGGTGATATTGATTCAGCCAATGAGTCATGGTGATCTAGATGGTGGTAAGGATGTGGAAGTGGTAATGTAAGGTTGTGTTGCTATGGTTTTGTATTGGTTGGTGCGATATAATTGTAACCCTTTTAGGTACCACAGAAATACACAAAGGAACTTAACAAAACCTTTCATGGTAGTTTAGATTCTTGATAAACCAGCCATCATCTTCCTCCATCTTCCAGCCCTGAAGCAGTATTTAAGGTTGTGATGGGAGCGGCAGTGTGAATGCGATATCATCCCGCCTGCAGAAATAAATGAAGTTTGTAGATGTGGTATGATTGTTATGCAAATAAATATGAAAATTGCATTCATCTCACTAAACAACATTAAACCTTCAGAAAGCGGAGAGTGGTTTGATTATTTTTCTTAGTGTTTTTGTATTTCTTCCCGTTTTAGAAACTTTGCTCAGTGTTATTTGGCCGGTCTCCACGTTACAGAGTCAGAAGGGAGAGAGAAAAAGGAGGATCCTTAGAAAACTACAGATGTATGGCATTATAGTGTGTTCTGCCAAACCAAAGAAAAATGTCTGAGTAATTGGATGGTTTCTCCATGGTCAGATGAAGCCTTTGAGGGATCTAGAGTGGAAAAAGGCAAAAAAAAACAAAAAAGTAAAATAAATAAGAAGATTAACCGTATTTCATAGTCTGCTGAGATGTATATAAATAAGTAATCAGGCTATAAAGAAGACGTTGAAATGAAGTACAGCTGCTCGTCCTCCCCCACACACATGTCCAGCCCAAAGACAGAAGTGATCTGCTGGCTAATTGACAATCTTTGTCATAACATGGTCCACCGAACCCATGTTTGGCTAGTTCCTCAACATTCAAATATTGATTAGGACTATATGTGGGGAACTATAAGATACATTATCACTGCACTGCACAACGCAGTTAATGAGCATAAAACACTGCTACAGCATGGCGGCTCTTAACAAAACCTTCCTAGTGGCAAAAAGGTGGTCCTACAACGTTTGGCTAGACCTGTCAAATGGTTTTAACTGACATAACCTTTCCCACCAGGGATCATTCAGAACTAACAGAATGGGGCACATTTACTAAGGGTCCGCATTTCACGTTGGTTCCCGTGTCCCTGCTATTGGCGGCATTAACAGGGGTTTTTGCTGCACACAATCGGATTTTGGTGCATCGCGACAAATTTTATGCGACCACAAATCGTGGGGAGCTTGGCCTTCGACAAACCTGACGGATTCCGACTAAGCGCGGGTGGGTTTTAAAATTCTAATTGTGTCGCAAGACATGCACTTACACAGAAAGAAGAAGGTTGAACTCCGGCAGACCTGAGCAGGGAAGCGACACATGCAGGACTTCGGGTGCACAATCTTAGTGAATCCAACCGAACTTCATCCTCGTCGGACAAGCACCTTGGGTTCGCCGACAGGACGGGTAAGTAAATGTGCCCCAATGGGTCTGTGGAACTACTATTAAATACCACCAAATATATGGGGATGATTTCTCAGCAGAACTAGTCTGAGCTTGTTTCTGGCAACTCTCCTCAACTCACACATCTTTCAGTTTCATGGAACCTAATAGTGGCCCCTGCCATTGTCTCTTTCAATTTGTGGTCATCTTTTGCCATCTTTGATGATCATCTTAGGTCTCCTGAAGGTCAGGTCGAGAATGTCCACATTGATTGGTTTTCACTTAAATTAAACGAGTGCATTATTAAAAAAAGAGTATTTAAAATAATAATTAACTGCAGCAAAACACCTCTTTCACCTGTATTATATCTGAATTATCTAAAAAATATGATCATCATAGAGAGAAGAAACATTGCAGATGTTTCCATACATCTGCTAACTTATAAGAGACAATTTGCATTGACTCGAGTGCAGTTTGAGAGGGCGAAATACTCGTCCGTAGCAGACGAGACGCTTTGATTTCGCAGTACGCTAATACTCGAACAGCCATCCGCTCGGACGAGTTGCTCGCTCATCTCTAATCATCAATCATAATAAATATTGGGCTAATATGAATAGTCAGTAATAAAAATAAGCACAATAAATAAATGACGTATCACATTGAGTAGGGGGAGGGGATTTAATGGGTGTAGGAAAAGGAAGGCAGTTCAAGACAAATAGTTTTATATAGGGACTCGGGCCCAATAACAACATAATATTAAATTATATTAATAGTAACAAAATCTTAAGTTATATAGCCCCATCGTATTCCTCAGCGCCTTTACAGTCACGGGTACAAATTCACAAAGACTAAAGCATAAACGAACAAAACATGTGTCAGTTGAAACAATAGGAATAAGCATCGTCAAGAATCTCCTTTTGTTGATAGCCTGGGTTCAGTGGGGTTCTGTTCTCAGGGAAGCTGGGTGGTGTCCTTTGTCTAGACTGCTATTTATTCTCAGCTGGGGGTTGAGTAATAGGGGCATGGCCAGTCCGTTTCTGGGGTGTGTCGAGGTGGGGCTGGAATTGTTTCTCTTCTGGCACCCCATACTGGCTTGAACCTTATTCTGGAGTCACTTTGTTCCTGTGTCAGAGTAGGAAATGTCGTCCATACGTCCCTGACCTTTATAGTTTGTTAGTTATGTGACGGATGGTGGGAGTTTTGGGTCCTAACCCCATTATAGAACATAGAACTACACTGAGTAAACACTAGGTGTACAATGGTGACAATGTAAATCAGCACAGTGACACAGCTGCAAGATGCATCATAGTCAGAGGTGTTCCCATTCACGGGTGCGTGTGCACTTCACCTCTGAAGCCTCAGACTCACCTAACAACCCAGTGGAGCTCGGTTTTCCTGGATAAGCAATTAAAATCATTAGGGCCAAACCTTAGCAGTAAACAACTCCTGCAGCGACCATGGGAAACTGGAGCAGATTCTGCAAATAATGACTTACCGAAGACCTTAATTTTATAAAGTTTTGGCAAGTGACCCTATAGACAAATATGCAAGATAATATTTTAATAAAAATTATCCATTCCTGCCAACACCACCAGGGGGCTCCGCAAAATTGCAGTATGCAATAGAACCAAAATTCATCTAAAAAAACTGAAGATTAAAAGAACTTTAAAAAAGGTATTGTATCTGTGGCAGGAATGTATCAACTAATAAAGAGATTTAGAATTTGAGGCAGTATTCTAGTGGATACATTTTTACATTTAAAGCAGCAGTGATCTCTAAATTGTGTAATAGGCGGCAGTATTATAGTAGTTATGGGACATGTGGCAGTATTATAGTAGTTATATTCTTGTACATGGGGGCAGTATTATAGTAGTATATTCTGTATCAGGCGATGGAGTAGTTATTAATAGGAGTTATATTCTTGTGTACATAGGGGCAGTATTATAGTAGTTATATTTTGTACAGGGGCGAAGTTTATTATTAGTTAGTTATATGTACATAGGGCAGTATTATGTAGTTATATTCTGTACATAGGGGCAGTATTATAGTAGTTTTATCTTGTACATAGGGGGCAGTATTATAGTAGTTATATCTGTACAAGGAGGCAGTATTATAGTTATATTCTTGTTCTAGGAGCAGTATTATAGTAGTTATAGCTTTTACCTGTAGCAGTATTAGTAGTTATATTATTGTACATAGGGGGCAGTATTATAGTTGTTAATTCTTGTACTAGGAAGTATTACAGTAGTTATATTATGTACATAGGGGGGCAGTATTATACCATAGTGGTTATATTCTTGTATGTAGGGAGCAGGTATAATAAATACGTTATACTTGGCAGGGAGTATTTTTATATTATATAATTATTAGTATTAATTGTTATATTCTTGTATGCAGTGTCAGACTGGGGTTCCTTGTGCCCACCAGATAAATATTACTAGTGCCTACCCATCTATTCCCTATTAAATAGTCCCCACTTGCCTCAAAATTGGTCTAGTACTCTGTCATACTCCATTACCTGGTGGGTCATTCCAACACACTGCTTGTATATCGGGAAAGTATTGTAGCAGTCATAATCATATACTGCAAAATAAGAGTTTCATGCTTGACCACAGGAGGCAGTTTTAAATACTTTAAAAATGTTCTACATAAAAGAAAATTTATAGCACATATTTTATGGACATATGGAACTATAATCATAGTAAATAACTATTATTATTTTCTTGTGCATAAGTGGCATGTATTATAATACAGATGGTCCCCATTTAAGGACACGCCTTAAAGAGACCATAGTTACAGATGGCCCTCCTGCCCACTGCGGTAGTAAAGCTCTTTAATCTCAGGCTGCAATGATCAAGACTGAAAGGTGTCTGTAATTAAGTTTTATTGCTAATTCTTGCTCCCATGACAGCACAAAATTTTTGTCTTATGTTACAAAATATTCAACTCACATTAAATTCAACTTAAATACCAACCTAAGAACCTAACTGGCACGTAACCCGGGGACTGTCTGTAGCCATATTATTGTACATGATGCATCGAAGGTTATATTCTTGTACATAAGTAGTAATTAAGGAGTATAATAGGGGATATTAGAAGTATTATAGGAGTTTTATTTCATCTGAATATGTGGGTTAGCTCTATACTCCTGTGTCTCCAACCTACATGTTAACTGAAAATCATTGTCAATGGTATTAATATAGCAACCACAATAAATGGTAGGAGCTGCCTAGACCATTATTATTTCCGCTGCACATTATTACCTTACAACTGCCTACCCTTGTACTATTCATTGGACAAACTATTTTATATTATATTCTAAAAATATTGATCATCTAATAAAACTTGCACTGCAATGCTACTATCTGTAATCCAATATGTAATAACCAATATGATTGAGAATACCAGAGATAAAGGATTTAGAAAAGGGTAATGCATAATTAGAACAAAGGTTTCCACAAACAGTGGATTGTTTTGTGTCATAGTTTTCACATTGGATGGGCTGAGCTGAAATATTCGCATATCCTCAATATTTGCACTTAATTCAGACCCATTTACAGAATGTAACAATTTAAAGTACAACAGATGACCCAAAAAAACAACATAAATATTTAGTAAACTTTGACAGATTTTTTGTTATCAGGCTCAATTCAGGGAGCTGCATATTTAGTTCTTGTCTTATTCTTCTATTTTTTAATAGAAAATATGGAGTGAACAAAGATGAGGCCATATATCACCAAAGACAGGCCTAACATTTTAAGAAAGGCAAGTATTCATGTTATTCAGACTAGCAAGTCATTTATCCACAGACTGCTCAGATGCGTGTCACCTCACCAAGTTCTCCATAATGAAGGAGCTGTAATTCTGGCTTAAGACGTAGCATTTTTTCTAGATCTGAGGCCAAGTGACCCAGTGATGTCTTTTTCCGCTGTTTCCAGTTGTAAGGAAACAGAATATCCCAGTTAACATTTTATTATGTAGAATTAAAATTATATTGGATACAAACAATTTGCGCCTAAAAAATTTCAGTTATTATTTTCTTCTTGCTCAGTTTTTAACCCTTTTTAAATCTTTTTTTAACCCTATTTTTATGTATTTTATCTTATTTAAGGAAACTGTGATAGTTCATGACTTTAGTTCATATTGTAGTCTTTATAGAGCTTTTGAAAGTTAACTGTAGCAGTGTACACTCACAGCCACTTATTAGGTACACCATGCTAGAACGGGTTGGACCCCACTTTTGCCTTCAGAACTGCTTTCAATTCTTCGTGGCATAGTTTCAACAGGTGCGGAAGCATTCCTCAGAGATTTTGGTCCATATTGACATGATGGCATACACCAGTTGCCACAGATTTGTCGGCTGGACATCCATGATGCGAATCTTCCCGTTCCACACATCCCAAAGATGCTCTTGGATTGAGATCTGTGACTGTGGAGGCCATTTGAGTACAGTGAGCTCATTGTCATGTTCAAGAAAACCAGTCTGAGATGATTCCGCTTTATGACGGCGCATTATCCTGCTGAAAGTAGCCTCAGATGTGGGTAACATTGTGGTCATAAAGGGATGGACATGGTCAGCAACAATACTCAGTAGCCTGTGGCGTGTGCAACGATGCTCAATTGGTACCAAGGGGCCCAAAGAGTGCCAAGAAATATTCCCACACCATGACCCACCACCACCATTCTGAACCGTTGATACAAGGCAGGATGGATCCTGCTTTCATGTTGTTGATGCCAAATTCTGAACCTACCATCCAAATGGCGCAGAGAAATCGAGACTCATCAGACCAGGCAACGTTTTTCCAATCTCTACTGTCCAATTTCGATGAGCTTGTGCAAATTGAAGCCTCAGTTCCTGTTCAGATGAAAGAAGTGGCACCCCGTGTGTTTCTGTCTGCGCTGTAGCCATCTGCCTCAAGATCGAAGTACTGTTGCGTTCAGAGATGCTCTTCTGACTACTGGTTGTAACGGTGGCGATTTGAGTCACTGTTGCCTTTCTATCAGCTCAAACCAGTCTGCCCATCTCCTCTGACCTCTGGCATCAACAAGGATTTCCGCCCACAGAACTGCGCTCAGGAGGTTTTTTCTTTTTTGGACCATTCTCTGTAAACCCTAGAGATGGTTTGGGTGAAAAAAATAGTAGATCAGCAGTTTCTGAAATACTCAGACCAGCCCTTCTGGCTCCAACAACCATGCCACGTTCAAAGGCACTCAAGTCACCTTTCTTCCCCATACTGATGCTCGGTTGAACTGCAGGAGATTGTTTGACCATGTCTACATGCCTAAATGCACTGAGTTGCCGCCATGTGATTGGCGCTGATTAGAACTTAAGTGTTAAGAGCAGCTGGACAGGTGTACCTATAAAGTGGCTGGTGAGTGTATGTATATTATATATAATATATATATATATCCAAAAGAAAGTTACATGAATATCATATTGTTGGATAACATGATTATGTTACCGAACTGTGGGAGTAGCACCAGCTAATGCCATCCAATTCTCAACAGGGGGGTACGGTGTTTCTTTTTTAGTTCTAATCTCCAAGAAGTTGTAGGAGAACTGAGGAGAACTGAGGGCCTGTATCAACTTGTGGCCTGCCAGTATTATTTATGTGTAAATTTTTATATATATTATATTATTATTAATATATGCTCTGTTCTTTAGGTAACAAACTTGGAGGTCATTCATCAAAAAAACAGAAGGCTAAGGGGTGACATCATCTTTCCAATCAAATTTAACACATGGGCCAGGCATGGCACATGTGTCAGTCTGCCGAGTTGCAGAGCCGCCACCAGGTTACGGCCGTTGTCACACACAACCATGCCTGGCTTCAGGTTCAGCGGTGCCAGACACAGATCTGTTTGCGCCGTGATGCCCTGTAATAGCTCTTGGGCGGTGTGCCTTTTATTGCTTAGGCTCAGCAGTTTGAGCAACGCCTGCTGTCGCTTAGCGACGGCACTGCTGCTGCGCCTAGAGCTACCGACTGATAATTCGGAGGAGGAGGAGTGGTGGTAGGAGGAGGAGGCCTGAGAGACCTGGACCGATATAGGCCCCGCAATCCTCGGCGTCGGCAGTATATTAGCGGCCCCAGGGTCAGACTCGGTCCCAGCCTCCACCAAGTTAACCCAATGTGCCGTCAGCGATACATAGTGGCCCGTCCCGGCAGCACTAGTCCACGTGTCCGTGGTTAGGTGGACCTTGTCAGAAACGGCGTTGGTCATCTCCAGGCTCAGTAATTTGGAGATTTGGACGTTGAGGGCTTGGGGGTGTGGGTGGCTGGAACTGTATTTCCTCTTGCGCTCTAGCGTCTGGGGTTTAGACAGCTGAACGCTGCGCATGGAGACATTGGTGGACGCTGTGGAGGATCGTGGAGGTTCTTCACTGTGTTTTTCACTTAAATGATCCTGTGTTCACAGTGTTCACTGTTTTTATTCTATTCTTCATTGTTCTTCACTGTGTTTATTAATTAAATGCTCGATCTCGAGCAGGGAAAATACTCGTCCGAGCAACGAGCGGTTTCGAGTACCTTAATACTCGAATGAGCATCATTCGCTCATCTCTAGTTATAACCATATAAAGCGATGCAAGTCAGAATCCAAAAAATGGGGCTGAGCCTTAAGCTATAAAATGGCTGCGTCCTTAAGGGGTTAAAACAGGTAACGTTTATTGACAATCAGTAATAAGTGACATCATACATCTGAGCATTCGTCTTGCGTCTTTTTCAGGCCCGTATCTTATATATGATTGGCTGGGGGGGAGCTGTTGGAATTCTCCTTAGTGTGGAAAGAATCAGAATGCAATGTCCCCTTAGTTACAATTGTTACTTGTCTTACTGTGAGCGTTCACCCTTCCTGCTCTCTCCCTAGCTGTAGTATGCTATCTATATTTGTACATCAAACTGAAAGTAAAGGGGTTAATCCAACCTTCTCAGAGCTGTTTAACCAAACGCAGGGGAATTAGATGTAAGCTCATGCAGCCTCCATAGACACACACTGTACATGATGGAATATGGATTTCTATGGGAGAGAGTACCTTCATTTTTTTTACACCTGAAACTTAATTTGTTAATGAGGTATATTAAAAAATATTCACCACATTCCCCGCATACTATATAAAAATGATCTCAAATGACTGTTACGCTTTAAGCAAACTAAGCTACACTGATGCTACAGCGCTTCCGGCTAGTACAACATATCCTAAGTAGTTTTACATGTCCTAATAGAACATATGGAAAATGTTATTTTCATGAAACACACCTTAAAAACAGAGGAAAACCTATAGGGCAGTGATGGCGAACCTATGGCACTGATGCCAGAGGTGGCTCTCAGAGCCCTTTCTGTGGGCATTCAGACCATCAGTCCAGGACAGAGTTCACCAAACAGGACCAAATCCATTAAATCTTCCTGTAGTCCTAGGCAACTTATGAGATGCTGCGCACAGCGGTATTTTACAGTGACACTTCATTGACTGTTTGGAACTGCTTGAAAAGTGAGAAGGTGTTGAAAGAAGTGCATAATCTTTGGAGGTCCTCATGCTGGACCCATCATTCTTTCTAAACAGAGAGACCCTGGAGAGAAGCTACAATGGTGGTCTGAATTTGCCAACCTTGATTCAATTGTATTGGTGGCCTCAGGCGGCCGATACAATTAAAGAAGTGGAAGAACCGTTAGCAATAAGTTACTGTTTAAAATGGCACATTGGCACATCAGGGTAAATAAGTGGATTTTGGTTGTAGTTTGGGCAAAGGAAAAAAAGAGGAAAAGGATATCCACTCTGTCCGCACTGGTCCGCACTGTCCGCACTTTCAATTCGGTTTATTCAATTCATCAAAAAGTTAAAAACAGCAAAACATCACAAGAAAAAATGCATATGGTGACGCGTTTCGGACAAAACAAAGTGTCAGTCCTTAATCATACCTCACTATGTTTTGTCCGAAACGCGACACCATATGCATTTTTTCTTGTGATGTTTTGCTGTCTTTAACTTTTTGATGAATTGAATAAACCGAATTGAAAATTTTTTAACCTTATACCAGTGCGGACAGAGTGGATATCCTTTTCCTCTTTTTTTCCTTTGCTACTTAGACCTAGACCAAGCGCACTCCATCTTCTATCCAGCACGGAGCAACCTTCAACATGCATTTTTGTGGGTGAGCATAAGCATTTTTTTCTTCTATTTTTTCCGTATTGTAGTTTGGGCACTCGGTCTCTAAAAGGTTCACTATCACTGCTATAGGGGCACCTATTTTTGGGAGAAATTATATTGATTCCTCTGGTGGCTGCTGGTTCTAGCACCAGCTCTCAGGTATCCGCAGTTTCTATTTCCAGGACCAGATGTGATGACACTAGTTGACACTAGTAAGTTGTGCATGTGATAACGTAGCCAATCACTGGCAATGGCGTTAATGTATGAATGACTGGCACAACTCCCCTGAAGCTAGGAATTAGATACGTCATCACATGTACAATGTATGTAAAGTCACTGCTTCTAATCCAACAGCCCTAGAAATGGAGGGCTGAGATTGGAACTGAGGGGCCATTTTTTTTTCTTTACACAAAAGATACCCAAGAGGTAAATACCATGAACTAAAAGGGAAAACTCTGCTATTTAACTTTAGCCATAGTCAATGGGGAAGATGTATCAATCTGTTTACACCAGTAAACTGGATAGTTTGCACCTGAAATGCCATGCACTACATTTAGTAAAGGTTTTAGACCATTTTTGGGCAGTTTTCCGACATGTGTGAAAAAGGTTAGGCTCATATGTATTTTTGACATTCATAATTTGCTCAGCAAATTGATCTATTATATAAATTTTATTTTATATAAATTTTATATATATAAATTTTTATAAAACTTATTAGATTGTCTACAAATACCAATTTTGCACTCCAGATAAGTAACTTTTGGCCATCAGCTTCCATGGTTGATGATCAATAAAGATGTCACCAAAAGAGATGCTCAAATCTTTTTGTTGGTAGGTAAATTCAATACGAATCTGGCATTTTTCCGACACCAAATAAAATCCAATTTTTTTTCCTCACTAATGTTCTAAAATGGCGGCTACCTACTGATGAGCTACAGCTACAGTCATTGGAAAAGTGATGGACAGTGAAAAATTTATAGAAAATAAACAAGACAAGATAGGACCAATTGGGAGGACCAAATAGCAGGACAATTGGAGCAACATCAATTCAGGACTAAAGGATTTGCACCAGAACTGAAATATTTGATAAAGCTTCCACAAATCAAATCTTCGATGGTGCAGTAAAGTCCTGAAACCATTTGCATTACCCATTAGTATTACTTACCACTCCAACGTAAGATTTCATATACAGGCACTTTGTTCTTAAGTTGAATTTGTATGTAAGTCAAAACTGTATATTTTATCATTGTAACCCCAGAAAATTTCTGGAGTTGGAGTTTCATAAAAACCAGACACCTTTAATAACTATTATAGCCCTTTATTGTAGTACAGTAAATTACCAACATCCAGAGGTCCGTTTGTAACTAGGGGTTGTCTGTAAGTCAGGTGTTCTTAAGTAGGGGACCACCTGTAAAGCAATAGAATAAGTGAATATCATCTGTGTAAAGGCTGGTTGTATCTTTCAAGAATATAATAATTGAGGTCAATCATAGAAGGAACTCCGCTTAGAATATTAGAGGACTGGGGAAGTAAAGGAATGACCAATTTTTGGTGTTGGCATTGCCAAGCTTCTGCACTGCTTGGCCTGATACCAATAAAAAAAATGGCAATCCCTATTAAAGTTCACCTGAACACAAAATAACTTCCATGGCTTATTTGAATTAATTTCCTTTATCAGACTCTCATGGACTGCAATAAACTCAATCAAAGAACAGCATATCAACATGTTACTCATGCCAGCCATAAAGTGGCCCATTGGTACTTAACTGTTTTGGCATGGTGCTTCTTTACTCTCCTTTTGTGACAAGGGGTCGCTCACAAAAAATTTTTGGCTTCTACTGTGATGTCTATGATTGTGAAGCAAAGAAAGAACAGACCTGCTGTCTATTGACTAACGTGCAATGATTGTTGGGGGCCTCACAATGCAGTGTGCAATGCCCAGGCTGATAGTTGATCGGCCTGGGCATTAATATGATAATATCAGTTTGCATAAAAACAAAAAACAAAAAAAAAATAAATGTAAAAATATTAAATCACATAAAAACATCAGTTTAATAAGTGGCTAGAACCTGAGAAACACTTTTTTTCTTTTTCTGATCCAGCCTTGGAAAGCAATTTCAATTTTGTGAAGTAAAATGGTGTGCCCCTGGATAGTATTAAAAAGTGTGTGTTGTATCGCTGGTTCATATTAAACAAATATTACTGGCTACGTCTTGCCGGAGAAGCCTGGCTGCAGAAACCTGATCTTTTCATAATTAGTACCCGTAGACCGTCTGACATCCCGGGTTAATCCATCTAACCCCCTTAGACTCAAACTAAAAGGGAAAACATAACTGTCTCTGGTGATTTTCCTTTTCACTCACTTACAGAGATTATCCAGAAAGAAAATCAAAATCTTTGTATTTACTTAGAAAATAATAGAAGTAGTGACCCGATCGCAATGTCAGGGCCTGTTTTTTATTATTACCATTAAATATTGTAAAAAATAAACATTTTTTTTTTGCATGCCTAGAGAATAATCATCACATGGTAAATAAGTAGAGAAATCGGAGAAATTTAGAAGGATTTCAGTGATTTGAAGAAAATTGTAAATGGACACATATAGGAATATATATATATATATATATTTATACATATACTTATATGAACCTATTACAAAATAAAAACAACATATGATAAGGAGCTTTTTTAGTAATGTGGTTTCTCATTATTTTTTCTTTTGATAGATATAAAAGTTTTATGACTGTAGACATTTATTTCATAGGTTTCCATAAATCCTGTTTTTTACTTTTCTGTCCTACACTCTTACCAAATACGAAATATTAGACAAAAGCATGTCCAGGTTCCACTTAATTCTTGGAGAAAGTTGAGAAAAAAACCCAAAACATAAAATTTTATTTTGAAAACCTACTCATCTGTCACTTGTGATAAAAACAATATTATTTTTTAATATTTGTCATCATTATCAGTCGCAGCTAAGCGCTTCATTTTGTAGCTAATAAGTAACAAGAAACAACTTAAAATTGCGTCTTCTGCGTATTTAGGATCAGTATTGATTGACTGATTTAGATATTATTTAACTTTTGTCTCCTATTGGGTGTTATTTAACCCTTCATTGTCCGCAACGTTTAGGTGAATATTAAGGTCAGTATGAATATTCCGTATATCTAAAGTTATGAATATTTTTTTTTCTCCCATCGATGCCAGCAGTAAAGTGCAGCAGCTGGGTCACATTAATAAAGAGACAAGTATTTGATTTATGGATCTGAAAATGTGTCTTTTTACTACCAGTAAATGTGAATGGCCCTTTAATACATTCCAAGTACAACAGACAGCTTCTTATTAAATAGAGAAGTCCCAGAAGATTGATCCGAGACTCGATTTGCAGCAAACGTTAAAGAGCATTTTAAACACACTTCACATAGAGGCCGAGACCGTTTGCCAAATTCAAGGCTGCCGGCCCATTTAAAGGCTTCCTGCTCTACATCTTAATTAACGGTCTGCGGGGCTTTACAAAAGTCAGCCATAGCGGCTTTGTTACTGTACACCATAGTCTGCGTTTGTCATTGAAAGAATATTGAACTTTTTTTTTTATAAAGTATCTGTAAAGACACAGGGATTTTCCAATATGAGGAACAAGTTCTCTGGTGACTGCAAAATTTCAGAGCAACTTTAATTGCCATTGCATCATGTCTGCAAATGAGAGCAGGAGGTTTAAAGCACAATCCAATGTGCTTATCACTGCACAACAAGGCCAGGAGACAATGATAGCATATATATGTCTATATCTATCTATCTATCTATCTATCTATCTATCTAAATATCTATATCTATCGATATATATATCTATATATATATATATATATATATATATATATATATATATTTGTAAAGCACTACAGAATTTGCTGGCACAAGATTATTATTATATATTAATTTTATGAAAAAGCTGAAAGGTGTGCTTTACTTTTTCCGCTGAGACACAGCGGTATCTGTTGTGGTTCTCTGTATCCCCCATTAAGGTTTTAAGAATTAAAGTATTGTCATTACCAGCAGTAATGTATATACTACTGGTGCAACCTGGACAGCTGCATGGGAGCCCAATATTTAAGCCCAATATCCTGAAAATACCTGAGCTAATGAATTTTATGGCTGAGAGATATAAGGATGGTGGGGTGTAAGATAACAAGGGGTCCATATGATGTTCTTGCACAAGTTTCCTCAGATCTACTGCAACAGGAAGTATGTTTGATAGACTCAGTAGTGTCCTCCAGAATTCCCTAAAGCCAGGAGTTATGATGGAGTGATGATATGACTATGCAGACATGTCACGACTCCAACCATGTAAATAATAACATGTAGCACATCATAACAGCAATACTAGTGCAGTGTAGATTGAATTGTGTGAGTTTAGCTTCAAACATTAAAGAAGGTAGCTCTCCTCAGATCAATGCTTGACTTTCAAGAAGCCTAATGAGACGACTTTATAGTCAAACCTGTAAGTCTCTTCCAGAAGGAAAAGACCTCTAACTGTAGACAAGGCTGTTTTGGAGTCATTGCATCTTGTACACTATAAGGAAACTGGTTTGGTTAGGTGAGAGGCCATAGATGTGGATAACGAAAATCCTAAACCACGTCTGCTAGGTTATTTTGTAATTTTTTTTTTTTTACTTTGGTCCTTTTTTGTAGACTAACAATGTGGAATGTCTGATTCTATTTATAACCAGGAGAAGCAAGGTGAGCTGATCTGGGTCAAGTTCAGACACTGACTATATTACTTTGCTTTATTTCTACTGTGAGATTTTATTGTAATTTTAAAATCCAAATACTTTTGGCTCATTCTAAAGTGATTTTTAGGAAATTAAAAATAAAATGATATTTTATTTGGTATAAAACATCTGTAAATTTGAATTTTATATTTGCATTTGATTCCAAAACCCTATGTCTATATGTACACACAGATATATGTTTATATATAGGCTACTGAGAAGTTGTCCCCCCTCCAGGGCAGAATAATAATTTATTACGCACATGTAATGTCTCTGGCACATGTTATATTCATACGTGTTTTTTCAATCAGATCTTGCCGTTTTTTTCCAGTGGCTTGATCCGCGTTATATTTTTTTCTTTCCTGAAGTAATAATAATTTACAGATTATTCTGTCAGTACAGACTTACACATCACTAATCCCTGTTGCCAACACGTTTCCCAACACTTTAAAAGTCTGATGGTTATTGGGGTCTTCTGACTTTTTATGGCAATGATCATGGATACAAGTAGACCCCCAGAATTGGCATATGCCAAGTGGGTATAGTAGTGTTTAAGGGATTTTCATGGTTTTATGGTGGACAGAGAGATGTGTGCACTTACATTGCAAGCCTTGGCAATAGGTACCATGAAAGCCAAAATACACCTAGTTTGAAGTAATACATTGTATTTATCATTGTCCAACACTTGATGAGGGCGCCATTGGCTACATGGCCATCTTACACAAATGATCAATCAACTCATTTCATGGTGTCTAATTGCTAGGATCAAGATGAACCAAAAGTGGGCCAGGGTATCAAAGACACAGTTTACATTGATCATAATGTACAGACCTGAAAATGTCTTAATGATGAAAAGGCTATACTACAGTAATGTCATTCAACCTGTATGCATGTGTGACATAGGGAGATGGAATTGGTAACTGCAGAATAAAAATCAATGAAGTAAAGGATACGGTTGATTGGGGTTCTTCTGAAATTATGCAGATTTCTATTGTTCTACACACAACATGCTAAAGGCCCTGAAATGCCTGGTTCAAAGTAACAGCCAGTGTGTTCCATAGGGATGATTCTTGTTCAAAATAAAACTACTACAATACCTTCTCCCATATACAAGCCAACTACTTTAATACTGCCCCCTATGTACAGGAATATAACTACTATAATACTGTCCCCTATGCAGGGGCGCACCTACCATGAGGCGAGTTGAGCATCTCGCCTCAGGCGGCGCGCTTCCTGCTCGACGAGGGGGCGGCACCGTGCTCCCACTCCCCGCCAGCCTGCACCGAGTTCCCCGCAGACACCGTGTGCCTGACCCCCGCTCCGCTGGACAGGACAGCAGGCCCTCCGTCCAGCACCATGCTCCCCGCTGGCACTGTGCGCCTGCCCCCGCTGCTCCCTGCTGCCTCCGGCACTCCAGTGATAAGTCCATCTCCGTGCTTTCGGCCGCTGGCCGACACTCCCACCCGCTCCGACTCCGCTCCCGCGGTCCTGGCTGCACTCCCCCCAATGAAAGCTCCCGCTCTGACCCCGCTCGCGCGGTCCTGGCTGCACTACCCTAACACAAGCCCCAGGCTCTGACCCTGCTCCCGCGGTACCGGTTCCACTCCCCCCAAACTAAGCTCCCGGCTTCGACCCCCTCCCGCGGTCCCGGCTCTCAAACCCCCCCTTCCTCGCTGCTGGGCTGCTGGCTCCCGGCTCCGACCTCGCCTTCCCCCGCTCCCGACTCTCCCCCCCCAACCCTCGCTCCGGGCCTGAAACCTCCACCGATGGACAAGGCAGCAAACTTACCAAGACCCCAAGACCATTTCCTACATATGGTACTAGCTGCACACTAGTGCCAGCAAGCCCAGCCAAAGCAAACAAAAAAAAAAGTATAACGTTATTGTAGCCCTAAGAAGGGCTGTGGGTTCTTGTTGAATCACTCGCCACCCTATTCTATAGAACACCCTAACGCTTTCCTCTGACCAGCGAGAGCTTCTCCCTAGCGGCATCCAGACACAGAATGATCCGAGCAGCGCGGCAGCGGCTAGTCTATCCCAGGTCACCTGATCTGGCCAGCCAACCACTGCTATCGACGTGTAAGGTACCACGTCATGCGGGTGGAGTGCAGAGTCTCCTGGCTTGTGATTGGCTCTGTTTCTGGAGCCAAAAGCAAAACGGCGGGGAGTCTGCCATTTTTCGAGCGCGGGCGAAGTATGTCGTCCGAGCAACGAGCAGTTTCGAGTACGCTAATGCTCGACACGAGCATCAAGTCGGGATATGTTCGCTCATCTTAGTTATGATGATAAATATAGATCGAGGCTTGTAGTAGTACTGCACACATCCTGTGCAATGATAATATTGCTGCAGTTAGTTATGGCTTCTCTGCTGTGAAGAGGAGGAGGAAATATTCTGGACAATTCTGGGAGTGTTGCTATAAGCGTGCATTCTGATGGTGAAATGTGTGGCTCAACCAATGAATTCCTCTTGTTCTACTCACTGATTGTTTTGTACTTTTCCTTTACAGTGTAATGGATGTTCATGTTACTCAGGATTGAATGAGAGGGATATAGAGGATGGCAACATTAAAACAACACTCACATTGTGAACAAGTGACACCCCGAAACTGAGGGATGTGGAACAAACATGAATCAAACAATGAGACAAAGATTGTGCCAACATTAGCTCATCTGCTAGATTCTGGCAAATGTCCACAGGGACACGTTCCGGGAAACAATAAGCGAGAGTAACAGCACGGCCGACTCTTTCCTCTACTCGGGACGCTCAGGTTCCGCTATCCGGGTGAGTTCTGGAGTCTGCTCCATTTAGGGGAGATTTCACGCATGGGGATAGGGGATTATATTGCTATTTATACAATGATCGCTCTTCTATGCAAATGATGGATATTAAATCCTTTACTTACATAGCAATTTCCTCCCAGATCTCTCTGTACTAATGAATGAGCGTATTTCAGAGGTTTTAAACAAAGGTATTCTGAAAATAGTTGTGTTTTGGACTACCCATGATCATGATGTTTGCATATACCCTCAGTTGAATTAGGTATAAGAAGAATTGATACAAATAGGAAGTTACAGAGGATGGAGCAGTTGCTCATCTTATGGAAACAGTGATCCATATACACTGTATAGCATGATGGTTTTAACAAGTTAGTTCCAGGATTATTAAATTACGGGATTAGGCGGGAGGCAGGCAGGGGGAATCTACCATCAGATCTACTTCTGATGTACATACCTCCTGGTAGGTTTCCTTTAACCCCCATTGGTAATAGGACATGTATACATCTATTGTAGGTACCATATTGCTGGAGACATTAGACCAATCTGCAGAAAGCAGGGCAAAAGGAAATGTATAAAATGGTTGTAGTGTCTCAGTAATAAAATATCAGAGTGTAAAGTTAATAGGAAATAAAGCCCTTGCGGAAGTGGAATCCGCCGTTAACATCTGAATCACTGGCCTTGTGTCAGCTCATTTGAACGCCTGTAATAAAATAAAGAAAATATATTTAAGTGTTCTCTGCTCCAAGGTATACAGAACGCAAGGACGCGCAGTATGTGGAAGCAGAACACAACACTTCTAGCTGGGGATATTTCAATGAATACACGTCGGCTCTGCCAATGTTTTTCCTATGGAATTTGTGAGCTGGTGGAGGTTTGATGAGTACGATGTACAACGGGTGGAGAACACATGTTAGGAGGTTCCCTATGGGTGATTTAATCTGTAACTGAAGAGACAACTATGATCAGGTAAAAAAATTATTTTCCATCTTTTATCATCATATTTTCATGTCTAGCATCTACATAGCTATTGTGAGGCCTTCATTTTTATCATTCCTGAATTGTCATAGCGGTAGATTTAAAATATTCAACATGCCTTGACACCAGTTTTGCCATATTTTAAGAGGACCTGTCACCCTAAAAATATTCTAGGAGTGCTAACTACAGTAAGCAGCTCCTAGCCCTACCCCAGTAATAGCAGTGTTAAACTGCTAGCTTTATCGGAACCTCCCTCTGAATACGCCAGAGCTCTTGTAAGTTTGGTCTGGCATTCGAGGATATGGCAGTGCAAGTGTTTGCTAGCTTTATCAGAAGGTTCCCATAAAGCTAGTGGTGTAATACTGCTAGTTACTGGATAGGGCTCTAGAGTAAATTTTTAGGGTGACAGGTCCTCTTTAAGTAAAATAAATTGTAATTTTTGTCATTGTTTGTAAAATATGGTAAAAAGCATGACAGATGTGGCTGAAGAATGCTGCCCACTAACCACATAAATTGTCCAGAATATTTTTGTGTATCCAGAAATGATGGTATATCACTTATCATTCTGTTGTTCCAAAAGTAACTGAGGCAGAATAGGACCTGAACTGAGTTGGTCGGCACAGTCAGTTGGGTTATGCACAAGTTTGGAAACAATGGCCCTGTGCATGAACCATAGAGAAGACTGGGGATGTGTGCTAGCCATAGAAACAACAGGTACTACACATCACAAATAAAATTTGTGTGAGGGTAGCCTAACAAGAGGGAAGGACAAGCAGGGACCCCTGTGTGGGCATCACTGTGTTGTCTAGTGCTTTATTTAGCCTCTGAAAAGACTGATCTTATCTAAAATTACTAGGGTTTCTAAGTGTAGATTCAGATCTGTGATGTACTCTTTTACACAGATACAATTAAGGTTTATCATGCTGAAAAATTCATAAAAATGTCAGAAAATACATACAAACTGGAACTGATTTGCCATATGGAATTCTTGTTTATTTTTATTCAGAATTCAGGTCAGTGAATGCAGTTTAGTCTTAGAAAAAAAATCCTTAGTTAAAAAAATGTAATTGACCTGAATGGTACAGGACCGTTTTATATTACGTGGTAATGATTAGGGAATGATTATGAACCTATACACATACAAAAACAAATAATCTTCTTTTAGTTCTTATGCCCTTGTTTTTGTATAAAAAAAAGGCTTTTAAAAAAATTGCAAATGAGCCTGAGGGGCTCCAGGCTCCATTGGAGTTATGGAGCCTTGAACCCATCAGACTCATTTGCAAATTTTTAAAGCCCTTTTTTTCTTAAAAACAAGGGCATAAGAAGCTAAAAGAAGAGCAGTCTTGCCAGAGGGGGGCACATACCAATATGTCCGTATGTTTGGTTTACTTTTAGAAAGAGTAAGCATTTTCTGACTGCTAAATCATGGTACTTAGGAGCAAGACCATGAGGTCAAATGCTTAACTTTCAATGGTGATCACTTCTTTTTGATGTTTTTAACTGTAATTTTTCAATAAAAGGATGTTTTTTTCTTAACTTTTTTCTCGCCGATTCCTCGTCAGAGTTTTTCTCTTTTTTCTTCATATATACAGTGTATATATTTCTATATCAGTCAGCAGCAAATCCCATGTCATATTTAGTGCGACTTTCTCTTGCGGTTATAGAGGTTATCCTCTGTGACCTGCTGTGTACATCTCAAACTGGTGTAGATAACTAATTGTCACCAGTGGAAATTTGATATAGCTGCAAGAGAAAGAGGGGGGGATCTAGCAAATGCAATAGGCAGAAAAGAAACATGCACGCCCCTCTGTAATTACAGCCCAGGATGTGAAGACTTGCCAGTGACAATCAGAAGAGTCCGGCTCTCCCGAGCAATTATACACAGCAGAGGGCCGGACACAGTAACATGTGTAGTCAACTCTGATCAGGACTAGGCTGCGTTACAATGCCCAGTGCTGCAAGTGCCAAATCTCCTCAATAATTACTTATACAAACACAGCGCCCCCTACAGACAAGCTGTGATGTCTCTAACCCAACATTTAGATGAATCCAATGCAAGATGGAGGGAACAGAATTCATCCCTATGGAACACACTGGGCTGTTACTTTGAACCAGGCTTTCAGGGCCTTTAGCATGTTGTGGGAGAACACTAGAAATCTGCATAATTTCAGAAGAACCCCAATCAACGTAACCTTACTTCATTGATTTTTATTCTGCAGTTACCAATTCATCTCCTATGTCACACATGCATACAGGTTTGAATGACATTACTGTAGTATAGCCTTTTCATCATTAAGAACATTTATAGGTTGTAACTTATGATCAATGTAAACTGTGTCTTGATACCCTGGCCCACTTTTGGTTCATCTGATCCTAGCAATAGACCCATGAATGATTGATTGATCATTTGGTAAGATGGCCATGTAGCCAATGCGCCCTCATCAAGTGTTGGACAATGATAAATACAATGTATTACTTCCAAACTAGGTGTATTTTGGCTTTCATGGTAACCTATTGCCAAGGCTTGCAATTGTAAGTGCACACATCTCTTGTCCACCATAAAACCATGAAAATCCCTAAAACCTACTTACCCCTTGGCATATGCCAATTCTGGGGTCTACTAGTATCATGATCATTGACAAAAAAGTCAGAAGACCCCAATAACCATCAGACTTAAAGTGTTAGGAAACGTGTGGAACAGGGATTAGTGATGTGTAAGTCTGTACTGACAGAATAATCTGTAAATTATTATTACTTCAGGAAAGAAAAATAACGCGGAGTCAAGCCACTGGAAAAAAAAACGGCAAGATCTGATTGAAAAAACACGTATGATATAACATTGCCAGAGACATTACACTGTGCGTAATAAATTATATTGTCTGCCTGGAGGGGGGACAACTTCTCAGTAGCCTATATATAAACAATATTGTGTGTAATATAGACATAGGGTTTTGGAATCAAATGCAAATATAAATTCAAATTTACAGATGTTTTATACCAAATAAAATATCATTTTATTTTTAATTTCCTAAAAATCACTTTAGAATGAGCCAAAGTATTGGATGTTAAAATTACATAAAATCTCACATAGAATAAAGCAAGTAATATAGTCAGTGTTGAACTTGACCCAGATCAGCTTCACCTTGCTTTCCTGGTTATAAATAGAATCAGACATTCCACATGTTAGTCTACAAAAAGGACCAAAGTTAAAAAAAAAAAATTACAAAATAACCTAGCAGACGTGGGTTTAGGATTTGTTATCACATCTATGGCCTCTCACCTAACCAAACCATTTCCTTATAGTGTACAGATGCAATGACTCCAAACAGCCTGTTACAGTAGAGGCCTTTCCTTCTGGAAGAGACTTACAGGTTGACTATAAAGTCGTCTCATTAGGCTTCTTGAAAGTCAAGCATGATCTGAGGAGGAGTACCTCTTTAATGTTTGAAGCTAAACTCACACAATTCATTCTACACTGCACTAGTATTGCTGTTATGATGTGCTACATGTTATTATTTACATGGTTGGAGTCGTGATGTCTGCATAGTACATCATCACTCCATCAAACTCCTGGCTTTAGGGAATTCTGGAGGACACTACTGAGTCTATCAAACTGTGCAAGACATCATATGGACCCCTTGTTTTCTTTATCACCCCACCATTCTTATATCTCTGCAGCCATAAAATTCATTACTCAGGTATTTTCAGGATATTGGCTTAATATTGGGCTCCCATGCAGCTGTCCAGTTGCACCATAGTATATACATTACTGCTGGTAATGCAATACTTTAATTCTTAAACCTTAATGGGGATACAGAGCACCACAACAGATACCCGCTGTGTCTCAGCGGAAAAAGTAAAGCACACCTTTCAGCTTTTCATAAAATAAATATAATATAATCTTGTGCCAGCAATTCTGTATGCTTTCAAAAATATTATATATATAAGATATATAATATTTATCACATGGGTACACACTTTTAAACACTATTATATCTATATATATAATATAAAAATATATATATATACTTAGATAATATAGATAGATAATACTATAGATAAATATAGATAGATATAGATAGATAGATAGATAGATAGATAATAGATAGATAGATAGATAGATATAGACATATTATGCTATCATTGTCTCCTGGCCTTGTTGGGCGTGAGTTGATAAGCACATTGGATTGTTGCTTAAAAACCTCCTGCTCTCATTTGCGACATGATGCAATGGCAATAAAGTTGCTCTGAAATTTTGCAGTCCCAGAGAACTTGTTCCTCATATTGAAAATCCCTCGTTTTTACAGATACTTTATAAAAACAAAAAAAAGTTCATATTCTTTCAATGACAAACGCAGACTATGTGTACAGTAACAAAGCCGCTATGGCTGACTTTTGTAAAGCCCCGCAGACCGTTAATACAATGTAGAGCAGGAAGCCTTTAATGGGCCGGCAGCCTGAATTTGGCAACGGTCCGGCTCTCTATGTGAAGGTGTGTTTAAAATGCTCTTTAACGTTTGCTGCAAACGAGTCTGGATCATCTTTGGGACTTCTCTATTTAATAAGAAGGCTGTCTGTTGTACTTGGAATGTATTAAAGGGCCATTCACATTTACTGGTAGTAAAAAGACACATTTCAATTCCATAAATCAAATAATTGTTCTCTTTATTAATGTGACCCCAGTGCTGCATTTACGCTGGCATCGATGGAGAAAAAAAAATATTCAAACTTTAGTATACGGAATATTCATACTGACCTTAATATTCACCTAAACGTTGCGGACAATGAAGGGTTAAATAACACCAATAGGAGACAAAAGTTAAATAATATCTAATCAGTCAATCAATACTGATCCTAATACGCGAAGAAGAGCAATTTTAGTTCTGTTTCTTGTTAGTTATTTTAAAAACTAAAAATGAAGCGTTTAGATGTGAATGATATGATGACAAATATTAAAAAATAATATTGTGTTATCACAAATGGCACGTGAGTAGGTTTTAAAATAAATTGCATGTTTTGGTTTTTTTCTCAACTTCTCAAGATTAAATTAAGTGGAATATGGGATACAAATCGGTCATGCTTTTGTCTAATATTTCGTTTGGTAGAGTGTAGGCAAGAAAAGTTAAAAAAAGAGGATTATGGAAACCTATGAAATAAATGTCTACAGTCATAAAACTTTATATCTATCAAAAGAAAAAATAATAGAAAAACACATTACTAAAAAGCTCCTTATCATGCAGTATGTTTGTTTTTATTTTGTAATAGGTCTTATAAGTATATGTATAAATATATATATATATATATATATATATATATAGATACCTATATGGTGATCTTTTCAATTTCCTTCAAATCACTGAAATCCTTCTAAATTTCTCCGATTCTTGTATCTACTATTTACCATGTGATGATTATTCTCTAGGCATGCAAAAAAAAAATGTTTATTTTTACAATTTAATGGTAATAATAAAAAAACAGGCCCTGACATTGCGATCGGGTCACTACTTCTATTATTTTCTAGTAAATACAAGATTTGATTTTCTTTCGGAATTATCTCTGTAAGTGAGTGAAAAGGAAAATCACCAAGACAGTTATGTTTTCCCTTTTAGTTGAGTCTAAGGGGTTAGATGGATTAACCCGGGATGTCAGCAGGTCTATACGGGTACTAATTATGAAAAGATCAGGTTTCTGCAGCCAGGCTTCTCCGGCAAGACGTTTAGCCAAGTAATTTGTTTAATATGAACCAGCGATACAACACACACTTTTAATATCATCAGGGCACCACATTTTTTACTTCACAAATTGAAATTGCTTTCCAAGGCGGATCAGAAAAAGAAAAATGTGTTTCCCAGGTTCGCCACTATTAACTGATGCTTTTATGTGATTTATTATTTTTACCATTTATAATTTTTGTTTTTATGCAACAACTGATATTATCATATTAAAATGCCCAGCCGATCAATATCAGCTGGGCATGCACACTGTTGTGAGGCCCCAACATCATCGCACGTTAGTCAATGGACAGCAGGTCTGTTCTTTCTTTGCTTCACAATCATAGACATCACAGTAGAAGCCAAAAAATTTTTGTGAGCGACCCCTCATCACAAAAGAGAGTAAAGAAGCACCATGCCAAAACATTAAGTACCAATGGGCCACTTTATGGCTGGCACCGTTATGAGTAACATGTGATATGCGTTCTTTTGATTGAGTTTATTGCAGTCCATGAGAGTCTGATAAAGGAAATTAATTAAAGAAGCTATGGAAGTTATTTTGTGTTCAGGTGAACTTTAATGGGGATTGCCAATTTTTTTTGGTAAAATCAGGCCAATCGTGCAGAAGCTTGGCAATGCCAAACACCAAAAATTGGTCATTCCTTTACTTCCCCAGTCCTCTAATATTTAAGCGGAGTTCTTCTATGATTGACCTCAATTATTATATTCTTGAAAGATACAACCAGCCTTTACACAGATGATATTCACTTTTCTATTGCTTTACAGGTGGTCCCCTACTTAAGAACACCTGACACAGACAACCCTAGTTACAAACGGACCTTGGTGTTGGTAATTTACTGTACGACAATAAAGGCTATAATAGTTATTAGTGTGTCTGGTTTATATGAACTCCAACTCCGAAAATTTCTGGGGTTACAATGAAAAATATACAGTTTTGACTTACATCAAATTCAACTAAACAAAGTGCCTGTATATGAAATCTATTGAGTGGGTGGTAATAATATGAGTAATGAAATGGTTTCAGGACTTTACTGCACCATCGAGATTGATTTGTGGAAGCTTTATCAAATATTTCAGTTCTGTGCAAATCCTTAGTCCTGAATTGATGTGCTCCCAATTGTCCTGCTATTGGTCCTCCCAATTGGTCCTATCTTGTCTTGTTTATTTTCTATTATTTTTCACGTCCATCACTTTTCCAATGACTGAGCGTAGCTCATCAGTAGTAAGCCGCCATTTAGAAGATTAGTGAGGAAAAAAAATCTGATTTTATTTGGTAATGCCGATTCGTATTGAATTTATCTACCAACAAAAATATTTGAGCAATCTCTTTGGTGACATTTATTGATCATCAACCATGGAAGCTGATGGCCAAAGTACTTATCTGGAGTGCAGAATTGGATTTGTAGACATCTAATAAGTTTTATAAAATTTATATATATAAAAATTTATATAAAATAAAAATTATATCTGTAATAGATCAATTGGCTGAGCAAAATATGAATGTCAAAATACATATGAGCCTAACCTTTTTCACACATGTCGGAAAACTTGCCAAAAATGGTCTAAAACCTTACTAAATGTAGTGCTGGCATTTCAGGTGCAAACTATCAGTTTACTGGTGTAAACAGATTGAATAATTTTTCCCCATTGACTATGGCTAAATTAAATAGCAGAGTTTTCCTTTTAGTTCATGGTATTTACCTCTTGGGTATTTTTGTGTAAAGAAAAAAAAAATGGCCCTCATTCCAACTCTCGTCCTCCATTCTAGGGCTGTTGGATTAGAAGCAGTGACTTACATACATTGTACATGTGAGGAGTATTCTAATTCCTAGCTTCAGGGAGTTTGTGCCAGTCATTCACACATTAAACGCCATTGCCAGTGATGGCTACGTTATCACATGCCACAACTTACTAGTGTCAACTGTGTCATCACATCTGGTCCTGGAAATAGAAACTGCGATACCTGAGAGCTGGTGCTAGAACAGCAGCCACCAGAGGAATCAATATAATTTCTCCCACAAAAAGGTGCCCCTATAGCAGTGATAGTGAACCTTTTAGAGACCGAGTGCCCAAACTACAATACGGAAAAAAATAGAAGAAAAAAATGTTATGCTCACCCACAAAAATGCATGTTGAAGGTTGTCCGTGCTGGATAGAAGTGGAGTGCGCTTGGTCTAGGTTAAGTAGCAAAGGAAAAAAAGAGGAAAAGGATATCCACTCTGTCCGCACTGGTATAAGGTTAAAAATTTTCAATTCGGTTTATCAATTCATCAAAAGTTAAAGACAGCAAAACATCACAAGAAAAATGCATATGGTGTCGCGTTTCGACAAAAACATAGTGAGGTATGATTAAGGACTGACACTTTGTTTTGTCCGAAACGCGTCCCATATGCTTTTTCTTGTGATGTTTTGCTGTTTTAACTGTTGATGAATTGAATAAACCGAATTGAAAGTGCGGACAGTGCGACCAGTGGGCAGGTGGATATCCTTTCCTCTTTTTTTCCTTTGCCCAAACTACAACCAAAATCCACTTATTTACTGATGTGCCAATGTGCCATTTAAACGGTAACTTATTGCTAACGGTTCTCCACTTCTTTATTGTATCGGCCGCCTGAGGCCACCAATACATTGAATCAAGGTTGGCAAATTCAGACCACCATTGTAAGCTTTTTTTCTCTCAGGGCCTCTGTTTAGAAGAATGATGGTCCAGCATGAGGACCTCCAAAGATTATGCACTCTTTCAACCTTCTCACTTCTCAAGCAGTTCCAAACAGTCAATGAAGTGTCACTGAAAATAGTGCTTTGGCAGCATCTCATAAGTGCCTGGACTGCAGAAGATTTAATGGATTTGTTCCTGTTTGGTGAACTCTGTCCGGACTGATGGTCTGAGTTGCCCACGAAAGGGCTTTAGAGCCACCTCTGGCACCAGTGCCATAGGTTCGCCATCACTGCCCTAGGTTTCCTATGTTTTGTTGTTATTGTGGTGGGTTTCATGAAAAAAACATGTTCCATATGTTCTATTAGGACATGTAAAACTACAGGATGTGTTGTACTAGCCGGAAGCGGTAGCATCAGTGTAGCTTAGTTTGCTTAAGTGTAACATCATTTGAAACATTTTTAATTGTAGCGGGGAAGTGGTCAGGGCGGACTGGCCATGTACCCACCGGGATTTTCCCGGTGGGCGGTCGTCCTGGCCGGTCGGAGCTGGTGGGGGGCGGTCCGCACTACATAAAACTTTTAACATAATCAATAGTACCTGCATCGTACGATGCAGGGACTACTTGATTTTTACACAGACGCAGCGCACACCCCTGCTTCTGCGGTCTGTGTATACACTCAGCGACACGGTCGACGAACTGACGTCATTGCGCGACCTGTGTAGCGTAGGGGAGCTGGTACCTACCAGCTGTCAGATGTCCGGGCCTCCTGTATCTCCGCGGCTTGGTGTGGAGGCGCGGAGCAGTGACTCATATCCCGCCCCTCTTACACAGCTGCTGAAGGACCGAGGAGGAAGACACCTGACGCCAAAGAGGTGAGTATTATGTTTTTGTTTTTTAATTACAGAAAGAGGGACATTAATTATATAATCTGGGAATGGCAGGGTCATTAATTATATGTCTGGGGTGAGGGGTGGATTATTATATATATGGGGCTGGAAGGGGGCATAAATTATATGTCGGGGGGCATTATTCTATATCTGGGAATGGCAGGGAGCATTAATTATTTGTCTGGGGTGGGGGGGGCATTATTCTATATCTGGGATGGCAGGGAGCATAATTATATGTCTGGGTGGGGGGGGGTGGGCATTAATTATATGTCGGGGTGGGGGTGGTTATTGTATATCTGGTAATGGCAAGGAGCATTTAATTATATGTCTGGGGTGGGGGGCATTATTCTATATCTGGAATGGCAGGAGCATAACATTATATGTCTGGGGTGGGGGTGGATTTTGTATATATGGGCTGGCAGTGTGCATAAATATATGTCTGGGGGGTGGGGGGATTATAGTTATAGGGGCTGGCAGTGGGCATAAATTATATGTCTGGGGTGGGGGGATTATAGTAATTAAGTATATATGGTGCTGGCAGTGTGCATAAATTATATGTCGGTGGGTGGGGGGGGATTTAGTATATTAGTATATATGGGGCTGGCAGTAGGCATATAATATATGTCTGGGGGGCATTATTCTATATCTGGGAATGGCAGGGGGCATTAATTTATGTCTGGGGCGGGCGCTCGGCACATTATTCTAGTCTAGGGCAGGCAGGGGGCATTTATTATGGGGGTAGGCTGGGGCCATTATTTTTATGCCTGGTCAGTAGGAGCTCTATCCATACTGGGGTGGCGTGGTGGGGCGGTTAGTGGTTTAGGGGTTAAAGGAGAGAAAGAAGAAATAAATTATCCTTACCATTAAAGTGTGTTACATTATGGGGCACTATTGTGTGTGGTACTAATATTTCAGGGGGCTCTATTACAGTATTTGGGGCACAGTATTGTGGTGCAGAAGAGGGACAATGGGAAAGTGCAGAACATAAGACGTCTGTTGGGTAAACTGCCAGGAAAGCTGTGACCTGGAGGAAGAGACAAGGTGATGTGGAACTGTAACTATGGAGAAGATGGGAATGAGTACAATCTGAGGAAACGTCACCTGATGTCACTGGATGCAAAAGGGTGAGGATCTCATGGTTTCTGAGTTGTATATGATAAATAATGATTTTTTTAATGTTCGCTTCTGTTATATATGTTGTATAAGTAGTTATATCCCTGTACATAGGGGGCAGTATTATAGTAGTTATATTCTTATACAAGGGGGCATTATTAGTTAGTTATCGTCTTTGTAATAGGGGGCAGTTATTATAGTAGTTATATTCCTGTACATAGGGGCAAGTTATTATAGTAGTTATATTTTGTACATAGGGGGCAGTATTATAGTAGTTATATTCCTGTACATAGGGGCAGTATTATAGTAGTTTATTACTGTAATAGGGGCAATATATAGTATTTATATCTGTAAATAGGGGGCAGTTTATAGTTTATATTTTGTGTACATAGGGGGCAGTTCTAGTAGATATTATTCTTGTACATAGGGCAGGGGTGTACCAGCCTGTCTGCTGCGAGGCGAGCCATAGAGAGACGCCCCCCCCCCCCCATAATGTATTATATAGGGAATGTCAGGCCGAGCCATTATATTGGTTTGGTTGTAAAATATAAGAATGCAAAATGCATACAGCTGCACCATATGATAAGTAGATAAAGCATATCGTACTGCCATGCATATTAAAATGCATACAGCGTACCATCATGTAGATAAAATACATACAGCGTACCGCCATGTAGATAAAATGCATACAGTGTACTGCCAGTAGTATAAAATGCATACAGCATACCGCCATGTAGTAAAATGCATACAGCATACTGCCATGTAGTTATAGAGATACAGCGTACCGTATGTAGTATAAAATGCATACGCGTGACGCCATGTAGCATAAACTTGCATACAGCATACTGCCATGTAGTATAAGATAGATACAGCGTACCACCATGTAGTATAAAATGCATACAGCGTGACGCCATGTAGCATAACTGCATACAGCGTACCACTGTAGTAGGAATAAAATGCATACAGCGTACCGCATGTAGTATAAAATGCATACAGATGCCGCCATGTAGAATAAAATGCATACAGCGTACCCCCATGTGAATAAAATGCAACAGGGTAGCACATGTAGACTAAAGCATAAAGCTGCCGCCATGTAGAATAAGATACAGCATCCGTTATGTAGTATAAAATGCATACATGGCCCCCCCATCAGTATAAAATGCATACAGCGTACACCCATGTAGTACAAAAGAAGTCCTGTATAATATTACAAATACAGCATATACATGCAGCAATATACACATATACAAACTGTAAGATACAGCATATACAAACCATGACATACATAGCAAATATACACACATATACATATATATAAATATATATATATACATGTATATATATATATATCTATATACACACAGCACAATATCATATATACACCACCCATGCATATACATATATACACACACATATACACACACGCATAACATATATACACACACACAAGCATATAACACATATACACACACAAATATACACACACACATATCCATTAACACCACATAATAAACCTCAACATACAATATATAACACAACACACCACATAACTAATACACCACACTAATATATACATACATTATATATGCAAAGGATAAAATACCATTACTTTCTTTTCGAGGCGGCTGTATGTAGCTGTGTTACTGGGGGTGAGGCGGCTGTATGTAGCTGTGTTACTGGGGATGAGGCGGCCGTATGTAGCTGTGTTACAGGGGGGCGAGGTGGCTGTATGTAGCTGTGTTACTGGGGATGAGGCGGCTGTATGCAGCTATGTTACTGGGGGTGAGGCGGCTGTATGTAGCTGTGTTATTGGGGATGAGGCGGCTGTATGTAGCTGTGTTACTGGGGACGAGGCGGCTGTATGTAGCGGTGTTACTGGGGATGAGGCGGCTGTATGTAGCTGTGTTACTGGGGATGAGGCGGCTGTATGTAGCTGTGTTACTGGGGATGAGGCGGCTTTATGTAGCGGTGTTACTGGGGACGAGGCGGGTGTATGTAGCTGTGTTACTGGAGGCAAGGCGGCTGTATGTAGCTGTGTTACTGGAGGCGAGGCGGCTGTATGTAGCGGTGTTACTGCGGGGATAGTGGATAGTGAGCAGGAGGACGTGTGTGCACGCTACAATCAGTGGGGGCCTCCACCAGATTTTGCGCCCAGGGGCCCCCACCAACCTTAATCCGGCCCTGAAGAGCACGACTATTCTAATACTGTCTCCTATACACAAGAATATAAGAACTATACTGTCCTTATGTATAAGAACACAAATGGAAATACAACAAAATGCTGTTCCAGTTACAATAACAGATTCCCTATAATAACAATAGAACTACTATAATATTATCCACAAATACAACTACTATTATAATGCCCTTATGTTTAAAGGGAACCTGTAACCAGGGACCGCATTTTCACTAAAGACAGGTTACAGAAGCCCATTACAGCTGAATGCAAATATGCATTCTAAGCATTTGCATGACAATATAATGGTGTGTTTTCTGGCTTTCTGACTAAATACTCTCTTTAGTCCCAGGAGTTGAGCTTTGGTTTGGACGCATTTCAAAAAAGAACACTTGACTTGTCTGTGCTTCTCGCCCCTCAGCTCTCAGTCCCCACCTTTCTGCTCATTCACAGAGCTCACAGCCTTTTGAGATGACATCAGTGGAGGTGGGTAGAGCTGTACAGGAGCACAAAGGTGGGTGCTGAGAGCTGAGGAGTCTGCAGCACAGACGAGTCACGTGTTGTTGTTTGAAATGCATCCAAACCAAAGCCCAGGCCTTTGAACTAGACAGAAGATTTTGTCAGGAAGCCAGGTAAGTTATATTGCAATGCAATTGCTTACAGAAAACAAAAAGACATATTTGTAATACAGGTGTGCTGGGCTTCTGCAACCTGCGTTTAGTGAAAATTAGGTCCTTTAACAGCTTTAATACTGCCGTCTATCTCCCCGAATATACTTAAGTACCCCTGTTAAGCGCAAAAATATAACTACTTTCATACTGTCACCTATTGTATGTACAAGTATATAACTTCTGCACTACCACCTACTGTATGTACACAAATATAACTACTATAATGCTGCCATCTACTGTATGTACAAGTATATAACTACTGTAATACAGCCACTTATTATACTGTATATACAAGAATAAAACTTCTAAGATACTGCCACCTACTGGCAGCATATTACTCTGATCATACTGCCATCCAATGGCAGCATATTACTCTGATCATACTGCCATCCAATGTACAATACAATGTACAATGTACAATATGTTATATGATATAAATATTAGATCAAAGCTCTGTAGTAGGTACTGCACACATCTCTGTGCATATGATAATATTGCTGCAGTTAGTTATGGCTTCCTTGCTGTGATGGAGGAGGAGAAAATATTCTGGACAATTCTGGGAGTGTTGCTATAAGCGTGCATTCTGATGGTGAAATGTTTGGCTCAACCAATTAATTCCTCTTGTTCATACTCACTGATTGTTTTGTACTTTTCCTTTACAGTGTAATGGATGTTCATGTTACTCAGGATTGAATGAGAGGGATATCAGAGGATGGAACAACATTAAACAGACACTCACATTGTAACAAGTGACACCCCGAAACTGAGGGATTGGTGGAACAAACATGAATCCAAACAATGAGGACAAAAAGATTGTGCCAAACATTAGCTCATCTGCTAGATTCTGGCAAATGTCCACAGGGACACGTTCCGGGGAAACAATAAGCGGAGTAACAGCACTGGGCCGACTCTTTCTCTGCTCGGGACTCTCAGATTTCTGCTTACTCCGAGTTGAGTTCTGGAGTCTGGCTCCATTTAGGGAGATTTCACGCATGGGGATAGGGGATTCTAATTGCTATTTATACAATTGATCGCTCTTTTATGCAAATGAAATGGAATATAAATCCTTTACTTACATAGCATATTTCCTCCTCAGATCTCTCTGTACTTATGAATGAGCAGTATTTCAGAGGTTTTAGAACAAAGGTATTCTGAAAATAGTTGTGTTTTGACTACCCATGATCATGATGTTGCTATACCCTCATGTGACATTAGGTAATAAGAGGAATTGATACAAATAGGAAGTTACAGAGGATGGAGCAGTTTGCTCATCTTATGGAAACAGTGATCCGTATACCCTGTATAGCATGATGGTTTTTAACAAGCTAGGTTCCAGGATTATTAAATTACAGATTAGGGCGGAGGCAGGCAGGAGGAATCTACCATCAGATCTACTTCTGATGGTACATACCTCCTGGTAGGTTTCCTTTAACCCCCATTGGGTAATAGGACATGTATACATCTATTGTAGGTACCATATTGATGGAGACATTAGACAATCTGCAGCAAGCAGGGCAAGGAAATGTATAAAATGGTTGTAAAGTGTCTCAGTAATAAAATATCAGAGTGTACAGTTTAATAGGAAAATAAAGCCCTTGCAGAAGTGGAATCCGCCGTTACATCTGAATCACTGGCCTTGTGTCAGCTTCATTTGAACGCTCTGTAATAAAATAAAGAAAATATATTTAAAGTGTGTTCTCTGGTCCAAGGTATACAGAACGCAAGGACGCTGCAGTATGTGGAAGCAGAACACAACACTTCTAGCTGGGGGATATTTCAATGAATACACGTCGGCTCTGCCAATGTTTTTTTCCTATGGAATTTGTGAGCTTGGTGGAGGTTTGATGAGTATCGATGTACAAAGGGTGGAGAAACACATGTAGGAGGTTCCTATGGGTGATTTATATCTGTAACTGAAGAGACAACTATGATCAGGTAAAAAATTATTTTCCATCTTTTATCATCATATTTTTCATATCTTACATAGCTATTGTTGAGGCTCCATTTTTTATCATTCCTGAATTGTCATAGCGGTAGATTTAAGATATTCAACATGCCTTGTACACCAGTTTTTGCCATATTTAAAGAGGACCTGTCACCCTAAAAAATATTCTAGGAGCTGCTAACTACAGTAAGCAGCTCTTAGCCCTACCCCAGTAATAGCAGTGTTAAACTGCTAGCTTTATCGGAACCTCCCTCATGAATACGCCAGAGCTCTGTAAGCTTGGTATGGCGTTCCGAGGATATGGCAGTGCAAGTGTTTGCTAGCTTTATCAGAAGGTTCCCATAAAGCTAGTGGTGTAACACTGCTATTACTGGGTTAGGGCTAGAGTAATTTTTTAGGGTGACAGGTCCTCTTTAAGTAAAATAAATTGTAACTTTTTGTCATTGTTTGTAAAATAAGGATAAAAGCATAACAGATGTGTGGCTGAAGAATGCTGCCCCACTACCACATAAATTGTCCAGAATATTTTTGTGTATCCAGAAATGATGGTATATCACTTATCATTCAGTAACTGAGGCAGGAATAGGACCTGAACTGAGTTGGTCGGCACAGTCAGTTGGGTTATGCACAAGTTGTGGAAACAATGGCCCTGTGCATGAACCCATAGGAAAGACTGGGGATGTGTGCTAGCCATAGAAACAACAGCTACTACACATCACAAATAAACATTTGTGTGAGGGTAGCCTAACAAGGAGGGAAGGACAAGCAGGGACCCCTGTGTGAGGCATCACTCGTGTTGTCTAGTGCTTTATTTAGCCTCTGAAAAGACTGATCTTATCATAAATTTACTAGGGCTTTCTAAGTGTAGATTCAGATCTGTGATGTACTCTTTTACACAGATACAATTAAGGTTATCATGCTGAAAAATATCATAAAAATGTGCAGAAAATACATACAAACTGGAACTGATTTGCCATATGGAATTCTTGTTTATTTTTATTCAGATATTCAAGGTCAGTGAATGCAGTTTAGTCTTAGAAAAAAATCCTAAGATTAAAAAAATGTCATTGACCTGAATGGTACAGGACCGTTTTTATATTACGGTAATGATTACGGTGAATGATTACTGAACCTATACACATACAAACACAAATAATCTTCTTTTAGCTTCTTATGCCCTTGTTTTTGTATGAAAAAAAGGCTTTTAAAAATATGCAAATGAGCCTGAGGGGCTCCAGGCTCCATTGGAGTTAATGGAGCCTTGAACCCATCAGACTCATTTGCATAATTTTTTAAGCCCATTTTTTTCTTAAAAACAAGGGCATAAGAAGCTAAAAGAAGAGCAGATCTTGCCAGAGGGGGCACATACCAATATGTCTGTATGTTTGGTTTACAATCCTTGATCTGGTGATAGATCTCCTTTAAGAAAAAATGCATCGTTTTATCAAAAAAATACAGTTGAAAACACATGATCACTTTTAGAAAAGGTAATGCATTTCTGACTGCTAAATCATGGTACTTAGGAGCAAGGACCATGAGGTCCAAAATGCTTTAACTTTTCAATGAGTGATCACTTCTTTTTGATGTTTTTAACTGTAATTTTTCAATAAAAGGATGTTTTTTTCTTAACTTTTTTCTCGCCGATTCCTCGTCAGAGTTTTTCTCTTTTTCTTTCCATATAAACAGTGTATATATTTCTATATCAGTCAGCAGCAAATCCCATGTCATTTTAGTGCAGACTTTCTCTTGCGGTATAGAGGTTAATCCTCTGTGACCTGCTGTGTACATCTCAGAACTGTTGTAGATTAACTAAATTGTCACCAGTGGAAATTTGATAATATGCTGCAAGAGAAAGATGGGGGGGGATCTAGCAAATGCAATAGGGCAGAAAAGAAACATGCACGCCCCTCTGTAATTACAGCCCAGGATGTGAAGACTTGCCAGTGACAATCAGAAGAGTCCGGCTCTCCCAAGCAATTATACACAGCAGAGGGCCGGACACAGTAACATTGTGTAGTCAACTCTGATCAGGACTCAGGCTGCGTTACAATGCCCAGTGCTGCAAGTGCCAAAATCTCCTCAATAATTACTTATACAAAACAAGCGCCCCCTACAGACAAGCTGTGATGTCATCTAACCCAACATTTAGATGAATCCAATGCAGAGATTGGAGGGAACAAGAATCATCCCTATGGAACACACTGGCTGTTACTTTGAACCAGCTCCCGACTCTCCCCCCCCAACCCTCGCTCCCGGCCTGAAACCTCCACCGATGGACAAGGCAGCAAACTTACCAAGACCCCAAGACCATAAAAGAAAGTTAATGGTATTTTATCTTTGCATATATAGATGTATGTATGTATGTGTGTGTATATATGTATGTGTGTGTGTGTGTATATATGTATGTGAGTATATATGTGTGTATATATGTATATGTGTGTGTGTATATTTGTGTGTGTATATGTGTATATGCTTGTGTGTGTATATATGTATATGCGTGTGTGTATATATGTATATGCGTGTGTGTGTATATATGAATGTGTGTATATATATATATATATATATATATACTGTATATATATGTATATGTGTGTATATTTGCTATATGTATGTGCAGTGTGTGTATATGCTGTATCTACAGTTTGTATATGTGTATATATGCTGCATGTATATGCTGTATTTGTAATATTTATCAGGACTTCTATTTTGTACTACATGGCGGTACGCTGTATGCATTTTATACTAGATGGGGGGGGGCCATGTATGCATTTTATACTACATAACGGTATGCTGTATCTTATTCTACTTCCTACATATGGTACTAGCTGCACACTAGTGCCAGCAAGCCCAGCCCAAGCAAACAAAAAAAAAAGTATAACGTTATTGTAGCCCTAAGAAGGGCTGTGGGTCTTGTTGAATCACTCGCCACACCTATTCTATAGAACACCCTAACGCTTTCCTCTGACCAGCAGAGCTTCCTCCCTAGCGGCATCCAGACACAGAATGATCCGAGCAGCGCGGCAGCGGCTAGTCTATCCCAGGTCACCTGATCTGGCCAGCCACCACTGCTATCGACGTGTAAGGTACCACGTCATGCGGGTGGAGTGCAGAGTCTCCTGGCTTGTGATTGGCTTGTTTCTGGGAGCCAAAAGCAAAACGGCGGGGAGCTGCCATTTTTCGAGGCGGGCGAAGTATGTCGTCCGAGCAACGAGCAGTTTCGAGTACGCTAATGCTCGAACGAGCATCAAGTCGGGATATGTTCGCTCATCTTAGTTATGATGATAAATTTAGATCGAGGCTTGTAGTAGTACTGCACACATCTCTGTGCATATGATAATATTGCTGCAGTTAGTTATGGCTTCCTGCTGTGAAGAGGAGGAGGAAATATTCTGGACAATTCCTGGGAGTGTTGCTATAAGCGTGCATTCTGATGGTGAAATGTGTGGCTCAACCAATGAATTCCCTTGTTCATACTCACTGATTGTTTTGTACTTTTCCTTTACAGTGTAATGGATGTTCATGTTACTCAGGATTGAATGAGAGGGATATCAGAGGATGGCAACATTAAACAGACACTCACATTGGAACAAGTGACACCCCGAAACTGAGGGATGTGGAACAACATGAATCCAAACAATGAGACAAAGATTGTGCCAAACATTAGCTCATCTGCTAGATTCTGGCAAATGTCCACAGGGACACGTTCCGGGAAACAATAAGCGAGAGTAACAGCACGGGCCGACTCTTTCCTCTACTCGGACGCTCAGGTTCCGCTATCCGGGTTGAGTTCTGGAGTCTGCTCCATTTAGGGGAGATTTCACGCATGGGGATAGGGGATTAATTGCTATTTATACAATGATCGCTCTTCTATGCAAAGATGGAATTAATCCTTTACTTACATAGCATATTTCCTCCCAGATCCTCTGTACTAATGAATGAGCCGTATTCAGAGGTTTTAGAACAAAGGTATTCTGAAAATAGTTGTGTTTTGAGCTACCCATGATCATGATGTTGTATATACCCTCAGTTGACATTAGGTATAAGAAGAATTGATACAAATAGGAAGTTACAGAGGATGGAGCAAGTTTGCTCATCTTATGGAAACAGTGATCCATATACACCTGTATAGCATGATGGTTTTAACAAGTTAGGTTCCAGGATTATTAAATTACGGATTAGGCGCGGAGGCAGGCAGGGGGACATCTACCATCAGATCTACTTCTGATGTACATACCTCCTGGTAGGTTTCCTTTAACCCCCATTGGTAATAGGACATGTATACATCTATTGTAGGTACCATATTGCTGGAGACATTAGACCAATCTGCAGAAAGCAGGGCAAGAAGGAAATGTATAAAATGGTTGTGTGTCTCAGTAATAAAATATCAGAGTGTAACAGTTTAATAGGAAATAAAGCCCTTGCAGAAGTGGAATCCGCCGTTACATCTGAATCACTGGCCTTGTGTCAGCTCATTTGAACGCCTGTAATAAAATAAAGAAAATATATTAAGGTGTTCTCTGTCCAAGGTATACAGAACGCAAGGACGCTGCAGTATGTGAAGCAGAACACAACACTTCTAGCTGGGGATATTTCAATGAATACACGTCGGCCTCTGCCAAGTTTTTTCCTATGGAATTTGTGAGCTGGTGGAGGTTTGATGAGTACGATGTACAACGGGTGGAGAACACATGTTAGGAGGTTCCCTATGGGGTGATTTATATCTGTAACTGAAGAGACAACTATGATCAGGTTAAAAAAATTATTTTCCATCTTTTATCATCATATTTTTCATGGTCTAGCATCTACATAGCTATTGTTGAGGCTTCATTTTTACATTCCTGAATTGTCATAGCGGTAGATTTAAAATATTCAACATGCCTTGACACCAGTTTTTGCCATATTTAAGAGGACCTGTCACCCTAAAAATATTCTAGGAGCTGCTAACTACAGTAAGCAGCTCCTAGCCCTACCCCAGTAATAGCAGTGTAAACTGCTAGCTTTATCGGAACCTCCCTCTGAATACGCCAGAGCTCTGTAAGTTTGGTCTGGCATTCGAGGATATGGCAGTGCAAGTGTTTGCTAGCTTTATCAGAAGGTTCCATAAAGCTAGTGGTGTAATACTGCTATTACTGGGATAGGGCTCTAGAGTAAATTTTTAGGGTGACAGGTCCTCTTTAAGTAAAATAAATTGTAATTTTTGTCATTGTTTGTAAAATATGGTAAAAAGCATGACAGATGTGGCTGAAGAATGCTGCCCACTAACCACATAAATTGTCCAGAATATTTTTGTGTATCCAGAATGATGGTATATCACTTATCATTCTGTTGTTCCAAAAGTAACTGAGGCAGAATAGGACCTGAACTGAGTTGGTCGGCACAGTCAGTTGGGTTATGCACAAGTTTGGAAACAATGGCCCTGTGCATGAACCCATAGAGAAGGACTGGGGATGTGTGCTAGCCATAAAACAACAGGTACTACACATCACAAATAAAAATTTGTGTGAGGGTAGCCTAACAAGAGGGAAGGACAAGCAGGGGACCCCTGTGTGGGCATCACTTCGTGTTGTCTAGTGCTTTATTTAGCCTCTGAAAGACTGATCTTATCAAAATTACTAGGGCTTTCTAAGTGTAGATTCAGATCTGTGATGTACTCTTTTACACAGATACAATTAAGGTTTATCATGCTGAAAAATTCATAAAAATGTCAGAAAATACATACAAACTGGAACTGATTTGCCATATGGAATTCTTGTTTATTTTTATTCAGAGATTCAAGGTCAGTGAATGCAGTTTAGGTCTTAGAAAAAAAATCCTTAGTTAAAAAAATGTAATTGACCTGAATGGTACAGGACCGTTTTATATACGTGGTAATGATTACGGGAATGATTATGAACCTATACACATACAAAAACAAATAATCTTCTTTTAGTTCTTATGCCCTGTTTTTGTATGAAAAAAAAGGCTTTTTAAAAAAATTGCAAATGAGCCTGAGGGGCTCCAGGCTCCATTGGAGTTAATGGAGCCTTGAACCCATCAGACTCATTTGCAAATTTTTAAAGCCCTTTTTTCTTAAAAACAAGGGCATAAGAAGCTAAAAGAAGAGCAGATCTTGCCAGAGGGGGCACATACCAATATGTCTGTATGTTTGGTTTACTTTTAGAAAAGGTAATGCATTTCTGACTGCTAAATCATGGTACTTAGGAGCAAGACATGAGGTCAAATGCTTAACTTTCAATGAGTGATCACTTTCTTTTTGATGTTTTTAACTGTAATTTTTCAATAAAAGGATGTTTTTTTCTTAACTTTTTTCTCGCCGATCCTCGTCAGAGTTTTTCTCTTTTTTCTTCCATATATACAGTGTATATATTTCTATATCAGTCAGCAGCAAATCCCTGTCATATTTAGTGCAGACTTTCTCTTGCGGTTATAGAGGTTATCCTCTGTGACCTGCTGTGTACATCTCAAACTGGTTGTAGATAACTAAAATTGTCACCAGTGGAAATTTGATAATAGCTGCAAGAGAAAGAGGGGGGATCTAGCAAATGCAATAGGCAGAAAAGAAACATGCACGCCCCTCTGTAATTACAGCCCAGATGTGAAGACTTGCCAGTGACAATCAGAAAGTCCGGCTCTCCCGAGCAATTATACACAGCAGAGGGCCGGACACAGTAACATGTGTAGTCAACTCTGATCAGGACTAGGCTGCGTTACAATGCCCAGTGCTGCAAGTGCCAAATCTCCTCAATAATTACTTATACAAAACAAGCCCCCCTACAGACAAGCTGTGATGTCTCTAACCCAACATTTAGATGAATCCAATGCAGAGATGGAGGGAACAGAATTCATCCCTATGGAACACACTGGGCTGTTACTTTGAACCAGGCTTTCAGGGCCTTTAGCATGTTGTGGAGAACATAGAAATCTGCATAATTTCAGAAGAACCCCAATCAACAGTAACCTTACTTCATTGATTTTTATTCTGCAGTTACCAATTCATCTCCTATGTCCACATGCATACAGGTTGAATGACATTACTGTAGTATAGCCTTTTCATCATTAAGACATTTCATAGGTCTGTACTTATGATCAATGTAAACTGTGTCTTGATACCCTGGCCCACTTTTGGTTCATCTGATCCTAGCAATTAGGACCCATGAATGAGTTGATTGATCATTTGTGTAAGATGGCCATGTAGCCAATGCGCCCTCATCAAGTGTTGGACAATGATAAATACAATGTATTACTTCAAACTAGGTGTATTTTGGCTTTCATGGTACCTATTGCCAAGGCTGCAAGTGTAAGTGCACACATCTCTTGTCCACCATAAAACCTGAAAATCCCTTAAACACTACTATACCCCTTGGCATATGCCAATTCTGGGGGTCTACTAGTATCATGATCATTGCAAAAAGTCAGAAGACCCCAATAACCATCAGACTTAAAGTGTTAGGAAACGTGTTGGCAACAGGGATTAGTGATGTTAAGTCTGTACTGACAGAATAATCTGTAAATTATTATTACTTCAGGAAAGAAAATATAACGCGGAGTCAAGCCACTGGAAAAAAAACGGCAAGATCTGATTGAAAAAACACGTATGATATAACATGTGTCCAGAGACATTACTGTGCGTAATAAATTATATTTCTGCCCTGGAGGGGGACAACTTCTCAGTAGCCTATATATAAACAATATTGTGTGGTAATATAGACAAGGGTTTTGGAATCAAATGCAAATATAAATTCAAATTTACAGATGTTTTATACCAAATAAAATATCATTTTATTTTTAATTTCCTAAAAATCACTTTAGAATGAGCCAAAGTATTTGGATGTTAAAATTAATAAAATCTCACATAGAATAAAGCCAAGTAATATAGTCAGTGTGAACTTGACCCAGATCAGCTTCACCTTGCTTTCCCTGGTTATACAATAGAATCAGACATTCCACATGTTAGTCTACAAAAAGGACCAAAGTTAAAAAAAAAAAATTACAAAATAACACTAGCAGACGTGGTTTAGGATTTGTTATCCATCTATGGCCTCTCACCTAACCAAAACCAGTTTCCTTATAGTGTAACAGATGCATGACTCCAAACAGCCTGTTAGCAGTAGAGGCCTTTTCCTCTGGAAGAGACTTACAGTGACTATAAAGTCGTCTCATTAGGCTTCTTGAAAGTCAAGCATTGATCTGAGGAGGATACCTCTTTAATGTTTGAAGCTAAACTCACACAATTCATTCTACACTGCACTAGTATTGCTGTTATGATGTGCTACATGTTATTATTTACATGGTTGGAGTCGTGATGTCTGCATAGTACATCATCACTCCATCATAACTCCTGGCTTTAGGGAATTCTGGAGGACACTACTGAGTCTATCAAACTTGTGCAAGACATCATATGGACCCCTTGTTATTCTTTATCACCCCACCATTCTTATATCTCTGCAGCCATAAAATCATTAGCTCAGGTATTTTCAGGATATTGGCTTAAATATTGGGCTCCCATGCAGCTGTCCAGTTGCCACCAATAGTATATACATTACTGCTGGTAATGACCAATACTTTAATTCTTAAACCTTATGGGGATACAGAGCACCACAACAGATACCCGCTGTGTCTCAGCGGAAAAAGTAAAGCACACTTTCAGCTTTTCATAAAATAAGATATAATATAATCTTGTGCCAGCAAATTCTAGTATGCTTTACAAAAATATATATATATAAGAATATATAATATTTATCACATGGGTACACACTTTTAAACACTATTATATCTATATATATATATATAATAATATATATATATATTAGATAGATATAGATAGATAATATAGATAGATATAGATAGAATAGATAGATAGATAGATAGATAGTAATAGATAGATAGATAGATAGATATAGACATATTATGCTATCATTGTCTCCGGCCTTGTTGGGCTGAGTGATAAGCACATTGGATTGTGCTTTAAAAACCTCCTGCTCTCATTTGCGACTGATGCAATGGCAATAAAGTTGCTCTGAAATTTTGCAGTCCCAGAGAACTTGTTCCTCATATTGGAAAATCCCTCGTTCTTTACAGATACTTTATAAAACAAAAAAAAGTTCAATATTCTTTCAATGACAAACGCAGACTATGTGTACAGTAACAAAGCCGCTATGGCTGACTGTTTGTAAAGCCCCGCAGACCGTTAATAACACATGTAGAGCGGAAGCCTTTAAATGGGCCGGCAGCCTTGAATTTGGCAACGGTCCGGCCTCTATGTGAAGCGTGTGTTTAAAATGCTCTTTAACGTTTGCTGCAAACGAGTCTGGATCATCTTTGGGACTTCTCTATTTAATAAGAAGCTGTCTGTTGTACTTGGAATGTATTAAAGGGCCATTCACATTTACTGGTAGTAAAAAGACACATTTTCAGATATCCATAAATCAAATATTGTCTCTTTATTAATGTGACCCCAGTGCTGCACTTTACTGCTGGCACGATGGGAGAAAAAAAAATATTCAAACTTTAGCTATACGGAATTTCATATGACCTTAATATTCACCTAAACGTTTGCGGACAATGAAGGGTTAAATAACACCAATAGGAACAAAAGTTAAATAATATCTAATCAGTCAATCAATACGATCCTAATACGCAAGAAGAGCAATTTTAAGTTCTGTTTCTTGTTAGTTATTTTAAAAACTAAAAATGAAGCGTTTAGATGGAACTGATAACTGATGACAAATATTAAAAAATAATATTGTGTTATCACAAATGGCACGTGAGTAGGTTTTAAAATAAATTGCAGTTTTGGTTTTTTTCTCAACTTCTCAAGATTAAATTAAGTGGAATATGGATACAAATCGGTCATGCTTTTGTCTAATATTTCGTATTGGTAGAGTGTAGGCAAGAAAAGTATAAAAAAAGAGGATTTATGGAAACCTATGAAATAATGTCTACAGTCATAAAACTTTATATCTATCAAAAGAAAAAATAATGAAAACCCATTACTAAAAAGCTCCTTATCAGCAGTATTGTTTGTTTTTATTTTGTAATAGGTCATTATAAGTATAGTTAAATATATATATATATATATATATATATATATATTACCTATATGGTGTCTTTTCAATTTCCTTCAAATCACTGAAATCCTTCTAAATTTCTCCGATTCTTGTATCTACTATTTACCATGTGATGATTATTCTCTAGGCATGCAAAAAAAAAATGTTTATTTTTACAATTTTAATGGTAATAATAAAAAAACAGGCCCTGACATTGCGATCGGGTCCTACTTCTATTATTTTCTAGTAAATACAAAGATTTGATTTTCTTTCTGGGATATATATCTTGTAAGTGAGTGAAAAGGAAAATCACCAAGACAGTTATGTTTTCCCTTTTAGTTGAGTCTAAGGGGTTAGATGGATTAACCCGGGATGTCAGCAGGCTATACGGGTACTAATTATGAAAAGATCAGGTTTCTGCAGCCAGGCTTCTCCGGCAAGACGATTAGCCATAAATTTGTTTAATATGAACAGCGATAAACACACACTTTTTAATATCATCAGGGGCACCACATTTTTACTTCACAAAATTGAAATTGCTTTCCAAGGCGGATCAGAAAAAGAAAAATTGTTCCAGGTTCGCCACTATTAAACTGTGCTTTTATGTGATTTTTATTTTACATTATAATTTTTGTTTTTATGCAACAACTGATATTATCATATTAAAATGCCCAGGCCGATCAATATCAGCTGGGCATTGCACACTGATTTGAGGCCCCAACAATCATCGCACGTTAGTCAATGGACAGCAGGTCTGTTCTTTCTTTGCTTCACAATCATAGACATCACAGTAGAAGCCAAAAAATTTTTGTGAGCGACCCCTCATCACAAAAGAGAGTAAAGAAGCACCATGCCAAAACAGTTAAGTACCAATGGGCCACTTTATGGCTGGCACCGTTATGAGTAAACATGTGATATGCGTTCTTTTGATTGAGTTTATTGCAGTCCATGAGAGCTGATAAAGGAAATTAATTAAAGATAGCTATGGAAGTTATTTTGTGTTCAGGTGAACTTTAATGGGGATTGCCAATTTTTTTTGGTATCAGGCCAATCGTGCAGAAGCTGGCAATGCCAAACACCAAAAATTGGTCATTCCTTTACTTCCCCAGTCCTCTAATATTTAAGCGGAGTTCTTCTATGATTGACCTCAATTATTATATCTTGAAAGATACAACCAGCCTTTACACAGATGATATTCACTTTTCTATTGCTTTACAGGTGTCCCCTACTTAAGAACACCTGACACAGACAACCCTAGTTACAAACGGACCTTGGATGTTGGTAATTTACTGTACACAATAAAGGCTATAATAGTTATTAGTGTTGTCTGGTTTATATGAAACTCCAACTCCGAAAATTTCTGGGGTTACAATGAAAAATATACAGTTTTGACTTACATCAAATTCAACTAAAACAAAGTGCCTGTATATGAAATCTAGTTGAGTGGGTGAGTAATAATATGAGTAATGCAAATGGTTTCAGGACTTTACTGCACCATCGAGATTGTATTTGTGGAAGCTTTATCAATATTTCAGTTTGGTGCAAATCCTTAGTCCTGAATTGATGTGCTCCCAATTGTCCTGCTATTGGTCCTCCCAATTGGTCCTATCTTGTCTTGTTTATTTCTATTATTTTTCACGTCCATCACTTTTCCAATGACTGAGCGTAGCTCATCAGTAGTAAGCCGCCATTTAGAAGATAGTGAGGAAAAAAAATCGTGATTTTATTTGGTAATGCCGATTCGTATTGAATTACTACCAACAAAAATTTTGAGCACTCTTTGGTGACATTATTGATCATCAACCATGGAAGCTGATGGCCAAAGTACTTATCTGAGTGCAGAATTGGTATTTGTAGACATCTAATAAGTTTTATAAAATTTATATATATAAAAATTTATATAAAATAAAATTTATCTGTAATAGATCAATTGCTGAGGCAAAATATGAATGTCAAAATACAATGAGCCTAACCTTTTTCACACATTGTCGGAAAACTGCCAAAAATGGTCTAAAACCTTTACTAAATGTATGCTGGCATTTCAGGTGACAAACTATCAGTTACTGGTGTAAACAGATTGATAATTTTCCCCATGACTAGGCTAAAGTTAAATAGCAGGTTTTCCTTTTAGTTCATGGTATTTACCTCTTTGGGTATCTTTTGTGTAAAGAAAAAAAAAATGGCCCTCATTCCAATCTCGTCCTCCATTCTAGGGCTGTTGGATTAGAAGCAGTGACTTACATACATTGTACATGTGAGGACGTATTCTAATTCTAGCTTCAGGGGAGTTGTGCCAGTCATTCACACATTAAACGCCATTGCCAGTGATGGCTACGTTATCACATGCCACAACTTACTAGTGTCAACTTGTCATCACATCTGGTCCTGGAAATAGAAACTGCGATACCTGAGAGCTGGTGCTAGAACCAGCAGCCACCAGAGGAATCAATATAATTCTCTCCCACAAAAAGGTTGCCCCTATAGCAGTGATAGTGAACCTTTTAGAGACCGAGTGCCCAAACTACCAATACGGAAAAAAATAGAAGAAAAAAAAATGTTATGCTCACCCACAAAAATGCATGTTGAAGGTTGTCCGGCTGGATAGAAGATGGAGTGCGCTTGGTCTAGGTTAAGTAGCAAAGGAAAAAAAGAGGAAAAGGATATCCACTCTGTCCGCACTGGTTAAGTTAAAAATTTTCAATTCGGTTTATTCAATTCATCAAAAGTTAAAGACAGCAAAACATCACAAGAAAAAATGCATATGGTGTCGCGTTTCGACAAAAACATAGTGAGGTATGATAAGGACTGACACTTTGTTTTGTCCGAAACGCGTCCCATATGCTTTTCTTGTGATGTTTTGCTGTTTTTAACTTTGATGAATTGAATAAACCGAATTGAAAGTGCGGACATGCGGACAGTGGGACAGGTGGATATCCTTTTCCTCTTTTTTCCTTTGCCCAAACTACAACCAAAATCCAACTTATTAACTGATGTGCCAATGTGCTTTAAACGGTAACTTATTGCTAACGGTTCTCCACTTCTTTATTGTATCGGCCGCCTGAGGCCACCAATACCATTGAATCAAGGTTGGCAAATTCAGACCACCATTGTAAGCTTTTTTCTCTCAGGGCCTCTGTTTAGAAAGAATGATGGGTCCAGCATGAGGACCTCCAAAGATTATGCACTATTTCACACCTTCTCACTTCTCAAGCAGTTCCAAACAGTCAATGAAGTGTCACTGAAAATAGTGCTTTGGCAGCATCTCATAAGTGCCTGGACTGCAGAAGATTTAATGGATTTGTTCCTGTTTGGTGAACTCTGTCCGGATGATGGTCTGAGTTGCCCACAGAAAGGGCTTTAGAGCCACCTCTGGCACAGTGCCATAGGTTCGCCATCACTCCCTATGGTTTCCTATGTTTTAGTGTTTTGTGGTTGGGTTTCATGAAAAAAACATTCCATATGTTCTATTAGGACATGTAAAACTACAGGATGTGTTGTACTAGCCGGAAGCGTGTAGCATCAGTGTAGCTTAGTTTGCTTTAAAGTGTAACATCATTTGAAACATTTTTATATTGTATGCGGGGAATGTGGTCAGGGGCGGACTGGCCATGTACCCACCGGGATTTCCCGGTGGGCGTCGGTCCTGGCCGGTCGGAGCTGGTGGGGGGCGGTCCGCACTACATAAAACTTTTAACATAACATAGTACCTGCATCGTACGATGCAGGAACTACTTGGATTTTTACACAGACGCAGCGCACACCCCTGCTTCTGCGTCTGTGTATACACTCAGCGACACGGTCGCGAACTGACGTATTGCGCGACGTGTGTAGCGTAGGGGAGCTGGTACCTACCAGCTGTCAGAGTCCGGGCCTCCTGTATCTCCGCGCTTGGTGTGGAGGCGCGGAGCATGACATCATATCCCGCCCCTCTTACACCAGCTGCTGAAGGACCGAGGCAGGAAGACACCTGACGCCAAAGAGGTGAGTATTATGTTTTTGTTTTTAATTACAGAACAGAGGGACATTAATTATATATCTGGGAATGGCAGGGTCATTAATTATATGTCTGGGGTGAGGGGTGGATTATTATATATATGGGCTGGAAGGGGGCATAAATTATATGTCGGGGGGCATTATTCTATATCTGGAATGGACAGGGAGCATAATTATTGTCTGGGGTGGGGGGGGCATTATTCTATATCTGGGATGGCAGGGAGCATTAATTATATGTCTGGGTGGGGGGGGGGGCATTAATTATATGTCGGGGTGGGGGTGGTTATTGGTATATCTGGTAATGGCAAGGAGCATTTAATTATATGTCTGGGGTGGGGGGCATTATTCTATATCTGGAATGGCAGGGAGCATAACATTATATGTCTGGGGTGGGGGGGATTTTGTATATATGGGGCTGGCAGTGTGCATAAATAATGTCTGGGGGGGGGGGATTATAGTATATATGGGGCTGGCAGTGGGCATAAATTATATGTCTGGGGTGGGGGGATTATAGTATATTAGTATATATGGGGCTGGCAGTGTGCATAAATTATATGTCTGGGGTGGGGGGGGATTATAGTATATTAGTATATATGGGGCTGGCGTAGTGGCATATAATTATATGTCTGGGGGGCATTTATTCTATATCTGGAATGGCAGGGGGCATTAATTTATGTCTGGGGCGGGGCTCGGCACATTATTCTATGTCTAGGGCAGGCAGGGGGCATTTATTATGGGGGTAGGCTGGGCCATTATTTTTATGCCTGGGTCATAGTAGGAGCTCTATCCATACTGGGGTGGCGTGGTGGGGCGGTTAGTGGTTTAGGGGTTAAAGGAGAGAAAGAAGAAATAAATTATCCTTACCATTAAAGTGTGTTACATTATGGGGCACTATTGTGTGTGGTACTAATATTTCAGGGGGCTCTATTACAGTATTGGGGCACAGTATTGTGGTAGCAGAAGAAGGGACAATGGGAAAGTGCAGAACATAAGACGTCTGTTGGGTAAACTGCCAGGAAAGCTGTGTACCTGGAGGAAGAGACAAGGTGATGTGGAACTGTGAACTAATGGAGAAGATGGAATGAGTACAATCTGAGGAAACGTCACCTGATGTCACTGGATGCAAAAGGTGAGGATCTCATGTTTCTGTAGTTGTATATGATAAATAACTGATTTTTTTCATGTTCGCTTCTGTTATATATGTTGTATTAAGTAGTTATATCCCTGTACATAGGGGCAGTATTATAGTAGTTATATTCTTATACAAGGGGGCATTATTAGTTAGTTATCGTCTTGTACATAGGGGGCAGTTATTATAGTAGTTATATTCCTGTACATAGGGGCAAGTTATTATAGTAGTTATATTTCTGTACATAGGGGGCAGTATTATAGTAGTATATTCCTGTACATAGGGGCAGTATTATAGTAGTTTATTACTGTACATAGGGGCAATATTAGTATTTATATCTGTAAATAGGGGGCAGTATTATAGTATTATATTTTGGTACATAGGGGGCAGTTTAGTAGATATTATTCTTGTACATAGGGCAGGGGTGTACCAGCCTGTCTGCTGCGAGGCGAGCCATAAGAGACGCCCCCCCCCCCCCATATATGTATTATATAGGGATGTCAGGCCCGAGCCATTATATTGGTTTGGTGTAAAATATAAGAATGCAAAATGCATACAGCTGCACCATATAGATAAGATAGATAAAGCATATCGTACTGCCATGCATATTAAAAGCATACAGCGTACCATCATGTAGATAAAATACATACAGCGTACGCCATGTAGTATAAAATGCATACAGTGTACTGCCATGTAGTATAAAATGCATACAGCATACCGCCATGTAGTAAAATGCATACAGCATACTGCCATGTAGTTATAGAGATACAGGTACGTATGTAGTATAAAAATGCATACGCGTGACGCCATGTAGCATAAACTGCATACAGCATACTGCCATGTAGTATAAGATAGATACAGCGTACCACCATGTAGTATAAAATGCATACAGCGTGACGCCATGTAGCATAAACTGCATACAGCGTACCACCATGTAGTAATAAAATGCATACAGCGTACCGCATGTAGTATAAAATGCATACAGATGCCGCCATTAGAATAAAATGCATACAGCGTACCCCCATGTAGAATAAAATGCATACAGGGTAGCACCATGTAGAATAAAATGCATAAAGCCTGCCGCCATGTAGAATAAGATACAGCATACCGTTATGTAGTATAAAATGCATACATGCCCCCCCCCCCATCTAGTATAAAATGCATACAGCATACCGCCATGTAGTACAAAATAGAAGTCCTGGTTAATATTACAAATACAGCATATACATGCAGCATATATACACATTTACAAACTGTTGATACAGCATATACACACACTGCACATACATATAGCAAATATACACACATATATAGTATATATATATATATATATATATATATATATATAACGTCTTATGTTCTGCACTTTCCCATTGTCCCTTCTTCTGCTACCACCAATACTGTGCCCCAAATACTGTAATAGAGCCCCCTGAAATATTAGCACCACACAAATAGTGCCCCATAATGTAACATACTGTAATGGTAAGGATAATTTATTTCTTCTTTCTCTCCTTTAATCCCCTTAACCGCCCCACCACGCCACCCCATTATGGATACAGCTCCTACTATGACCCAGGCATAAAAATAATGGCCCCAGCCAACCCTAGACATATAATAAATGCCCCCTGCCTGCCCTAGACATAGAATAATGTGCCCAACCCGCCCAGACATATAATTAATGCCCCCTGCCATTCCCAGATATAGAATAATGCCCCCTGCCATTCCCAGATATAGAATAATGCCCCCCAGACATATAATTAATGCCCCCTGCCAGCCCCATATATACAATAATGCCCCCCCACCCCAGACATATAAATTATGCCCACTGCCAGCCCCATATATACAATAACCCCCCCCCACCCCAGATATATAATTTATGCCCACTGCCAGCCCCATATATACAATAATCCACCCCCACCCCAGACATATAATTTATGTTTATGCCCACTGTCAGCCCCATATATACAATAACCCCCCGCAACCAAGACATATAATTTATGCCCACTGCCAGCCCCATATATACAATAATCCCTCTCACCCCAGACATATAATTTATGCCCACTGTCAGCCCCATATATACAATAATCCCCCCCACTCCAGACATATAATTTATCCCCCCTGCCATTCCCAGATATACAATAATCCCCCCCACCCCAGACATATAATTTATGCCCACTGCCATTCCCAGATATAGAATAATGCCCCCCCCGAGCAGTGGCTGTCATGTGCGTGTAATACTAAAACACAGCATTGTTTGAAAACCAAACCACGCTCCTTGTGCATATTTAAGCATGGCACAACGTTCTACAACACCCGTCAGGCTCTCTGCAGCCAGGAAATACCTGTTTTTTAACGTGATTCGCCTTCTAATTTATATTACTGAAAGGGAACATGCTAATGCTGGTGAAATGCTGTCTGTCAGTGAAGGATATGGTGGAGAGATTCATCATATGAAAAGTGTCCTCTACATTTCCTGAATATAGAAGTCTGTGGAGAGTCTTTTAGACTATATATGAAATTCCTATACTGATTACATCCTACATTATCACCAGAGCTGCTCTCACTATAATGCTGGTGCAGTCACTGTGTACCTTATTTTTTCTAGACTATAGAGGCGCACAAAAATCCTTTGATTTATCAGAAATATATGGTCCAGTGCGCCTTATTATCTTAAAACCGTACTTACAGACAACAGCTGCCTTGAACTGTGCACAGCCACCTGCTGGTCATTTCATCATTATTATCGATGCAACCTTATAGTCCAGTGCACCTTATATATGAACTGTACTTACAGACAACGCTGCTTGGATGTGCACAGGTCTGCCACTGCTGGTCATTCATCCTTATTATCAGGTGTGCTTATATATGAACCTAGGCATTTAGCAGCATTTATGGAATTGATGGTGAGCCTTATCGCGGTGCATTATAGTCCGAAAAAATATGGTACATACATTACATTACTGATCTGAGTTACATCAGATTTTACTCCAGAGCTGCACTCACTGTTCTGCTGGTGAAGTCACTGTGTACATACATGACATTTATATCCTGTACTGATCTGGAGTTTCATTCGTATTATACTCCTATGCTGCACTCACTATTCTACTGGTGGAGTCACTGGGGCCCATACTTACCAGTCCTAGGAGTTCACAGAAAGTGCATGTTCCGACGATCATGCACTGTGCGCTATCACTACAGATGTGGCGCGCCAATATCTGCATTTGTCGCTTCCCATCAATTTCCGCCGAGTTCACCTTCTTCTTTCTGGTGTCTGTAAGTGCATTGTCTCTGCAACACAAATTGAATCTTAAATACAGTGTTCAGTCCGAATAGTTGGATCATCGGAGGCCCGCCCCCGAATTCTGTTGCATGAAAGCCATCGCAGTTGCGCCAAAATCTGATCATGTGCGACACAATCCCTGCTAAATACCTGTCACAGCCCACCCGCAACCCAAAAATGTCTGGAAAATCCGACAAAAGTGTGATCAGCGGACCCTAGTAATATAAAACCACTGTGTCCCCTGTATCCCCAAATAGACATGATTTATAGCTGTCTCACCACAAAGTAGATTATTGTAGTGCCAGGCAACAATCAAGCTCAGCTTTTATTACAGTGCTCTGAATTTTTTGAGGGAGCGTGACTGGTTACCAAGGGCAACTGGAAATATTCTGACTTTCAGACAGCTTGATAAATCTGCCCTATGTCTTACCGTTACATACTCGTGTATAACGCGAGTTTTCAGCACAAAAAATGTGCTGAAAGACGCCCCCTCGGCTTATACACGAGTCAAGCAGAGTAAAAAATACTTAAAAAATAATAAACTTATTACTCACCTCCGGTGGCCCGAGAGCAGTTGACGGCGCCGCAGAGAAAAAGAAGACCGCGAGAAGCAGAGAGGAGCCGCGTGGACATCGGGGGAGCAGCGCTGCACATCGGGGCCACTGAGGGTGAGTGTATAAGTTATTATTATTTTGTAATCGGGGCAGGCTGTACTTACGGGGGCAGCTGTATACTACTGGGGGCAGCGTATATACTGGGGGCAAGCTGTATACTACTGGGGGCAAGCTTGTTACTACTGGGGGCAAGCTGGGCTTGCTGTATACTATGGGGCAGTGGCAGGCGTATTAAAGGGGGCAGGCTGTAAGTGTACAGGGGGACAGGCTGGCTACATATACTGGGGGGGGGTCTGTGACCATGCATTTCCCACCCTCGGCTTACTCGTGTCAATAGGTTTCCGCAGTTTGGTGGTAAAATTAGGGTGTCTCGTTATACTCGGGTCGGCTTATACTCAAGTATATGACGGGGAGTAGCTTAAATTTGCTCTAAAGAGGGCACTAGGTCGTATTTTAGGGGCAAAATCAACTTCCTTAAACTCCTTCTAACTCTCCAACTGTTAAAGGATTGGGAATATTGGCTCCAGCAATCTTTTTATGTTTAGCATAGCATTTTCCTTAAATGCAATTCTGTCGTAGCTGCTGTCGTAGCCATTGTCCTGACAACAGTCAGTGATTTTATTCCGCCATTCTTCACCCAGTCCCAACCTATGTAAAGATCTACTAATACTAATGTACGGCTTTGGGGGGAGAGTGTAGCAATGACGTCGCTAGGTCATATTTTCAGGGGAGGCCTTATATTTCTAAGATTGAAACAAAATTGTACAAGGTCTTTTTCCGGGGATGTCCTATTTAGGGGAAACAGGGTATATACTTTTTATTACTTAACCTCTACTGATCCGTGTAACATTCAGATGATTATTTTTTTTAAAAAACAACATCAATATAAAACGCAAAGCATAAACCAAACATTCTAATCCTCCCTTTTATATATAATATATTAAAAAATTACAATATCTAAAGCCCTATTCACACTAGCACATTAGATTATATTAATAATTATAATCAAATTATTATGTAGCATATATCAAAAATTATATAATAACACCATTTAGTACAATCCCTACTAACCAATTATCACAGCATAAACAACAACCAAAAACATAAAACACCCACAAATAACATAAACACACCCACACCTCTAATACAGACCGGCCCCGCAAAATACCATACCCACTCCATAAATGAATTTGAATTAAAAAAAACAAAAACCTGGACATCCAAGTTGGCATTAAAGGACATAAACAACGGGCTTAAGGAATGTACACCAAGCACACCAGACATCTGGTGAGTGCCCCCTCACGAAAGATCTGCTTTCTCTTGCTTCTTATTCGTGTTTTTTTTACTTTTAAAAGGCTTTTAAACTGCAAAGAGCTGAGCGCGGCTCCAAACTCCAGAGGTGTAATGGAGATGGAGCCCCTCAGCTAATTGCAGATTTGTAAAGGTCTTTTTTTTTCTTTTAAGATATCTAAAGAAGAGCAGAGTCCCGGCAGAGGGAGAGCACCTAACCACTATGTCAGTGTGGTTGGTTTACAATCCATACCCATTGGTAGATGTCCTTTAAGTAGTCCAGCCAGTGTCCAGAAATGATTGATATGTGAAGAGACTCTATACTTACCCTATGCCTTGCGCTATTAGTTCCCAATTGGCGACACAATACAAGAACGAACTTTTCACGCAACATGCCTTGACACAGGATTCCCTAGGGGGAGTATGTCACGCTTTCTCTGGAGACATAAAAAAACATAGATAAGACAGCAGCAGAAAATAAGTCATTACATTGCATTAGTAATTGAATCCATATCTAGCTCTAGCTGAGACAGGAATGTACCATTGTGTAAATGGCAGAAAGATTGCCTGCTGTGGCAACACCAAAATGCTACTGAAAAAAGTCACTTGGTAGCAAGTTACTTCCTGTTGTAGTACATGTAAATAGGTGCAGCAGCAGGCAGAACACAAGTGCCTACACTGATACCTGTAACAAGCTCATCAGATGCTGTTTGATATGAATAGGCAAGGATGAGATTTTCAGACACATCAGTTACCTCCAGTGGCGTAAACTACAGTGGTAGCAGCATAGCAGCTGCTTGGGTCCCACAGTGTCAGGGGCCCCCAGCATCCAGGATATGGGTGCATATGCTGTATTCTGTTTGGATTGATGTATGTGGTTATTGTATATTGCTGTATGCATGTATGGGGTATATATACTGTGTGTGTGATAACTACATGTTGAGTACAAATAGTATTTTTTTTTACGGGGAAGAGGACCCCATTCAGAAGTCTGTCATGAGGCCTAGCCTCTCTAGTTACGCTCCGTGAGTTACTGGTAATATGTGAATGGTCAGAGAGTACTTCGGTGAGTGTTAGACTATTTATTCAAATTAATACATTTATTTTTTGCTACATTTTCTACAACACCAAGTCCATCGCACAGTCTGGGTCCCAAACAGGTAAATTCCATACATTTACATACAGTTTTCATTCAGGGCTCTAGGACACATGGATATTAAACAGAGATTACATTTTCAAATAATAAGCGTATCCTACAATATTTGCATCTTTTAACTATATATCCTGCTTTTCAGTTCATTCACAGCCTTTGCAAGATATAAATCTGTTAATAACTTTGTATTGCATGTGTCTGCATCTTTCTCTAAACAATTGACCCTTTTCTGTAACTGATTTATGTCCATCTACGTCCTCAAATGAGTTTGTTTTTCTCTGTTTAGAACATTTGTTAAGTCTCCTAGATTAATTGTTTTACAAGTAAAGGGGTTTTTCCAAGATTAATGAGCAGAACGGTCATGCGCAGTCCGTCTGGCGACAACCCTGTTTTTGCGATCTGCAGGGTCTCACCACTGAGACATAAAGCTGCAATCCCTATCCTCTTCCCTCATTTCAGTCTATAACCCAACCCATGATCCTTGATCTTCCAGTGAGTTAGATATCTTTACGTAATTTGAACCTTTCACCTCGACTGATGCTGAGCTGCACAAATTCTCTTGAATGCCCTTCCCGGAATAAAGACTAATATCCAACCTTCAAAGTTGCAAATGTGCTCTTAAAACCCATATATTTAGGCAGCCTATCACACTCGCTAACTGCATGAAATCTCACCTCTCTCTTTACTAACTCATCCTATGTCCTGCCCGCTCTGTTATCCGCAAATACTAGATAGATACCAAGCTCCAGGCTTCTCTGCAATCACAATTACCTTGGACCTTGTATATGAGATGGCGGCTGAAGGCTGTTCAAGCAGCAGAATTTTATTATTAAATTATTTTATTCTGTTTATTCTAAAGAATGGCTGAACCATATACCTCCTGTGTCACCTCCTCATCCTCATAGACTGTAGCTCTTGGAGCAGGGCCCTCACTGCTATTGTTCCATATGACTGTGTGTACTCTGAATATAGTATTTTACTTTTAAAGCGCTCGGAATATTGATGGTGCTATATAAATAAAATATTATTAAACTTACATATGAGCTTCAAATTGCTGGCAAGTTTCCAAGGATCCTGCAGCTGTGAGTCGTGACTGTAACGTCTGAGACAATTGTGCTTTGGATACAAGGGATTAAGGATCTGCAGAGAGAACAAAAGAGTTAGAAGAATATAATAACATACATACAAGAAAACATCTCATTTATACCATACAGTATACTTGTAAGTATGTTGTGATGGCTCATGGGGTAATATCTTATTATGGCCAGTAGATGTAGTGACAACTGTTATTCAGCACTTCCATAGAGATGGTTGTGAGGCTAGAACATTGTAGGATGTCCCAGTGAAGTTTACCCTACATGATGTGTGAATAGTTCATGGCTTACAGACAATGATGCATAGCTAGCTATACTTCAATACACAGATCTGAAGCCAGGAGTTGATACAAGATGTAACTCTCCAGCGAGGATAAATAAAAGATAGTTAATGCAAACTATGTTCACAGAGAATACTTATGCGCTATGATGTAATAGGATGAAACTCTGGATCAGTACAGGATAAGTAATGCAATGCATGTACACAGTGGGGTAATTTATCATACCGCTGGCGCTCTGCGCCAGCGTATGATAGCCCCGCCGCTGCAAATTCGCAGCCCGATTCATGATGAGGCTTCTGTCTTCCATGTATGGGCCAGCTGCGCAGCGGTTTTTCCTACGCCAGGCAGGGCCTGGCGTAGAAAAGAAAGCAACCGGCGACTTTTCACGTATGAAAATTGCCGGCAGCAGCGAGTCGCAGGCGGGTGCGACAGTAACGCCCGCGCGGCCCGACTCCGGCTCCGGCCGCGCCCCCGCTCGGCCGGCCGCGCCACCCCCCTTCACGCCCCTTCACGCCCCACTGAGTCGTGAAGGTGGCGGATTGGGAAATATCGCAAAAGCTAGCAATAAGCTAGCATTTGCGATTATTTCAGGCCCCTGGCCAGTGGCGGTGCGCAGAGGGTCTGATAAATATGCCCCGTGACTCTACCAGCTGAATATTGAGTGTACCTCTGGAATATAAACATTGTAGCTGGGATCACCACCAGAATAAGTAATGGATGTAATGTATACAGGACTGCACCAGAGAAAAGTGAGTGCAGCCTGGAGTATAAACACATTGTAGCTCAGGATCAGTACTGGAAGTGGCGTAAGTACACAGTGACTCCACTAGCAGAATAGTGAGTACAGCTCCAGAGTATGATACAGGATGTAACTCAGGATCAGTCAAGGATAGGAAATATAATGTGTACACACAGCGACTCCACCAAGAAAATAGTGAGTGTGAGTTATCTCTAGACGTACCTGTAACATAAAGGCGAGAGTTAATATGCTGTACGACTCTGGTGAAAAACATGGTATGATTTAATAACTTCTGGAGAGAAAATATACTTGTCGCTTGGGTCACTAGGGCATATTACTTTCAGCCAGGAAATCCAGTCCATGCGGAGATGATGTAGCAGCTACTGTACGATATTACAAGTCCCCTCATTTGCATTGCAGATACTTGTACTAGAACAACCAGTTACCAAGCAGCAAATGCCGCCGACATTGGGATGTTTCTTGCCAATTTACCAACATAATTCATTGTTTTGAAGGAAAACTGCAGGCCCAAAGAGGGATTTTCTGTGAATACTCACTGATAAAGGAGTGGCAGTAAAAACCCATCATACATAACATTTTAAGCTCTAGACATCTCGACTTCTGCCCTTCAAGAGCATTTAGAGACTGTACTACAAGATTACTCAAGTGAGAGAAACATTAGAGGCTGAAGAGCTGCCACAATACCTCATGTCGGATGGTCTCCTTTGGCAAGACGTCTATAAAACCGCAAGCAAAAGTATCCAGCCAGGCATTGCTGACACCTACAAGACATAGAAAAACAGTCACTGGATCTGCAGATTTGCACCTTCCATCAGAATATATCATATAATACTTCAAGTGCTTCTATCTTGTCCTTCCAAGAGCTGTATCCGAGCTACCACCTGACAACTCTAACTTTCATCACCCTGCATTCCATTATTCAGTAGTTCTTCGCTATCCTCCTAGTTTAGCCTATTCCTGCAGTAGTGTCTCTTCTGGTTGTGCTGCTTATACCTGTGAGACCCGTTGCTTGTTTATAAGAGAACACAGATACAGTTTCAAGAGGAGGAGAGCTGCTGCTCCCTGCTTACTTGGGGAGGGGGGGATCATAGAGGCTCTGTGTGTAGCAAGATAGCTGTGTCTGTGCAGATCTGTGGATGCAGAATCTCCTACAAAGAACAGGGAGGTAAAACATCTCTCCTGCTCCTTATTAGTTCCTCCATCCATGTCTTGATTCTGCAGAACTTTCTGTGTTTTTTTTTACACCTCAAGCGTGTTCATAGACTCCTCTGCCACTTCTTTTGCAAACTTCTACTCTCAGAACACTATTTACACAACAAACTGCTAAACCTTAGTGCTCACACAGAACTCTATAGACTTCACAGCTGGTTTTACTACTATTTCTGCTCAGTGCTCCTTCATGTGATGAAACCTGCCAGTCTAGCCACTATATACATCATGTATGTGGATGTACTTGTAGAAATCTCACTCAATTTACTGCCAAATACATTAAAAGAGCACTCAAGTCATCATGGTAACTGTGGGCAGCCTAAATTGACTCAGCTTTGGGACAGGAAGAGACTAGTCTACAATTACTTCACGGGAGTATTCTGACAAGTAGCTTCAGAAAAGAAAATACAGCCAAGAAAAGGATGAGCAGCGCAATATGGGCATCGTTCTGTTGTTTTTAAAGGGTGAAACACATACCAAATTTGGTTAAATCATTTGAAATCGGAGTTACAATTTAACTAAACTGGGAATACCTTAAGATACAAAATGTAAAACAAACTTAATAGAAGTATTACATACAAGATATTATTATTCCTACATGTGGGGATCTGCTTTCTACTAATTGAAGGAACCCATCCAAGCAGTATGCTTCCAATTAAAAGAGGGAGGCTTGGGGTGGTGCCCTATCCATCATAACTGCAATTATAAGATGACAATTTCTGTGTAATGGTAAATGTAAATGACTTTTCCTGCTCATAATCCAGCAAGTTACTTTCCCTGGACACTAAGACTTAAGAAACCCTAATGCTCAGGAAACACATGGCTGTGTGTCAACAGCTACATTTAGTGTCTCATGGGCCCTTCACCGCCAAAGGGACTAGTCTTTGCTAAAGAAAGAGAAACACCGTCCAAACGCTAACATGCTCTCCCAAACAAACAGGAGGGGCGCTCAAGGGTCAATTAAAATGGGGTGGCAGGCATGATCTTGCCCACAGGCCTGTGATTTTTTGGCCTTGTTTATTCTTATACACAGGAGGCAGTATAAAGTTATATCTTGTGTATAGGAGGCAGCACTACATACTTATTTTCTTATACACAGGAGGCAGTATCATAGAAGTTATATCTTGTATTTAGGAGGCACCATTACAATGCTTATATTCCTATACACAGGAGGATATTATAGCGTTATATCTTGTACATTGGGGGCAGTATTATAATAGATAATTTGTAAAAAGAGGGCGCATTATAGTATTATATTGTATGGGGCAGTATATGTAGTTATATTCTGTACATAGGGGCAGTATTATAGTAGTATATTCTTGTATATAGGAGGCAGTATTATAGTAGTTATATTCTTGTACATAGGGGGCAAGTATTATAGTAGATAATTCTTGTACATAGGGGCAGTATTATAGTAGTTATATTCTTGTATCATAGGAGGCAGTATATTAGTAGTTATATTCTTGTACATAGGGGGCAGTATTATAGTAGATATTATTGTATATAGGAGGCAGTATTATAGTAGTTATATTCTTGTACATAGGGAGCAGATATATAGCAGTTATATTCTTGTACCAGGAGAGTATTATAGTAGTTATTAGTCTTGTACAAGAAGGAAGCATTACAATACTATATTCTTATACACAGGATAGGCAGTATTATAGTAGTTAATTCTTGTACATAGAGGGCAGTATTATAGTAGTTACATTCTTGTATATAGGAGGCAGTAATTTATAGTAGTTATATTCTGTACATAGGGGGCAAGTATTATAGTAGTTATATTTTGTACATAGGGGGAAGTATATAGTAGTTATATTTTTGTACATAGGAGGCAGTATATAGTAGTTATTTATTGTACATAGGGAGCAGTATATATAGCAGTTATATTCTTGTACATAAGGGCAGTATTATAGTAGTTATATTCTTGTACATAGGGGCAGTTATAGTAGTTATATTTTGTACATAGGGGGCATATTATAGTAGTTATATTTGTTCATAGGAGGAAGCATTACAATACTTATATTCTTATACATAGGAGGTAGTATTATAGAAGTTATATTCTTGTACAGAGGGCAGTTATAGAGTTGCATTCTTGTCATAGGCACAGCAGATATAAAGAGTATATTTTGTATATAGAAGGCAGCATTAACATACTTATATTCTATACATAGGAGGTAGTATTATAATAGTTGAGTATGAAAGTAGTTCTCACCATATCTCTGTGTTCCAATTTGCCGGATGATTTGCAGGATGACAAGCAAAAGAATGGACTGGGACCGACTCCTCTTGTAGGATTGTAAGGAAAGATACGCTGCTGTCAGCTGCATCTCATTCTGCAACATGGAGAACCTCCTGTCATCAAAGGGACATAGGAAGAATGTTAGACATTGTGAAGTTTATATCTCGCCATATATTGCCCGTTGTTGCCTATCTCTTAGCCTAGTTGTGTTGCTGTCCTTCTTCACTCAATGCCTTGTGAAAAGGACGCCTGCCCGCTACAAGTCATAACTAATAGTATGGAGTTATTTATACAAAATATCAGAAAAACCTGACAATATGGACCTTAGATTAAATTCAATGACAATCCATAATTATAACACACCGTATGGCTAAAGAACTGTCACAACTTTCTCTATTTCACATGAATTCAACTTCAGTTTCTTGTAGTTGCTTTATGGCACTAAAGAGGTTGCCGAAAATAATTTGTCTGTTAATATGGCAATCACAGAAAGGCTCTATTTCTAAACCATGTCTATGAGAACAGAACATGCTCAATAAGGAATAATGTGACAGAACTCCAGGAACAGGATATATGACACTCTATATATCCCCAGATACTGGCTATATACTAGACATGGACTAGATATGGACTGCAGCCAGCCATTTTACCGGTATAACCAGATATCTTGGAATAAGAAGTTGTTCCATCCTTCCTCTCACGAAATAGAGGGAGGATTCACATCATCAACATAGTAGGATACAGGACAGAGAGTCATAAGGTTGTAATATTGAATAGGTGTCGACTGTAGTGATAGGAGCTTATCCTGGTGTCAGCTTTCAGTGATAGGGTGTGCAGTCACGCGTCAGTTTAACGCATGTGTTTAAAAAACACATTGCAACAGTGAAGAGAGATTTGCTTATAAAAAGCTGTTAACACTTGCGTTTACAAAATGCAATGTAACACTTGTGTTGTTACAATGCATGTTTAACGCAATGTTAAGACCACGTGTAACCAACCTTAATGCAGGGGTAGGGAACCTATGGCTCGGGAGTCTCTAGTATGCGCTGTGTCTCTACCATTCTGGGAGGAAGTGCTATGGCTACCTATCTACTTGGGGGCATGTGCTGTGGCTACCTATCTACTGGGGGCATGTGCTGGGCTACCTATATACTGGGGGACATGTGCTATGGCACTATCTACTTGGGGGCATGTGCTGTGGCTACCTATCTACTGGAGTATTGCTGTGGCTACCCATCTAATGGGGTTATGTGCGGGACTACCTATCACTGGTCCAGGGTCACAATGGGAGGTCAACACTTAGGAAGGAAATACTGCAGAAAACTTCCTTATAGGGATGAAGCACTAAGATCCGACGGGCAATGCTGGGAGCCGCGGTCTTTATAGTAACCCGGGAAGTGGGCAGCACCAATCAGCGGCGCAACTGGCACTTAAATTTGCGAGTGCGGGTGAGCACGCGTGGACAGCTGGGACGAGAGCTTGAAAGTGGTGAGTTGAGTGGCTCGGAAAGGGGCGCCGCCAAGGAGAGGGGCCTAGATCACAGGGGCACTGTGACCTGGAACTACCCATCTACTGCGGGGGATGTGCATATGGTACGGCTTTTACGGATTAACATTTTAAAATATGTGGCGTTCATGGCTCTCTCAGCCAAAAAGGTTCGACCCCTGCCTAATGCATGAGTTTTGTAAACGCCAATGGATCTCAGCCTGGTGTCATGCCATAGTAAAAGGATCTCAGCCTGGTGTCAGCTGCCAGTCATATGGATCTCAGCTGGTGTCAGCTGCAGTCATATGGATCTCAGCTGGTGTCAGCTGCCAGTAAAATGGATCTCAGCCTGGTGTAGCACTGCCAGTCATATGGATCAGCTGGTGTCAGTGCAGTTCATATGGATCTCAGCCTGGTGTCAGCTGCCAGTAAAATGGATCTCAGCCTGGTGTCAGCTGCCAGTGAAATGGATCTCAGCCTGGTGTCAGCTGCCAGTGAAATGGATCTCAGCCTGGTGTCAGCTGCCAGTCATATGGATCTTATTCTGGTGTCAGCTGCCAGTGATATGGATCTTAGCCTGGTGTCAGCTGCCCGTGAATGGACCAGCCTGGTGTCAGTGCCATTCAATCGTCACGCCTGGTGTCAGCTGCCAGTGATATGGATCTCAGCCTGGTGCCAGCTGCCACTGATATGGATCTCAGCCAGGTGTCAGCTGCCAGTCATATCGATCTCAGCCTGGTGTCAGCTGCCAGTGATATGGATCTCAGCCTGGTGCCAGCTGCCAGTGATATGGATCTCAGCCTGGTGTCAGCGGCCAGTCATATCGATCTCAGCCTGGTGTCAGCTGCCAGTGATATGGATCTCAGCCTGGTGTCAGCTGCCAGTGACATGAATCTTATCCTGGTGTCAGCTGCCAGTGATATGGATCTTATTCTGGTGTCAGCGGCCAATGATATGGATCTCAGCCTGGTGTCATCTGCCAATAAAATGGATCTTATCCTGGTGTCAGCTGCCATTGAAATGGATCTTATTTTATAATATCTTATTTCATTTGTATACAGTGGGTACAGAAAGTATTCAGGTCCCTATATATTTTTCACTCTTTCACTGCATCCAATTGATAAGATCAAAAAAGGAAATATTTTGCTCATTATTGGACACTCTGTAATCCATCTTGAAAAAGAAAACATTTTTGCTAATTTATTAATCCCTTAATTACTGAGGTTCATTGGTGCCTGAATGTCCAGATCAATTGCAGTTCAGCTAAGTGCTTCTTTAAATGAAGATATGTTTGGAAAACCTTTACATATACCAATTTTTACTTAGTTTTTTCCATGACAAGTGAGATTTTAAAGGACACCTGTCATCAGGTCTCTGTCACTATTTCTGTCACCACTACCTGTTGGAGAAGCTCACAAGGATCCCATCCCAACCTTTATCTAGTCAATTTATACATTAATCATTGCAAAATCCTTTTTTCTTTATTATGTAAATGAGGCTGGTCACATGGTCAGAGGCAGTGATGTCACCCCTGTTCCCCCTTCCCTCCCCTCTCCTCCCCCTGCTTAGGTCTGTGTGTAATGTATAGTAAAGTATTGCTAGTGTGTGTATCTGCTGACATGCAGCATCCTCCTAATACACATGTGTGAGACACAGACATCAGCTACACAAGTACCTGATATGTTCTGCTATAACATGGCTGCCTGGAGCTGTTGTATCTCTCCTACACACACACATGCACACACAGGCTGCAGGGGGCGTGGCCACCAGCACCAGGAAGCACATCATTATACAGCCTCACATCAGTATACAGGCTGTCAGTCAAGCACTGGGGGTGTGGCTGTGCCTCCCACTCATGAATAAGCTGGACAGCTTGAAAATGCTAATGACTCATTGGACATTTCACAGGTCATTTGCATACAGCTTTAGGACCTCATTGCTTAGGTTTACAGGCATGTAGAGGGACAATTAAGGGGTAGAGGCAATGCTCTCTAATGGCAGTTTATGAAAATATATATAGTTTAGGGGGGTTATTTTGCCTGACAGGTTCTCTTTAACTTGATAGGAGAGTTTTATTAATTCCATATTTTTTATTTATAAAATTAGCCAATAATTGACTACAAATGTGAAAAAAATAAGCTTTTTTGGTCATTTATCCATTTAAGGTTTTTTTAATAGTCGGAAAACGGAATAAACTTTTACCAAAATGTGTTATAAAAATGTAAACCATCAGCATTTTCCTGGTTCAGCTACAGATGCAGAGGGTGCATGGACTTCTGCAAAGTGAAAGTCTTTCCTGCAGCTGCTTCTACATTCTGCCTTTAGCTGACAGGCTGAAAGGGGCACACTTCAAACACCTATATTTCCTGAACCCTAGCAGCTAGAAACGCAATTCTGGTAAGGTAGATACGTCACAGAACCGGAGCTAGATGCAAGGGTTCAGGAGCTATAGCCTCTTGCAGTTGGCTACTGTCATGACGCTTATAAATGTCCTTTCTGCACAGGGCATGTGCAAATAGGATGTATGCCGTGAAGGGGTTAAACAAGGAAAACTAAAATATGACATGGTCAAGTAGAAGCACCTTTTGAGATAATACAGCCATGAGTCTTCTTGAGAATGATGCAATAAGTTTTTCATTGGATTTCCTGGATTTGGGGACCTCTGCCTCTTCTTTGCAGATGCTCTCCAGTTCCCTCAGGTTGCATGGTGAACATTGGTGGAAGCCATTTTTAAGTATCTCCAGAGTTGCTCAATTGGGTTTAGGTCAGGGCTCTGGCTGGGCCAGTAAAGAATGGCCATGGTTGTTCTGAAGGCGCTGCTTTGTTATTTTAGCTGTGTGCTTAGAGTCATAGTCTTGTTGGAAGGTGAACCCTCAGCCCAGTCTGGAAGAGGTTTTCATCCAGGAAATCTCTGTACTTGGCTGCATTCATCTTTCCTTCAATTACAACCAGTGGTCCTGTCCCTGCAGCTGATATTACCCCCATAGCATGATACTGACACCACCATGCATCACTGTTGGGATTGTGTTTGGTTGGTGATGAGCACTGCCTGGTTTTCTCCACACATACTGCTTAGAATTAACACCAGTGCTACACACTTGGTGCTACATTCCCAGAGTTATCAAGGAGAGGTCTTAGCAAGATGATACTCAATCAATAGGGCGTATACAAAAGGGTGCGGCTAAATACAGTCATGTCCATAAAAAAGATACTCTTATTTCTCATGGTCTGTGAGTCCTTCATGGGTTTTTTTGCAAACTGTATGCAGGTTTTCATATGTCTTGTACTGAGGAGAGGCTTCCGTACACTCTGCTGTAAAGCCCCGACTGGTGGAGGGCTGCAGTGATAGTTGACTTTATGGAATTTTTTCTCTGATCTCCCTACTGCATCTCTAAAGCTCAGCCACAGTTGGGGTTCTTCTTTACCTCTTTCACCAAGGCTCTTCTCCCACAATATGCTTAGTTGCGCTGGAAAGCCAGGTGGAGGAAGAGTTGTGGTCGTCCCAAACTTCTTCCATTTAGGATAATGGAGACCATTGTGGTCTTGGAAACCTTGAGTGCTGCAGAAATTATTTTATAACCTTGGCCAGATCTGTGCCTAGCCAAAATTCAGTCTGTGAGCTCCTTGGGCAGTTCTTTATACCTAATGATTCTCATATGCTCTGACATGCACTCTGAGGTTTGAGGTCTTATATAAACAGGTGTGTGCCTTTCCTAATCAAGTCCAATTAGCTTAATTAAACACAGCTGAACTCCAATGAAAGAGTAAAACAATCTCAAGTAGGATCAGAAGGAAATGGACAACATAGGAGTTAAATTTGAGTGTCACAACAAAAGGTCTGAATACTTATGACCATGTGATATTTTAGTTTTTATTGTTTAATAAATTAGCAAAAATATATACATTTCTGTATTTTTCTGCAAAGATGGGGTGCAGAGTGTACATTAATGAGAAAAAAAGAACTTTTTGTTCTTACCAATTGGCTGCAATGAAACTAATAGTGAAGAATTTTAAGGATGTGATTACTTTCTGTACCCACTGTATGTACCACACAATTTTTAAATTGTTGAGGAATATGATGGCGCTATAAAAAGAATTATTAATTTATATTCATCCACAGATTACAACCTCCAGTCCCAAGACCTGGACAAATATATACATTTATATACAGGCGGTCCCCTACTTAAGGACACCCGACTTACAGACAACCCATAGTTACAGACAACCCCTCTGACCTCTGGTGAAGTCTCTGGAAGCTTTACTATAGTCCCAGACTGCAATAATCAGCTGTGAGGTGTCTGTAATGAAGCTTTATTGAAAATCCTTGGTCCCATTACAGCAAAAATTGTTTAAACTCCAATTGTCACTGGGGCCAAAACATTTTTTGTCTGGATCTACAATTATAAAGTATACAGTTTCCACTTACATACAAATTCAACTTAAGAACAAACCTCCGGACCCTATCTTGTACGTAACCCGGGGACTGCCTGTATATATATATATATATATATATATATATATATATATATACTAATCTCATTTTTGAACTACCTAGTACTTATTGGGGGATATTTATCATACGCTGGCGCTCGTGCTCCGCCGCTGCAAATTCTTCATGCTTGACCGCGGCATGTAAGGGGTTAACACCCGCGATCGTGGGTGTTACAGCGCGGTGTCAGCTGACAGCCTCTGCTTCAGGTGCCGGCTCCGTTCGTGAGCCGGTGCCAGAAGCAGGACGTACTATAACGTACTGGTGTGCCTAGGGGTTAATGGGCTACATTCTGGTTGATTGGTGCTCAGCAGTCAACATGCTTGTGCTCTCCTACACACAAACCAGAATGTTTGTCTGATGTTCAGCTTCAAGCTCATGGGTGCCAAAGCTATCATGTTTCTATACATACCAAACTTTGCAGTTTTTCATGAATCTGGCACCTTCTGCACTGCTCCAACAGAGTGCACCACAAAAATTGGTGCACCTTAACATGGGGCATGTAACACATTTCTGTCAGACTTTGCATGATAAATGTGTTGCACTGTGCACAGGTATGTCCATTTCTGTGCAGCTGCACCACAAATGTGTCCCATGCTACACAAATGTGTCTCAGACACTTCTTAAATACATGTGGACCATATTATGAATTAGAAGCAATAATAAATAATGTAATCTGGTACACTGACCCTTTTTTAGGTTTCTTCTTCACACTCTTTTCAACAGTGCTGTAAACTTCTACTACGTTACTAGTGGAGTGCCACAGGGGTCAGTATTGGGGCCACTTCTTTTTAATATTTTTATTAATGACCTTGTAGTGGGTTTACACAGTCAAGTTTCAATATTTGAAGATGATACTAAGCTGTGTAAAGTAATAAATACTGAGGTCGATAGTTTAGCATTACAGAGGGATTTGTGGAAGCTTGAGGAGTGGGCAGAGAAATGGTCGATGAGATTTAATTTAGATAAATGTAAAGTTATGCACTTGGGCCATGGAAAAAAAAAGTATAATTATGTTCTAAACAGTCAATTACTTGGTAAAACTGGAGCTGAAAAGGACTTGGGGGTATTGGTGGATGGTAAACTTAATTTTAGTGACCAGAGCCAGGCAGCTGCTGCCAAAGCAAATAAAATTATGGGATGTATCAAGAGAGGAATAGATTCTCATGATAAAGACATAGTTTTGCCCTTATACAAATCGCTGGTCAGACCACACATGGAATATTGTGTCCAGTTTTGGGCACCAGTGTATAAAAAGGATATAGTAGAGCTGGAACGGGTGCAGAGGAGAGCAACCAGGATTATTAGGGAAATGGGGGGATTAGAATACAATGACAGATTACAAAATTTGGGATTATTCAGTTTAGAAAAAAGACGACTCATTACAATGTACAAATACCTGAACGGACAGCACAAGGATCTCTCCAAAGATCTTTTTATACCTAGGCCTGTGACCAGGAGAAGGGGGCATCCTCTAAGCCTAGAGGAGAGGCGATTTTACCATCAACATAGACAAAGGTTCTTTACTGTAAGAGCAGTGAGACTATGGAACTCTCTGCCGCAGGAGGTTGTTATGGCGGACTCTATGTACATGTTCAAGAGAGGCCTGGATGCCTTTCTGGAGAGAAAAAATATCACGGGTTATGGGGATAAAACATTTATTTAATTCTTAAAGGTTGGACTTGATGGACTTGCGTCTTTTTCCAGCCTTATATACTATGATACTATGATACTATGATACGTTAATTTATGCTATGCCTAAGAGAGCTGGGACACTTAAGTGCAGGGACTTGGCATATGGATTACTTGTAATTGGGGATCTAGTGTTATTGGTTGGGCGCCAGGTTTGTTGCATTTGGAAGAAGTGAAATTAATGGGTGAACTGAATTAACTTTTTCAAATAAATTGAATAAACCATGCTATCTGATGAAAAAAAATATTTCTACGAAAACTCATTTTACACATTTACATGTTTAAGTGAAGTGAAGTGAAGTGAATACTAAGCTAAACATTGCATTTGTCTTTCTGTTCCACAGAGATGAAGTTCTTTACGGTTAGATCTTTGTGTCCAATTCTGCTCTTTACATTGGTGGTTGGTCAACCAGAAGTTAGTGATGATCAGCAATCAAATGAGTCTAACCAACAAATAGTGGAATCGCTTGATAGGTTCAGCGGGAAGCTTTACTCCCAGCTGGCAAAAGCACACATGAGTGAGAATCTGTTCTACTCTCCAATGAGTATTTCTATGGCATTTTCTATGGTCTCACTTGGTGCCACATCTGAAACCCGTCAGCAGATCTTTAAAGGTCTTGAGTTAAACACTACAGTGATTAAAGAGAAAGATATTTATTCAGGCTCCAAGCATCTCCTGCAGACACTTAACCAACTTAACCGTGACCTGGAGTTGAACATTGCAAATGCTCTTTTTGTTGAAGAGAAACTTAATCTTCTTCAGAAATTTAAAGATGAAATAAAGGCGTTCTACCAATCAGAACTAATTTCTGTTAATTTCCAGCAATTGGAAGAAGCAAAAAATCAGATTAATAGTTATGTGGAAGAGAAAACTAATGGATTAATCGAAAAATTGCTGAGTGAACTTTCTGTAGGTACAGTTATGGTTCTCATCAACACACTTTACTTCAAAGGTAAGTCGTCTATCAATCTTCTGTTCTGTACTACTGACTCTGGTCTTCAAACTCCAGGACAGACTGTGTCTGAGCAGCGTTACACCACCTAAAGAATATTACCCAACTTGAAGGGAACCGGTCATCATACATTTATACATTTATAGGATGACATCAAGCAGAGATCTAGAAAACAGTGAGCAATTGATGCAGGAAGTATTTTGAAAAAATTGTATAGCTTTTTATCATTAAAACAATAACATTAATTTGCAGAAATGGGAATACTCCTCTAAGGCAATATGAATATATTGTAGCTATATAAGTGTAACAGGTGTACATTTCCCGTCAAACATCAAGAAAAAGAAGAGCAAGAAAAAAACAATAATAAGGAAACAATAATATCAGAACTGTATCTGAAGAGATGTCCAAGGCAGCCCACTTGATGGCTCCTGGTGTCTCAAGGGTCAAATTTAAAGGAGACATACCGTATATACTCGAGTATAAGTCGACCCGAATATAAGCCGAAACCCCTAATTTCAACACAAAAAACTGGGAAAACCTATTGACTCAAGTATAAGCCGAGGGTGGGAAATGCATTGGTTACAGCCTCCCAGTATATAGTCTGCCAGCCCCTGTAGCATACAGCCTGCCCAACCCCTGTAGCATACAGCTTGCCCAGCCCCTGTAGTTGGGAAAAAATAACACTGTACTCATCTTTCCGATGTCCTCCATAGGTCCTCTTCTGTCTCAGACTGTCCCAGACAGAAGAGGACCTACAGGTGATGTCAGAAAGGTGAGTTTTGACTTTATTTTTTAGTTGACTCGAATTAAAAGCCGAGTTAGGGTTTTTGAGCACAAATTTTGTGTTGAAAAACTAGGCTTATACTCGAGTATATAAGGTAAATTCAAACTGTATTAATAGAAAAAGGAGAAACGGAAAAAGGTTGTAGACCCCAGTCATGGACCTAAAAGTGTCAGCAATTGCTTATGTGACCTAATGTCCCAGCTGGCCAGCTCTTCAAAATGAAAGATTGTATCTATCTTGTCAGTCTACTCTAATATGGTGGAGGGCTACATTTGTACTAAACTGGGGGGATGTAACTAATTTAACTACTTGCACATAGATGGTAGAAAGATGGCATTTAGCTAGGTACTAAGTTGGGTAAAGTTGCCAAAAGAAAAGAGATACAAGTGTGAGGGTGATACTCTTATGGGAGATGGTGTTAATTCTCCTTTCACTTCTTGCCAAAAATGTATTATTTTGGGGAAGAATCAGAAATATGCCCTAATGAACCTGCTGCTGACAAGCACCTTCAACACTTGTCACACTGGTGTGTTGTACCATCGGATCATAATCTTATAAGAATTCTTCTGAACTTACACATTAGGGCTTTTTAACAGTTTTTGGAATTATTTTTTGTGGGAAGGAGTGTTAACCAAACCTTAGCTACATTACACCAAAAGTTATTAAAAAATAGTCAGCACACCACCTGGCAAATCATAGAAAAAGAAATCTCCATCACTTCAAACGTTAAAAAAAATAAAAGCTAGGTTTTATTAGGACATGAGATTTACTTCCATATATGAAAAGACTTCTGATCTACATGTTTAGTTCATTTCACTGGTTCTTAGTCATGATACAAGTTTTTTTGTTAAAAACTTGAGATGTACATCCATACATGTCCTAACAAAGCCTAGATTTTATATTTTTTAAACCTAAGCTATGCCCACATTACTCTATAGCTTGTTTATTGTGTGCTATGCGGTTAGGATGCAGGTCATGGGGATAAGGTTTTGCCGTCGTGACCAGTGAGTGGTGTTGGTGGACTTTCTTCCTTAGCTGCGCATAGGTCATGTTGACTTGCAGGCAAAACCTGCCAGGCTCTACCAAATGCTTAAATATAACTGCGTGATAAGGTATTTTCCTAAAATTCAAGGCAAATATTTTACAAATCATGACGGATTTGTTGTTTTATATATATTTAGGCTCCTGGACAAATGCTTTTAATGTAAATCAAACTAGAAAGGAAGACTTCCATGTGGATGAAAACACCATTGAGAAAGTACCAATGATGAAGAGAGAAGGAGTGTATCCTGTGGCCTTCTTTGATGATTTAGGGTGTACAGTGGTCAAGATCCCATATAAGGGGAATGCTTCTGCAATTTTTATTATACCAAATGAAGGGAAACTACAAGATGTGGAGAAAGCTTTTCAAGAAGGCTCCTTGAGTGAAAGGATGAAACAGCTAAAGCCAAAGTAAGGATTTTTATATAGGATTTATTGATCAATGATTTATTCATTTTGATTAGTTTTCCTTTACCAAATCACCAGCACAAGAGGATTTAGTTATAGGTGAGTTCATGTTGGATCCTTCTGTGGGAACAGTTTTTTTATTGGACCAAAGGCTCATGCACATGACTGTATTGGACGCTGCGATCTAGCTGCATTAGTAGAGGATTAGCACACTATTTCCCGTAACCGAGACATGCGGCCTCCAAATCTACATAGGAGGGGTGTAGGAGTGCTCACCCCTCCCATCTCGACCTGGTTGTGTGCTTCACCTGGGTTGCGGCCCCGGTGAAGCCCACTGTTGTGTGCATGAGGCCCAAGATTCAGCAGATGAGTTACATTTACCAAATATATCTTATCATCAGAGTTTGTAAGGATAAAATTTAAACGTAACCTTAATTCTGTTATTTAGCCCAACAATTAAAGTTGCTGTCTAAGGAAGTCACCCTTAGTCCATGGTTATATGGAAATTTAAGACCAGGGTCTTCTAAATTTATTCCTATAGGTAACAAGTATAAACGGGCTAGAGTACACCCAATGTGGCTTACAGCTACAGTTAAAAGGGCAATAAATAATTAAAAAAAGGGCATTAAAAAAATATAAATCTGAGTCACCTGAAGCCGTCAATAATTACAAAACACTTACCAAAATCTGTAAGAAGGAAATAAAATCAGCCAAAATACAAAATAAAAGACAGATAGCCAAATATAGCAAAACAAATCCCAAGAAATGATTTAAGTATATAAATACGAAAAAAATAAGTCAGAGCAGGGGAGACCCCTATATACTGAAAATAGGGCTTTGGTGACTGGAGACCAAGAGAAAGCAGAAATATTAAAGGGTTTTTTTTTAGCTCTGTTTATACAGTAGAAGAAAGAACGTCTGGTGTGGGTGGTGCCAATGCAGATGATGCATCCTGTAATATACTAGACTGGCTGAATATAGAAATTATCCAATCTAAGCTCAATAAAATAAATGTGCACAAGGCTCCGGGACCAGATGGGTTACTTAAATAACTCAGTTCTGTTATTGCTGTTCTGCTGTCTAAAATCTTCAGAAATTAACGGCAATTGTGGGGAAAATATTGGGAGGGTCAGTAAAAGACATACAGGTTTATGTGATAGTATATGGTATAATAAGTGACAGCCAGCATGGGTTTACTAAGAATAGAAGTTGTCAGACTAACCTGATGTGCTTCTATGAAGAGGTGAGCAGATGCCTGGATGGAGGAGCAGATGTGGATATTGTGTTCTTGGACTTTGCAAAGTCATTTGACACTGTCCCTCATAGACGCCTGATGGGTAAAATAAGGTCTATTGGTTTGGCAGGAATCATTTGCAATTGGATTGAGAACTGGCTGAAGGATCGTATCCAGAGAGTTGTGGTCAATGATTCCTACTCGGAATGGTCACCAGTTATGAGTGGTGTACCTCAGGGTTCTGTGCTTGGCACACTACTATTTAATTTAGTTATTAGTAATATAGAGGTAGGAATTAATACATGGTGCTGTGTTTTTTTTTTTTGCAGATTTTGCACCAAGGTGTGTAGTGTAAGACAGTCTATGGAGGATGTTCATAGGCTGCAGGGTGACTTGGACAAACTGAATGTTTGGTCATCCACTTGGCAAATGATGTGGATAAATGTAAAGTCATGCATCCAGGGACTAATAATCCATATGCAACATATGTCATTGGTGGCAATCCTCTCGTTGAGAAAGACCTGTGTGTAATAGTAGTTGATAGATTAAATAACAGCATGCAATGTCAACCAGCTGCCTCTAAAGAGAGCAAGATCTTATCATGTATCAAAAAATATATGGACTTTCTGTATAGAGATGTAATATTACCACTGTACAAGGCATTGATCCAGCCTCGTTTTTATGCAAGGGAAACGGGTAGTAGAGGGGATTAGATAGCAGATAAAAAATTACTTTTATTTGGTATACAGGCAGTCCCCCGGTTACATACAAGATAGGGTCTGGAGGTTTGTTCTTAAGTTGAATTTGTATGTAAGTCGAAACTGTATATTTTATAATGGAAGTTCTAGACAATTTTTTTTCTTTTGCCCCAGTGACAATTGGAGTTTCAAAATTTTTGGTGTAATTGGACCAAGAATTATCAATAAAGCTTCATTACAGGCATCTTACAGCTGATCATTGCAGTCTGGGACTATAGTAAAACATCCAGAGACTTCACCAGAGGTCACAGTGGGCAGAGGGGTCCGTCTGTAACTATGGGTTGTCTGTAAGTCGGGTGTCCTTAAGTAGGGGACCGCCTGTATATATATATGACACAGACACACACACATAAAACCTTCCTGTTTTGTGCTTTGTCATAATGAAGTCAATGCAATTACATAACTTACTCTGATTTTTGGCACCACCCTCCTTAATGTTTCGGAAGGATTCTGCCGGATAAGCACAGGCAAATTGGCCACAACACTTGTTCCTTGGATGTCTTGGCCAGAGCTGGAAGAGAGAGGCAATGAAAGCAGAAATAAATCTTCAACTGAAGAACAGAATAAACCATCTCCTCAATGTAAAGAAACTCCAGCTATAGCATGAATACTGCTCATGTTAGTCTTTTAAAGCAGAAACTACCCAGATTATGACTTTGAAAATTCTGGATGTAAGTCTTCATGTATTCCACACAGAAAAACCGTGCTGACATTTTAATGGGGATCCGTGTGTCATGAAGATCCACATCGTGTGCAGCCACCGACAAGTTTAGTAAGGAAGGTTAGTAATGACTAAGGTTAGGAAAAGAAGCAGATATTCCAATTTCTGACCTTCCTGTTTAAATGGGGTTTTTCCACGAAAGAAAATTCTCACATTTAAATCCCCTAGTGATGTTAACACAATAAAGATCATTTTAAGCCCTTACTTTAGAATTTTACTTAGGAGTTAAAACAGCAATAACACTATTACTCCCTAGGCTGGTCAGTGCAAAATCCCATGGTATTTAGTTCTGTGGGGTGACAGTGTGGTTAGATTATCAGGGTACAGGTGTATACACTTTCATCTGGCTTCTGACATTGTACTAACACACTGACACATAGAAGGAGAGATGAGACAGATCAGAGATGCATGAGATGCCTATTACACAGAGGTATGACAGGTAGAGACTCCCTGCCTCCCCCTTCCCCGGATTACTTATCTCCTTGTAGTTTCCAGCTTCCCTAACAATGTGCTGGCAGGAAGTGAATGAGTGTATGTGTCAGTGTGAACTCCGTGCTAGGACTGCATGGGGTGGGGCTACAGGCACAGAGCGGAAAGACACAGAAATCTCAGCTCCACACCATCACACAGAAATCTCAGATGGCGGCCTGACCCTAAAGTCAGAAGTTACAGGGTTGTGTCTAGGGGCAACTGAAATACAGCAGAACTGATAAAGACAGATTGGACTTATATGTGTGAAATGCTGTATTTTTGTTAATAACAGTGAATTAGAGAATGTATTATTTTGTTATACATATAAGAAACTTGTCTCTGTGGGAGTACCCCTTTAAGAAGTAGTGAGCATGGAAAAGAAAGGAATTCAAAGGAATTATGAGCCACACAATACAATGTTGAGATTTTCGCTTTTGGGGCTATACATACATACAATAATGCAGAATCTTCCTAGTAACATTCATCAGATCTCACTAAGTACATGACACAGGCAGTGTTAACCTTCAGTGACTAAGCCATATTAGTTCATATGTATCTACCCAAGTCGATGTCACTGCAATCCACATAAAGAAGTGACGGAGAGATCGCTCCACCCCATGATGTCTCATGCGTAGTGCTGTGCTGTCAATGAACCTCCATTGTCTGAATCGTGATGGCCTCTATCATTCTTTATCAAAGGGAAAAGAGCGAATGTGGTCCCACACTGCGTCTCCTTACACACTGGTGAATCACGGATAACAGAACAAGAGACACGTTTTTGCACAGTAAACAATGCAATTAGAAAAAAAAAAATTATTAACCCCTTTTTCACAGGCAACCAATATAGAGTCACTGTGGGTATTTATCAAGGCTTCTGCACCAGGACACTGGTGTAAAAGTGTGGGCCATTGTGCTCACGTCACCTTGACTGGGCTCCTTAGACACAATTTGCGGCCAGATCAAGGCCCTCAATGCGGTCATGTGATTGGGGCCTTAGGTTGGCTGTACAAGTGAGAGTTTGCCCTGACAATCATTCTTGTGTGTTTGGGATACACTGAACCCAGTCCACAGCTGCTAAACTGAACTGCCATGCTGAGGTCAGTATAGCAATTCTAGACATAACCGCCCATACACATAGACAGTTATGGTACATACACACAGCCATATGACACCCAGCTACATACCACTGTGTGATGGAGAAGCGGAGGAGGCGACCCCTCCATAGAGAAAAGTGGCGCATCGGCCTGCACCCAGTAGCGCTTATTTCTACACCAGGCCCAGTATGCAAACGTTCACATATGTGGGGGCACAGGCGCAGGGACCGAAACGCCCCGCCTCAGCCCACTCCTTGCGATTATTGTCATCATTTCCAGGCGCAGAAACTCCCTAATGAATACCTCAATTGCCTTAAAGTGCTGCTCTTCTTGTTGCTTGGTGCTACATTCCCAGAGTTATCAAGGAGAGGTCTTAGCAAGATGATACTCAATCAATAGGGCGTATACAAAAGGGTGCGGCTAAATACAGTCATGTCCATAAATTTTTGGACACTGACATAAATTTTGTTGTTTTGGCAACTATGGCATCTCTTATCAAGTCTGGCCATGCTACTGCCCATGTAAGGGAGGGAGACATGTACACTGGGTCGCAGGAACTACTAGGGTTTACTTGGCGTCCAACTGCCACCCAGAAACCCAAGGAACTGGGGACCGGCACCAATTTGCAGTAGATATTCTGGAAAGACACTTCCATTTCTATTCTCCTTTTTATGCTGATGGTTACAAGCACATGGGGTCTCTGTGAGCCCCATGTACGGTATCTGCTTTTATCATTTTGCACTGTTTGGGTAACTTTGTTTTTTCCATTTCAATAATATAAGTAAAAGTTATGTTATAAATATCATATAAAATTAAGGATAAAATTTGGGTTAAAAACAAGTGCAGTAGACATGACCCATAAAGGGAAGTTCCAGATTGGCAAACTAAGGGTTAGTTAGTTTTGGATGACTTATGCTATACTATACATCCTCTTTCATGGGTCACAGTTGAGGAGGACACTTTTGTTGCTAACATGAACCCCGTCACCAGGAAGGTAATTTTTACATGATGTCAGGTTCCAATAGACTCTGGCATGCTGATTTGTGGTTTATCTGGATAATTTCAATAATTTTTAATTGTTTCTTTAACATTACCTGGCTCCCTTCCAGCAGTGTGTGGTGAGTTCTGGGGTAGGACTGGAAGGGGCAATTGGAACGTGACATCATATGAAAATGACTTTACTGATGACAGGTTCCCTTTAAGCAACTTGATATATAGCTACAAGGACAAGATGTGCACATTTTCTATTATTTTCTATACCTACCATTATCAAATTGAAGCTATGAAAAAGCACTTTATATAACATCTGTAGTAACCCCTGATCAGCCAATGTTGAATTCTCTATGAAATAAAGAATGATCCCATTAGTTCTGGCCGGCAATGATTCTGCAGAATACATTGACTGCAGGGAAGCTGAATCAGAAGCGAAAATTTCTATCATGCATATCAAACCAAGCCTAGACCACAAGATCTCACTCAGCCTTGATCCAAAACCTTGGTGTGATGCCATCTTACAAAACAGATTTTTAAAGACTGGCACTTAAACAGAGCAACATTTTTTTTTGGTCACTAAATTATGTCTCAATTCAATGCACCACAGTCCGAATTAGTGGGATCGTCCGACGACACGCCCCCCAATTTGTGTCCCATGGAAACCAGTGCAGCTGCGCCATAAACTATAGCGTGTGCCAAAATCCCAGCGCAGACACCTGTTAAATACCTGTCCAAGCTGTGCGAACCCCCCAAAAAAGTGAACAGTCTGACAAAAGTGAGCAGCGCGACCCTTAGAAAATGAGCCCCAAAGACTGTGGAAAGGTGAGGCGCTATTGGAATCCGCCTGCTGGACTATGTGCCCCTATGTACCAGACATGTCTACAAGAAAAGTTCCAGCAAATTCAGGAGAGTTGGAAGTATCGCTGGTGGCTTCTATGACATGATGGACTTCCAATAAAGTATCCAAGGATCGGAACCTGTCTCCTTGACAATGCTGTCCAACCTGCAGGCAGGAGCAGCTGAAGTGTATATTGAGGAGCTGTGGAAACTTTTAATGATGCTATCTGCTTATCCTTACTGATGTTCATGCACTGCAAGAACAAATAGCTTTTGGAGTAGGGGGGCAGAAGGACACATACCTACTGGATATATGATGGCTACAGGGTGCAGATATGACCCGAAACTTCTAGAGAGCTACATGAGTGTGAGACAATTACACGACTGTCATGTTTATCTTCCCTCCTATTATTTTACAAGAGGTGTCATGTAGCTTGTGAAGCTATTACTATATGATAATCCTATTAGAAATGCTGAGATTAGTAACATGGACGGATGTAATCAGAATTTTTTCCTGGCTGTATCTTGTAATTGATCGGCTTGCTGCCCTTGGAGCATATGCAGCAGAGGAAGAGAACGCGCCAGATAGAAAAAAATATTAATATTCTTGAGTCTTCTGAAGAGGATTCAGCCAGAAAACCAAATAAAGGAAACCAAGATTAATAGCAGCAATCAGAGACACCCGGTATTATGCTCCAGAGCTGAAATCACTATTCTTTTGTGGGAATTACTGAGTATATACACCTTTTTTTTGGACTATGAGACACACCTTATTCTAAGACACACCCCAGATGTAGTCATCTAAAAAAAAAAATAGGAAACATTTATTTGTAACCAGTTGAAAATTTCCTATTGGTCCCACACAAGCATGACCCACCCTGCTCTGCTACGCCTATACACCCAAACCCAACTTTGCTCCATCTGTACACTTACACAGATCAGCTGCCAGATGGGGGGTCCTAACTGGGCATGACCAATCTCCTTTCCAGAACCTTAACCTCTCCTTCATGAATAATCTAAGATCCTGATTGGTCTTGGACAGTAAGAATTACATGTCCCTCCATCTCTGGCCATTTTATGCACATGAATGGCACCTGATAAGATAAGACATTTCTAGATATACCAATGAATGTATACTGGTATCGTAAGCCTCAGGCTGGTAAGATACTGGAAGGGATTCGTCTGGGGGGCGAAGGCTCGTTCCGAGCCGAAAAGTACGTCGGGGACGTGGCCTCTCCTGGACAGTGGATCTACAGATGACTGGGTAAGACCTTGCCTCTATGTACTATAGCCATTCGGCTATGCAGCTTACAAGATAGCGCTATCACTATTTACAAATGACACACTCTTTTTCACGCTATCGTTGACATCTGTTCTGCTTAAAATACATGACTTCATAGCAGAATTCAGTTCCATGCCAGCCCAGTCTATCGTCAAAATCAAAAAGGTTTTCACTTACCTGTCATTCCATCTGTTCTGAGGTCGGCCGCTCCTTTTGTTCTGTACCACTCCACTCATGTTTTTAACACAATTTTATTGCATTTAACTGTTAATTCCATGACGGTGCCATCTGGGGGTGGCATCGCCTATGTCATTGTGCATGTGTGTTATTAATAAAGACCCATTTTTGTATGCAATTTTCTAGTTTGTCCTCTCTCCAGTTGGAGGGTAAATGTTTTCTCTAATCACACACATTTATACACTCATATACTGTATATATACACATTTATACATTTGTGCTCACATATACACATCACATATACACACATACAGTGCCATATATAGACGTACAGCATATATACACAAATACAGACTAAATACACATACAATATATATCACATATATGTTACATACATAATGTGCTGTGCAATAGTTATGCCCCTGGCTCTGGAGTGTAATATTGTATGTAACTCAGGATTAGTATATGATCATTTAACATCTCTATTCCCTTCCAGTGCAGGGTGGGTCGTTTTTTCAATTTCTCTCTATTTTATGTTCAAATCTTAGAGAACCATTATTCCACAATGAGTCCAATTCTTCCCAAACACTTGGCAATAGGGATAAGTACTTGCAGGTTCCTTCTGTTCTTATCCGCTTGCCTCCAAGTTTCATCCTGTTCTCTTAAAATGTCTGATGTGGAGTTGACTAGTTCAATGTGTATCATGGCAGGAACAAGGAAAGTAGAGGTAACTTCATGTATGTTTTTCTCACAACTCTGCTGTAACTGGTGTGCATACAAAACATGGGGCACTAGAAGTGACCAGACCATAATGCGCCCCCATTCCTAGACATGAGGATCCAGACTGAAGATGAAGCAGGTGATGTTGTTTCATGTTATGTAATACATTACACATATATACTGCATTATAGCTGCTTGTCTATTCTATATATAGTGTGAATATGACCTATTATATATTATATTTTATAATTGTAATTGCAGAATAAAGAATTGTTTTCCCTTTGACAACTGGATTTTCAACATTTTGTGCTTTTATGGGAACAAGGATTATCAAGAACACTTCACTACAGACACCTTACAGCTTACCACTGCAGCCTAGTATCCAGAGAGCTTCACCAGAGGTCACAGTGGGCAGAGAGGTCCGTCTGTAACTAGGGGTCGTCTGTAAGTCGGAGACTGCCTGTATATTCTTGTATAAAGGGGCAGTATTATCTGAGATGTATTCTTGAATATTTGGGGGAAGTAGAGTAGTTTTACTCTTGTACATAGGATGCAGTATCATAGTAGTTATAGTCGTGTACACAAGGGGCAGTATTATTGTAGTTACCGTATATACTCGAGTATAAGCCGAGACCCATAATTTTACCACCAAAAACTGGGAAAAGCTATTGACTCGAGTATAAGCCGAGGGTGGGAAATACATTGGGCACAGACCCCCCCCATAGTATATAGCCAACCAGCCCCCTATAGTATACAGCCAGCCCAGCCTTCCCCCAGTAGTATACAGCCTGCCCTTAATAGTATACAGCCTGCCCCCAGTAGTATACAGCCTGCCCCCGGTAGTATACAGCACTGCCCCCGGTAGTATACAGCACTGCCCCAGTAGTATACAGCACTGCCCCCAGTAGTATACAGCACTGCACCCAGTAGTATACAGCACTGCACCCAGTAGTATACAGCACTGCACCCAGTAGTATACAGCCTGCCCCCAGTAGTATACACTTTGCCCCCAGTGGTATACAGCCTGCCCCCAGTGGTATACAGACTGCCCCCAGTGGTATACAGCCTGCCCCCAGTGGTATACAGCTTGCCCCCAGTGGTATACAGCTTGCCCCCAGTGGTATACAGCTTGCCCCCAGCATTAAAAAAACGAAACTTATATATCCACCCTCCGGTGGCCCCGATGTGCAGCACTGCTCCCCCGATGTCCACGCCGCTTGTCTTCAGGCTTCCGCGCCCATCTTCTTTCTTCTGCTGGGTGCCACCATTGCTCTCTCCCTGCCTGCGCCTAGTATGATGCGCCCCTGCTGACGTCATACTAGGACCTGAGTGAAGTTGGCCCCCCCACATTGTTCAAATCAAACAAAATTGGTGTCAAACGTTTGTGCTATGTTTGTGCTGGTTTTGCAGCAGAAATTTTCGTTTGTGCCGTTATCATATTTGAGATTTGAATGAAAGTTTCCAGAGGTCATCAGATTTCAACAAGCCCCCCCACATTGCCCAAATCAAACAAAACTGGGACCGAACAATTCTGCTATGTTTGTGCTGGTTTGTGCTGTGCAAATTTTTGTTTGTGCTGCTTTTTTTTTTAATATATGAACAAAAAATTCAAGGTCAAAAGTTCAGCCAGCCCCCCCACATTAACCGAATCAAACAAAACTGGTGTCAAACAATGGTGCTACGTTTGTGCTGGTTTGTGCAGCAAAAATTTTCATTTGTGCCGCTATCATTTTTAATATATTCACACTTTTTTGCAGAGGTCATCAGAGTTCATTTCTTCCAAAGTACAATGTGTTTGCTAGCTCTCCCTGGTGATCAAATCAGGGAAGTGTCACTAGATTTGTTTTTTACCAATTAATCCTAAACACCTCAAACACCTGAACAAACCAGCACAAACATAGCACTAACGTTTGACACCAGTTTTGTTTGATTCGGTTAATGTGGGGGGGGCTGCTTGAACTTTTGAACTTTCATTTTTTGTTCATATATTCAAAACAAAAGAAGCACAAACAAGCACAAACGTAGCAGAATTGTTCAGCACCAGTTTTGTTTGATTTGGGCAATGTGGGGAGGGGGGGGGCTGGTTGACCTCTGATGACCTCTGGAAACTTTCATTAAAATCTCAAAAATGATAGCGGCACAAACAAAAATTTCTGCTGCACAAACCAGCACAAACATAGCACAAACGTTCGACACCAATTTTGTTTGATTTGAACAAGGTGGGGGGGCCAACTTCACTCAGGTCATACTAGGCGCCGCCCGGGGGAAAGACATGGCGGCGCCCAGCAGAAGAAAGAAGACGGGCGCGGAAGCCTGAAGACAAGCGCCGTGGACGCCCGAAGACAAGCGGCCCGGACTTCGGGGGAGCAGCGCTGCACATCGGAGCCACCGGAGGGTGAGTATAGAAGTTTATTATTTTTTAAGTATTTTTTACTTTATATTGACTCGTGTATAAGCCGAGTCTTTTTTCAAAACTTGGCTTATACACGAGTATATACGGTATATTCTTGTACATAGGGGGCAGTATTATATTAGTTATATTCTTGTACATAGGGGCAGTATTATAGTAGTTATATTCTTGTACATAGGGGGCAGTATTATAGCAGTTATATTCCTGTACATAGGGGGCAGTATTATAGTAGTTATATTCCTGTACATAGGGGGCAGTATTATAGTAGTTATATTCTTGTACATAGGGGGCAGTATTATAGTAGTTATATTCTTGTACATAGGATTCAGTATTATAGTAGTTTTATTCTTGTACATAGAATGCAGTATTATAGTAGTTATATTCTTGTACATAGGGGGAAGTATTATAGTAGTTATATTCTGGTACATAGGGGCAGAATTATAGTACGGTAGTTATATTTGTGTACATAGGATGCAGTATTATAGTAGTTTTATTCTTGTACATAGAATGCAGTATTATAGTAGTTATATTCTTGTATATAGATTGCAGTATATTTGTACTTAGATTGTAGCATAAAGGGGACAGTATTATGGAAGCTGCATTATTGTATACAGAAGGCAGTATTATAGTTGTATTCTAGTACATTGAGGCAAATTTACTTACAAGTCCACTGGAGTTCACAGAAAGTGCATTGTCCGATGATAATGCACTGTTGCACGTTTCACTACGATCGTGCACTTGATATCATGCATGCGTCGCTTCCCTGGAAGCCAGCGCAGCCGCAAGGCAATTGTGTGCTCCAAAATCCCAGTACAACACTTCTTAAATACCTGTGCAAGCCGTGTAATCATTGCACTTAGGGGCAATATTTTAGGTATTACATTATTTCCACACATAAGAGATAGAAATAGAAGTTATATTTTAGTGAATAGTGTGCAGTATTTTATTCTTGTACTTAGTGAGCGATTTATTAGCAGTTCTACTTTTCTAAATAGGGGCGGTTGAATATAGTAGTAGCCATCATTGTTCTTACCATAATAGTTGCATGATTGTCAACAGTAGAAACATTTTTTCTTAATTACTTCGACAATTTTGTTATGCATTTTTTATGCAGATTGGCGAGCTCTGCCAGTCTTTGCTTCTGATAAGTTCTTGCTCTCCAACATGCGCTTTCTATACAAATCCTCCTCCAGCCTTTTGTACCACCTGCCTTTTGTATCCCCTGTACCAGCTATGCGTACCTGGCATCAAGTTCTAAAGGAATTAATTCCATGAAATGTTAACATTTTTCACTTTCAATATCTAACATGCAATCTGTGATCTATTCTGAATGCCATTTTTTTTTTTTGGGGGGGGGGGGGTCAATGAATAAGCCTGTGACAGATAACAATGAACATTATCCTGACATTTATAGTGTTGATAAGTTGCAGATATGAATATCAACTTAACATTTCCAAAACTTCCTTTTTATTGTAAGAGAACAAAAAGATTTACTCTACTTCAAATGTCAATAGCTTAATACCCTACGTGAAAAACTAGATTATCTCCCATCTGTCAGCAAAACATGAGGCATAACTACACAGCCTCTCACGTATCAGTTCACTGATACCTATTACCTAGAAGTATACTTCAGCAGCTTCTACCGAACACTCAAGGGGGAAGATTGTGAAATTTTGCTGTAATAACAAGGGTCTGTTCTTCGTAAAACGTAACCCGATCAAAGAGACTTAAAGAGGACCTGTCAGGGGAATCAAACACTTTAGCTGCTTGTATTTAAGTAAACAGCTTCCGAGCCCTCCCCTAGTTATAGCATTGTTAAATCTGTAGCTTTATCGGAACATCCCGATAAGCTAGGAAACAATCCTCTTTAGCTTTATCGGAACATCCCGATAAGCTAGGAAACAATCTACTAGGTAGCAGTCTGATTGTCGGACCGGCTTATACATAAGAGGGCGGTACGAGGAGGCGGTAACTGCAGCATGGGGCCTGGCAGTCACCGCCGGCATATGATATGGGAGTTGCGCTTCCGGATAGAAGAGAGGGGAGAACCTCAGACCCCCCCTTCCTTATGAATACGCCGGGCCGCTGTAAGCTAGCTCCAAAGTTTGGACCTCAATGTAGTGGATTATTTTCTAGCTTATCGTTATGTTCCAATAAAGCTACAGATTTAACAATGCTATAACTGGGGGAGAGCTAGGGAGCTGCTTACTTTAGTATAAGAATGAATGTCCCTGAGTGCAGTTCCGGAGGAACTATACTCAGGCCTCTATAGACGCCAATATGGAGTTATAAAAATTCATGATAGTCCGTCTGGAATGCTCCTGCGACATCATCAGAGCGCCTCTGAGCAACTTGTGTTATAATTTATTTACTCCCCGTTATGATACAAGTCCAGCCTGCCCACAATGCATAGAGCAAGATGACGTGTGGGATGAGCCGGGACTTAGGGAGTGAATAAATGATGAAAAGGTGCTCTGAGGCGCTGTAGTGATGTAGCCGGAGCGCCCAAGACTGATTAGAAGAATTGTTATAACTCTATGGGGCAGATTTATCAAGCAGTCTGAAAGTCAGAATATTTCCAATTGCCCATGGCAACCAATCACAGCTCCCCTTTAAAATATTCATGAGCACTGGTGAAATGAAAGCTGAGCTGTGATTGGTTGCCATGGGCAACTGGAAATATTCTGACTTTCAGACTGCTTGATAAATCTGCCCCTATATTTCTGCAATCGTGACCTATTGAGTTATAATAAAAGAAGTCCTGAGGAGAATAGTTCCTGCTTAGTAGAACACGCCTACTTGTTCTTGTTGCATCGCTTGCGCCAGATTTATGATGTGCCAGCATCGCAAAGACCACATTTTTCCAATACTTCCAACATTTTTTTTTTTGCTCAATTTGGCCACTGCTGTTGAATCTTGACACTTCTCCTGCAATTCTAGCTACTCTGCACTTTTTTGAGCAATTTTGGTGCAAAAATAAGGCCAATAAAAAGCAACCAACTTCTAAAGTACTTGAATGTGGTTTGTCATTTTTGGCGCTAATTTGTTCTTTATACGGCGCGCCAAATACATTAAAGGCCGTGCGCCACAATATAAAATCACAGTACACAAAACAACTAAATCGGGTGCCAAAAAAAACCTAGTGCCAAAAATAATAAATGCCTCCCATGGTTTTTCACAGATCTCATACTATATCCTATGAGTGTTCCATAAAAACGGTTCTGACCAGAACATTCTCTACCCTTTAGCAGATCGGTCGCACAATCCGTCAAATAAATGGACATGAACGCTGATCCATTGAAAAGTTCTACATTAACTGCCGCTATTTGCCATCTGTTCAAAAACCAGAAGGGCAAGTTTTACTGTGCCCCTAAAGACCAGTCAAGTCAAGAGCTGTAGTCACAATTATGCTGGATTTTGGGCACAGAAAGACACACCTAGTTCTGATTTCCCTCTACAACTATAACATGTGACAATATGGGAAGTTTATCCCAAAATAAACTCTGATGCAGTAGGGGCTGTGTGAGATAAAACCTAAAGGAAATTTACAGAAAAATATTCTCCTTTACTAAACAAATTCTGTGGAGCCTGGGAAATGGCAATGAGTACAGTATCACATGACGCCATGAAAGACTCAAGGAGCCTGTCCTTGCCATCAAAGCTTCATCTGTTCTCTCTGGGAGAGAAGCAACTTGATCCTACAACTAATGGCTGCATCATAAAGCATCCAAGGAAAGAGGCATTCATTCTGGGAAACAGGAGACAAAGAGAGATTTCTATAATGTCATTTGCAGAATGGTGAATGAATGAACCAGGGATGACATCACAAAGCATTTGATACCTGCACACACACCAAGGCAGGTGGTCAGTACTGAAATGCTTCCTTCTAGGACTACCAGAGCCTACCATGGATGGTTTATACTTGGGTTTTTACCATGGTAAATGCTGGAAATCAATGACCCGCATTGAATAAGCAACCAGTAGAGGTCACAGAGCTTCATCTGTATTTGTCTGCAGATCACATAGATGTGAGAAATTGGGGCTCTGTGGCAATACTTATTATAATGAGGTTCCCTCCATGTTCTACCACAATGGCCCAATCCTCCTTCTGGATCTTGTCAAGATTGAGAGTAAGTTTGTAAGAACCATATACCCAAATAATCACAACTACTGATCTTACTAAGATATTCTCTATTAATACATTAGAGTCCTGTGTTCAGGGTCCTTATCTATTATCCAGAGCACAGAGCAGCTGGACACCAACGTAAAATAGTTTTTAAGGATCAAACATTTCCATGCATTACAAAGATAAGTTCAACTGTGATGGGGCCTCATTGCTTATTGCAGAAGTCAAAATCACAGAAATCTTGTGATCAGAGTACCATCACTATTGCTGGGGCTCCACCATGCAGGGATCATGCCCTGTGCATGTGCTGACTGTCATCAAAGGAGCAGGTCCTATTCCTGATAGTTTGCAGCTTGGGCAGTCTTTTTCAATTGTCATCAGGGCTATGCAGTTTTTGGAGTCATCCTTTGCACCATCTATTAGTTGGTCTATTTTACACTCAAAACCAATGCTAACATTTTAATGCACTTGTATAATATTTGGAGCACTGAATTTTTCCCATAAAGCCATGGCCCCTTTTTCAAGGTCATTCACCTTTTGTTGTAATAGTTGCAAAAGTCTCTAAAAATGGTCTAAAATCCTAAATAAATGTGGAGCATCTCACACCGGGGCCTGACCTTCTGGCTTGGGGGCAGCTGGATTCCCCAGGTACCGGAGTGATTGCACAAAAGAGGGAAATTCCGTGGGTGGATGGAAACAGTTCTCCCTGGAGCACTCCCGATTTATCTGAGGATCTTTGGGTAGATGGTAGAGGAGAGACCTGTGATTCCTTTATTCCAGAACATCAACAAGACAGAGGCAACAGGCCAAGGTAACAATCTAACTGGTCCCAGGTCACTGGTTGGATTGTGTTAGGAAAAATGTGCTCATAGCCTGGTTTAAGTAGCCTCAGGCTGCAGAGATGAGGAGCTGCTATAGTAGTTCTTCGAAGCAGGCTCTGGTAGGTTGAGTCCTGCAGCAGGTCCTTGTCTGCAGGCCATGTAGAGATGATTGCTGTTCTCAGTGCTCACAGAACAACCTAGAACTTTCCAGCCACAAGGAGTTTTAGGAACTTCCCTTGAGAGGTGGCAAATTCCATTATCCAACCAGGGACCTTCTTACAGAAGAAATTAACAATTAATAAACATTGGTCAAAATGTAAACATTTCCATTGCAGGAAGATGTCATGCAGCTGCAATGCCAAATATAGACAGTAGATGGCAACTAAGAAATGAATATAGCATGTTGAGGGCAAAGTACTTATTCTTAAAGGCAACTTCCTATGGAACTACACAGATTGCAGGATTGTAACCCATCCTGCCTGCTTTGACAAAAAGGCATTTAAGACATTTTGTTGATGACAAAATACACTGGCAATATATCTGGCAAGATAGCTTGAAGATAGTGAGGCAGATTTATCAAAGGCTAAGTAATCTTGTTAAAGATTTGTCTGCGAATTGGCAACAGGTGTCTGGTCTTGGTGATAAATCCTAGCCCTATCTGGATTCAAGACACAAGGGGGCTCATTTACTAAGGTTGATTACTAAGGTTGATGCCACACATGGCGTTTTTGGTCTGTTTTTAAGCATGCGTTTTTAGTCTGTTTAAAAATGCATCCGTTTTTGACCGTTTTTCCCAATTATCTTAATAGATTAACCGGTTGCAAGCAGCCAAACGCATGGTAAACGGTCAAAAAAGTATGCACTTTTGTTGGACTGTGCACACATTTGTGGCCCTCAGGACAGAAAATGGTCCCAGGGACAGAAATATTAGCTGCTAATTAAAGGGGTTATCCGGTTGTTAAAAATTACTGAGGGCCAGGCTGGGGTGGGCTAGTTAAACATAATAAATGTGTACTTACCACGTCCGGCGCTGCCAATGTCCCGCGCCGCAGTCCGTCTCCTCTGTGCGTCGGTTTGCTTACAGGGGCGCCCAGGAAGCTTACGGACATCCGACACCATCTCCCAGCACTTACAACGCTGAGAGATATGACGGATGGGAGGAGCCGGCCACAGCACGGACCGGAAGTTCCCTGTGCTCGGCTTCTGTGCCCCTGTAAGCAAACAGGGGCACGGATCGAAGGGACCGCATCGCAGGACAACGGCGCCGCCGGAGGAGGTAAGTACACATTTATTATGTTTAACTAGCCCACCCCAGCCTGGCACAAAGTAATTTTTAACAGCCGGATAACCCCTTTAAATATGTACCGACAGCTAATCGGAAACCAAACAAGTGGTGGTAATAACACTTTAAATAAATGTCCCCCATTCAGAGTAAAAGAGGTGCAAAACAATAAAAAGACTGCTACACAAAATGTAGCCCCGTTGTTTTTGTGGTCCTTGTCACTTTCAAGAGTCGGTTTTGGAGGGGAAATGGCGCCGCTGGTATACATAGGCACAAGGCCGGCCAGCATGAGAAATTCCAGTCTTGATTCTTGACCCCAGACTGTAGAATACCTAATTGTCTCCTGCTTCTTCCAAATTTCTGCTTACACAAAGCTATGTTTGGACATTACGGGTTAATCTGTTATGTCTCCTGCAGGTCTGCAGTTTCAGCAATCACAACTGTATTGCTTTATTTTCCACATACTTATAAATTGCCCATTACTTGTCCACTTCTTAATGGTTATCTTGGCAGCATACTGCGGAGGAGTGGAGGTTTCTAACCCTGTCTGTTATGTGCATGTGCATATGTTATGTGTTCTCACGAACGCCTGTAGGAGTCCGGATTTCATTGATTTTGTCTGTGGGGGACTTAGGTTTGTGCTCTCCCACAACGCCTTCATGTTCGATGAGGGGTGGTTTGTCCAGAGAACGGGCACGGCTATGGGTACACCTGTTGCTTGTACCCTTGCCAACTTGTTTCTCGCTTGCTTTGAGAACCGCCGTGTCTTTTCTCTGGGCAACCCATTCCTCTCGAACCTGAAGGCGTTCCACAGATATGTGGACGATGTTTTCATCGTGTGGGAGGGCACAGAAACGCAATTTTCTCAATTTGTTGATTATCTCAACTTTGATAATTTTATGAACATGCGTTTCACTGCCGTATATGGAGGAACAGAATTGGATTTCTTAGACGTGAAGGTAAGAGTAGAGAATGGTGAGCTAAGTACTATGGCCTTTCGTAAGGCAACCGCCACCAACTCGCTCCTTCATTTTAATAGTCATCATCCCATGCACACCAAGAGAGGAATTCCCTACAGTCAGTTCTTACGGTTAAAACGAATTAATAACAACACAACACAATTCAAAATTCAGGCCGAAGAACTAAAAGAAAGACTGAGAGCTAGGGATTATCCCGAACAACTAATCAATGAGGCCTATAAAAAAGTTTTGGGTATGCCACGGAAGGAATTATTTCGGTCCAAAAAACAAACTAAAACAGAAACTAGTGGTGATACTCTCACACACGCACAGAGTAATGAAAATAACCACGAGCGCGTGGTGTTCTCTTTTGAGTTTAGTCCCCATGAGAAAATGATACGGGATGCCATTCTGAAGAATTGGAGCATTCTCAAGCTAGATCCACAACTACAGGGCCTCACCAACACACGCCCGCACGTTGCCTTTAGACGTTCTCCTACCATTAGAAAGGCCCTTATCAGGAGTCGTTTTCACACCCCAAAGTCCACATGGTTGGACAGATCAGTGCCTATAGGTAATTTCAGATGTGGCGGTTGCAGTAGTTGCAGTTTTAATGGCCAATTAAAATGGATAAAATTTGGGGGACAGACACAGAAGGTCACGTCCTTTATTTCATGCAAATCTACCTATGTAGTTTACATTGTCTACTGTCCATGCAATTACTTCTATATAGGTAAAACCATACGTAGATTGAATGTACGATTTCAGGAACATAAAAGGTCCATAAAAAATGGTAATGGTTGCCCACGTTTGATTGAGCATGTTAGAACTCATCATGACGGCAACCCAAACATTCTAAAATTCTCAGGTATTGAAGTAGTGACGCCGGATCCGTTAGGAGGCAACAGAAATAGAATCCTTATGCAGCACGAAAGTAGATGCATTATTAGGTTTAACGCCATGGGTTCTCTGGGCCTCAATGACAGAAATGATTTCAGCGTTTTCCTATAACGCATGTGCCCACACCCGTCCTACCCAATGCTGTAGTCCGTACTTGTACGAGCTCTTTTGTGCTATTCTTATTATAGCTTATGTACTAGCGTTCCTTCATTTACAGTCGTATCTTTATACTTATTCTGTATTTTGTTTTTAAACTTTGACGCTTTTTAATACCCGTTGTCTATATATGTGTCTTTCATCTGATTATGTTTACATTGTCTCCTTGACGACACCCACTTGCGTCGCTGCATATATTTTGCGCGTCGCAGGTGGATGACGTAAACGGCTTGAAAATGCGCTAGTAAGCGCGAAACGGCCCGTCGCCGCATGGCTCCAGCGTCCCCCCTGTACTTTCACGTCTGCTGAATTAAAGAAAGTTGTTCCACAGATTCGGTGAGTGCCGCCTTACTTTGTTCTACTACATATTGTTATGTGCATGTGGCCTAAGGTGTTTATAGAGTAAGAAAAACAAGGATACAGCCCCTTACTTGTCTCCATTGGCATTTACTTGAGCTGTATTACTATGGGTGGTGGCAGAAAGTGCCTATGTTTTACCAATAAAGGCCTGGTGATGTGTACATGGGTCCCAGTGTTTTCAGATCCCTGATCATTAGCCATGTTTTATGTCTGATCTAATTGGCCTTGTGCTCTATGCCATGGGGAATGCACTTTTTATTTCCTCCTAAGGGACAAAGTAACAAGCCACCTTCTCCTAGGTAACAAGGCATGATCGCAGCTCCTGGCCTGTGTGTACAGTCTGGGCATGTTCAGCTGCTTACTTCTTTACAATGCCCAATACTATATACACATTAACACAACAAACCTCTCTCCTGCCCTGGATTCCTTGCTGACAGATCTTACCTTCACACATACATAGTCACGAACCCTCTGATGTAAGAAGCAGAACAAATGCTTAGCCTCTGTATAATGAAGGCTACAGACAGATCTCATTTTTTGCATACTGCCAGCGAAAACGTTTTTCACCCAAAAGAGGATCCAAAGAAGAGCTAGGGTGTATATATGCATGTTTATGGACAAGATGGAAGCACATATTGGGGGATATTTATCCGGACTTGTACACCAGCTTTACCTGAAATGACTAGTAATTGCAATTATGTCCCCTTTAGTGGGCGTGAGGGGGGCACAGCCTGAAGCCTGTTATGTGCCTATAACCTCCAAAATTTTCATTAGACAGGACCTGTTGTGGAATTGTATTCCGGGGTGTACTCCATATTTATTATATGTTGGTGCCACAATTTAGCTTCTTTTCCAACAATCACAATTTTTTTGGGGGGGTGCAGCTCTTTAATCCAGAGATTTTTCATGTACTACTAGTTTCCCAACACTTCCTGGGGCATTGTTTGGCACAAAATTAGACCAACAAAAAGCAAGTCTACCAACTTCTAAACCCTTCATGAAAGTGATTTGACATTTCTGAAGATAATTTGTTCTTCATCAAGTGCACCAAATACATTAAGGCCATATACCACAATAGAACATTATAACAAATTGCAAAACGCTGCTAAAATCAGGCACCAAAAATAATAAACACTCCCAGGTAGAAGTTCTCATCCCTCCCTATATGTTGAATAAATAAGGATAAGACACAGTTCATGTATGAGATCAGTGACTAGTGATCCCAGGTGCCCAGTCAGTGTTATGTACTCCAGCAGTGAAGCAGTTAAAAAGGACAATAATTGGATGCTCAATAAAAAGCGTAGTGACCATTATTGTATTGTCCCGATCGCTCTTGTAACAGTAGGTTGCCATGGTATTCAACGCTGGAAAATGCAGAGCCGTCGAAAGTGAGCCTTGTAATTTTGGAATCAGTAGGCGGAATCTGAGTCTCTGATTCACTTGTTCTGCGGAAAATTTCACAATTTGCATGTGAAAATAATGAACTGCGTGACGATTAATCCACATTCAGATGTAATGGGAGAAGAGGATAGGAAAAGCAGGAGTGCCGCGACAGATGCAGAAAAACAAATTATTCACACGATTAGTTCATCCTGAAATAGACCGAAATAAGCACACCCTGAAAGCACAACTCTCTGCGAAGGCTCGGTGACCCCCAATATAGAGATTGATATGCCAACTATTACAGGTATATGATCCTAGAGATGCTACTTATATATCCCATATCCATATAGTGCGAGTTGGATGCAGTCGCTAGTGTGTAAGGGGCTTATGAGGGTTTGGAAGAGGAAAGTCAACAAGGGTTTAAGGTTATGACACCAGCATAAGATGCCCGTTTCGGGTGCGGTCACACGTGGCGTTTTGAACCCGTTTTTGACGCGTTTTTAAGCAGTCCGTTAAAAAACGCCTGCGTTTTTGACCGCTTTTCCCAATTATCTTAATTAAACGCATGCGTTTTTTAACAGGCTATTTAAAAAAAACGGGCCAAAAACGGGTTCAAAACGCCACATGTGACCGCACTCTTATTATGTTTTACTGTCATCTTATGGCCTACAGTATTGGACATGGACTATATGAAATGATTCAGCACTTACTAAAATCTAGGGCTGTATCTCTGTATTGCACAGAGGTGTCATGTCTTTTATTACCTCACAATGTCCTAATAGGTGTCATCCTGAGCAGACAACCCTTTAATACCTACTAATAATGTATCAGGCTTCTTTTACCAGATGAGGTTACCAGCAAATGTTTATTTAATGACTGACAGGAAGAGACAATCGCAGCGTAAATCACTTCTGACAGAAGATAAATGGCCTCTAACAGCAGGCGGGCATGTAGAGCCGCCAACCATATTGTATGACACCAGGAAACATCCTCTGTACATGACATGACTGGACCGAGTGATGGACAAACCTCACACAGCATGTAGAGAGCAGAAGATCAGAGACCTGCTCCACCTGTGTAACACTACTCACCGCAGCCATGGCCACATTCAGGGTTATACTCATCAGCAGCTGGCAGGCCACTACCATAGGGCGCACGTACGATTAGGGATAATGGAAGTGTATGGAATAGACAATCTTTAGTCTATTACCTCAGCATATTCTTTAGTTTTTTGTTGTACATGTTTTGATATGATATAAAAGAGACATAACATAGTCATCCAGGAGGCAGGGAGGATCCTGCACTTATTGTCATGCAGCCGGTGAAGAACACTATAGTCAGCCTCAGCCCAAACTAAAAGGGAATGTGCTTCCCAACCTAAAATAGTATATGATAACAGGAACCCATAGACTTAATTCAACTGTATTAAAGCTGGCCCCTTCCTTAGAAACAAATTGGTGACAAGAGAGAGCAATATACTGAAGTTAAACAAAATCACTTACACATAGATCCAGGCTGTAGCAATCCTCTAAAATGTGGTTAAACACATCCATGGCCTCCCATGTTATCCATAGCCTCCTTCAATCTAAAATCAATTTTTGTAATTATGCTAATAAGCCTGATGGCCTACCCTAGCCCCTCTGTGATCTGGCTTTACAGACTGTTACACTGTCTGCCGGACATAGCAGGAATTGCTCACCGCACAAGTGCTAAGGAAGCGGGGGGTGGGGGGGGTTGAGACAGTCTGTAAAGCCAGATCACAGTGGGGCTTGGGAAGGCCGTCAGGCTTATTAGCATAATTGCAAAAGTTGAGTTTAGATTGAAGGAGGCCATGGATAACATGAAAGGCCATGGATAACAAATGTAAGAAGATTATCACAGTCGCTTACCATGCTGGATTTTGACGGTAGATTTCCTTTAACTATGGAAATTTGGTAATTTGTGCTACAGGCAACCACTTTCCATCCAATGAAATCAATGGGTTGCCCATTCAAAGCAGAAGATGATCCTTGTAACTACTATCAGACATTTCAGTAGGGTCCTCAATGAGGATTGGAAACAACCTTGTTAACCCTAATCCAGCCAATAAACATCCATACCATTTTAAACCAGTGAATCATGTAGCCAACAGCCTCGCAGCCACCTTATTGTGGAGCAGCTGAGCAATCGGCATGTGCCACCCCTACGTCTTTGGCACAATCACAAAATGGCCATTTGTTTGAATTAGATTTCTGCTTCTTGGCTCTAACCTTAGCAGGACACAAAGAAATATGAAACTTCAATTAACCAAGCTGATCTTAGTAAATAAGGTTACTATGAATACAAAGCCGTCATGGCTATACACCTGAATAGGAGTCCCTCCAGTCTGAGACAAAAGCAGATTAGTTTCCTCCTGATGGAGAGTGAAGCAGGCAGGTAGATTAAGAAGATGTTCAGAAACACAGAGCATCTCTCTGACACGGAAATCCCAGATAGAAAGTGACTTATTATAAGGGATCTGGTGATTGATAAATACATGTACAATACATTGTTATAATGTATCCCAGATGAAAGGAACAAGTCACCAGGACAATGTCCCCAAACCTCTCCATCCAATCACACACATGGAACAAAAATACCCCTGCTCCTTTATTATAGTAGTTATATGATTGTACTTGTAGGGCAGTATTTTGATTACATCGTAATATTATTATAGTTATAGTATTATATAGTACAGTTATGTTCTTGTACATAGATGGCAGTATTATAGTACAGGCAGTCCCCGGGTTACATACAAGATAGGGTCTGGAGGTTTGTTCTTAAGTTGAATTTGTATGTAAGTCGAAACTGTATATTTTATAATTGAAGTTCTAGACAAATTTTTTTCTTTTGTCCCAGTGACAATTGGAGTTTCAAAATTTTTGCTGTAATTGGACCAAGAATTATCCATAAAGCTTCATTACAGACACCTTACAGCTGATCATTGCAGTCTGGGACTATAGTAAAGCATCCAGAGAGCTTCTCCAGAGGTCATAGTGGGCAGAGGGGTCCGTCTGTAACTATGGGTTGTCTGTAAGTCGGGTGTCCTTAAGTAGGGGACCGCCTGTAGTTATATTCTTGTACATAGGGGGCAGTATTATAGTAGTTATATTCTTGTATATAGGGGCAGTATTATAGTAGTTATATTCTTGTACATAGGGGGCAGTATCATAGTAGTTATATTCTTGTACATAGGGGGCAGTATCCATCAGATGTTGGGTACATTGTGGTCATAAAGGGATGGACATGGTCTGCAACAATACTCAGGAAGGCTGTGGCGTTGCAACGATGCTCAATTGGTACCAAGGGGCCCAAAACTACAGTTTTCCCAACACGTCCTGGGGCATTGTTTGGCACCAAAATTTAGACCAACAAAAGCAAGTCTACCCAACTTCTAAACCCTCATGAAAGTGATTGCATTTCTGAAGATAATTTGTTCTTCATCAAGTGCACCAAATACATTAAGGCCATATACCACAATAGAACATTATAAACAAATGGCAAAACGCTGCTAAAATCAGGCACCAAAAAATAAACACCCCAGGTAGAAGTTCTCATCCTCCCTATAGTTGAATAAATAAGGATAAGACACAGTTCATGTATGAGATCGGACTAGTGATCCAGGTGCCGTTCAGTGTTATGTAACTCCAGCAGTGAAGCAGTAAAAAGGACAATAATTGGACTGTCAATAAAAGCGTAGTGACCTTATTGTATTGTCCCGATCGCTCTTGTAACAGTAGGTTGCCATGGTATTCAACGCTGGAAGAAAATGCAGAGCCGCCGAAAGTAGCCTTGTAATTTGGAATCAGTAGGCGGAATCTGAGTCCCTGATTCACTTGTTCTGCGGAAAATTCACCAATTTGCATGTGAAAATAATGAACCTGCGTGACGATTGATCCACATTCGATGTAATGGGGAGAAGAGAAGAGGATAGGAAAAGCAGGAGTGCCGCGACAGATGCAGAAAAACAAATTATTCACACGTAGTTCATCCTTGAAATAGACCGAAATAAGCACACCCTGAAAGCACAACTCTTGCGAAGGCTGGGTGACCCCCAATTATAGAGATTGATTATGCCAACTATTACGGAATATGATCCTAGAGTGCTACTTAATATCCCATATCCATATAGTGCGAGGTTGGCTGCAGTCGCTGTGTGTAAGGGGCTTATGAGGGTTTGGGAGGAAAGTCAACAAGGGTTTTTAAGGTTATGACACCAGATAAGATGCCCGTTTCGGGTGCGGTCACACGTGGCGTTTTGAACCCGTTTTGACGCGTTTTAAGCAGTCCGTTAAAAAACGCCTGCGTTTTGACCGCTTTTCCCAATTATCTTAATAAAAGCGACATGCGTTTTTTTAACAGGCTATTTAAAAAACGGGCCAAAAACGGGTTCAAAACGCCCAATGTGACCGCACTCTTATTATGTTTACTGTCACTTATGGCCTCACAGTATGGACATGGACTATATGAAATGATTCAGCACTTACTAAAACTAGGGTGTATCTCTGTATTGCAAAGAGGTGTCAGTTCTTTATACTCACAATGTCTTCCTAATAGGTGGCATCCTGAGCAGACAACCCTTTAATACATAAATAATGTATCAGGCTTCTTACCAGATGAGGTTACCAGCAAATGTTTATTTAAGACTGACAGGAAGAGACAATCGCAGCGTAAATCACTTCTGACAGAGATAAATGGCCTCTAACAGCAGGCGGGCATGTAGAGCGCCAACCATATTGTATGACCAGGAAACATCCTCTGTACATGACATGACTGGACCGAGTGATGGACAAACCTCAACAGCATGTAGAGAGCAGAGATCAGAGACTGCTCCACCTGTGTAACACTACTCACCCAGCCATGGCCAATCAGGGTTTATACTCAGCCGCTGGCAGGCCACTACCATAGGGAGCACGTACGTTAGGGATAATGGAAGTGTATGGATAGACAATCTTTAGTCTATTACCTCCAATATTCTTTGTTTTTTTGTTGTACATGTTTTGATATGATATAAAAGAGAAAACATAGTCATCCAGGGGGCAGGAGGATCCTGCACTATTGTCATGCAGCCGGTTGAAGACACTATAGTCAGCCTCAGCCCAAACTAAAAGGGAATGTGGCTTCCAACCTAAATAGTCTTGATAAACAGGAACCCATAGACTTAATTCAACTGTATAAAGCTGGCCCCTTCCTTAGAAACAAATTGGTGACAAGAGAGAGCAATATACTGAAGTTACAACAAACACTGACCACATAGACCAGGCGTTGTAGCAATCCTCTAAAATGTGGTTAAACACATCCATGGCCTCCCATGTTATCCATAGCCTCCTTCAATCTAAAATCAATTTGTGAATTATGCATAAGCCTGATGGCTACCCTGCCCCTCGTGATTCGGCTTTACAGATGTTACACTGTTGCCGGACATAGCGGAATTGCGTCACCGCACAAGTGCTAAGGGCGGGGGTGGGGGGGTTGAGACAGTCTGTAAAGCCAGATCACAGTGGGGCTTGGGAAGGCCGTTCAGGCTTATTAGCATAATTGCAAAAGTTGAGTTTAGATTGAAGGAGGCCAGGATAACATGAAAGGCATGGATAAAAATGTAAGAAGATTATCACAGTCGCATCGGATATCAGTAAGGTCGCTTACCATGCTGGATTTGACGGTTAGATCTTTAACTATGGAAATTTGGTAATTTGTGCTACAGGCAACCACTTTCCATCCAATGAAACTAATGGGTTCCATTCAAAGCAGAAGAAGATGATCCTTGTAACTACTATCAGACATTTCAGTAGGGTCCCAATGAGGATTGGAAACAACTTGTTAACCCTAATAAGCCAATAAACATCATACCATTTTAAACCAGTGAATCATGTAGCCAACAGCTCGCAGCCACCTTATTGGGAGACAGCTGAGCAATCGGCATGTGCCACCCTACGTCTTTGGCAATCACAAAATGGCCATTTGTTTGGATTAGATTTGCTGTTTGGCTCTAACCTTAGAGGACACAAAAAATATGAAAACTTCAATTAACCAAGCTGATCTTAGTAAATAAGGTTACTATGAATACAAAGCCGTCATGGCTATACACCTGATAGAGTCCCTCAGTCTGAGACAAAAGCAGATTAGTTTCCTCCTGATGGAGAGTGAAGGCAGGCAGGTAGATTAAGAAGAGTTCAGAAAAACAGAGCATCTCGGAACGGAATCCCAGATAGAAAGTGACTTATTATAGGGATCGGGTGAGTGATAATACCTGTACAATACATTGTTATAATGTATCCCAGATGAAAGGAAACAAGTCACCAGGACAATGTCCCAAACCTCTCCATCCAATCCACACATGAACAAAAAATACCCCTGCTCCTTTATTATAGTAGTTATATGATGTGTACTTGTAGGGCAGTATTTGATTACATCGTAATATTATTATAGTTATAGTATTATATAGTACAGTTATGTTCTTGTACATAGATGGCAGTATTATAGTAGTTATATTCTTGTACTAGGGGGCAGTATTATAGTAGTTATATTCTTGTACATAGGGGGCAGTATTATAGTAGTTATATTCTTGTACATAGGGGGCAGTATTATAGTAGTTATATTCTTGTACATAGGGGCAGTATTATAGGAGTTATATTCTAGTACATAGGGGCAGTATTATAGTACTGGTAGTTATATTCTTGTACATAGGAGCAGTATTATAGTAGTTATATTCCTGTACATAAGAGCAGTATTATAGCACTTTAGTGATCTTGTACCATAGGGGGCAGTATTAAAATAGTAGTTTATATTCTTGTACATAGGAGCACTATTATAGTAGTTATATCTTGTACACAGGGGGCAGTACTATAGTAGATATATTCTTGTTCATAGGGGCAGTATTATAGTATTTTATATTCTGGTACGTTAGGGTGGGCAGTTATTATGAGTAGTGATATTCTTGTACATAGGAGGCAGTATTATAGTAGTTATATTCTTGTACACAGGGGCATTATTATAGTAGATATATTCTTGTGTTCATAGGAGGTCAGTTTATAGCTGTTATATCTGTAATAGGTGCAGTTTAATATAGATATGATCCTTGTGACATGGGACAGTATTATACTAGGTATATTCTTGTACATAGGAGGCAGCATTATAGTAGATATATTCTTGTACATGGAAGGAATTAGGGGGCACTATTATAGCAATGGGTTTCTTCAACATTTTCGTACATCAATGTTATGAATCCATGATTTCCTGCAACTAAAAAGAAGGAACCCTCTTTACATTACTTGAACTACATGGCAACATTCAACTAGCCTACTCCCTAGATTAAAGAGTATACCTGCCTTCAAAACAAATTCAGCAAATACACTCACCGGCAACTTTATTAGGTACACCAAGCTAGTAACGGGTTGGACCCCCTTTTGCCTTCAGAACTGCCTCAATTCTTCATGGCATAGATTCAACAAGGGGCTGGAAGCATTCCTCAGAGATTTTGGTCCATATTGACATGATGGCATCACACAGTTGCCGCAGATTTGTCGGCTGCAAATCCATTATGCGAATCTCCCGTTCCGCCACATCCCAAAGATGCTCTATTGGATTGAGATCTGGTGACTGTGGAGGCCATTTGAGTACGGTGAACTCATTGTCATGTTCAAGAAGCCAGTCTGAGATGATTCCAGCTTTATGACATGGTGCATTATCCTGCTGAAAGTAGCCATCAGATGTTGGGTACATTGTGGTCATAAAGGGATGGACATGGTCAAACGGGTCTCAAAACGCCACATTTGACCGCACCCTTATTTGTTTTACTGTCATCTTATGGGCCTACAGTATTGGACCATGGACTATATGAATTATTCAGCACTTACATAAAAATCTAAGGGCGTTCTCTGATTGCACGAAGGTTCATGTCCTTTTTAATTACCTCACACATGTCCTATAGGTGTATCCTGCACAGACAACCCTTTATAGACCTCTATAATGGTATCAGGCCTTCTTTTAACGATGAGGTTACCATCAATTTTATTTAATGACTGACAGGAAGAGACAATCGCAGCGGTAATCACTTCTGACAGAAGATAAATTGCCTCTGAACAGCGGCGGCATGTAGAGGCCGCCAACCATATTGTATGACACCGTGAAACATCCCTCGTACATGACATGACTGGACCGAGTGATGGACAAACCTACACGCATGTAGAGAGCATAATCAGAAGCCTGCTCCACCTGTGTAACATCTCACCGCGCATGGCCACATTCAGGTGTTTATACTCCATCATGCAGCTGGCAGGCCACTACCATAGGGCTTGCACAAAACGTAACCCGATTAACTGGAAATGAGAAGATAATGTATGGATAAAGAATCTTTCAGTCTATCTACCCCTCAGCATATTCTTTCGTCGTTTTTTTTGTTGTACTGTTTGAATATGATACAAGAGACATAACTAGTCACCAGGAGGCAGGGAGGATCCTGCCACTTATTGTCATGCAGCCGGTGAAGAACACTATAGTCACCTGCAGCCCAAACTCAAAGGGATGTGCTTCCCAACCTAAAATAGTATATAAACGAACCCATATCTTAATTCAACTGTGATTAAAGCTGGGCCCCTTCCTTAGAAACAATTGGTGACAAGAGAGAGCAATATACTGAAGTTAAACAAATCACTTACACAGATCCAGGCTTAGCAATCCTCTACAATGTGTTAAACCTCCATGGCCCTCCAGTTAGTTATCCATAGCCCTCCTTCAATCTTAAGATCAATTTTTGTAATTATGCTAATAAGCCTTAGCCTACCTAGTCCCCGCTGTATCTGGGCTTTACAGACTGTTTACACTGTCTGCCGGACATAGCTGAATTGCTTCCACCACAAGTGCTAAGGAAGCTGGGTGGGGGGGTTGAGACAGTCTGTAAGCAGATCACCAGTGGGGCTTGGAAGGCCGTCAGCTTATTGCTAATTGCAAAGTTAGTTTAGATTGAAGGAGGCCTAATGAACAATGACGGCCATGGATACACAAATGTAAGAAGATTATCACAGTCGCTTCCAGCTGGATTTTGAACGTAATTTCCTATTAACTATGGAAATCTCTGAGTACATTGTGCTACAGGCACAACCACTTCGATCCAATGAATCAATGGGTTTCGCCATTCAAAGCGAAGATGATCCTTCTGGTACTACTATCATCAGACATTGTCATAGGGTCCTGCATATGAAGGGATTGGAACAACCTTTTACCCTAACCAGCCAATAACATCCATACCATTTTTAAACCATGAATCATGTATGCCAACAGCCTCGCAGCCACCTTATTGTGGAGTCAGCGTGAGCAATCCGGCATGTGCCGCAACCCCTCTACGTCCTTTGGCTACAATCACAAAATGGCCCAGATTTGTGTGATTAGATTTCTGCTTCTTGGACTCTCACCTAGCAGGTACACAACAGAAGATATAAACTTCATTAACCAGCTTGACTTAGTAAATAAGGTTGATATGTAACAAAGCCTTCATGGCTATATACACCTGAATAGAGTCCCTCCAGTCCTGATACAAAAGCAGATTAGTTTCCTCCTCGATGGAGAGTGAACGGCGCAGGTAGATTGAAAGATATGTTTCAGAACACACGAGCATCTCCTGACAACGGAAATCCCAGATAGAAAGTCTTGACTTATAAAGGGATTCTGGGTGATGAGTAAATACATGTACAATCATTGTTCTAAAATGTTACCTAGATTAGGAACAAGTCACCAGATCAATGGTCCCAAACCTCGTCCATCCAATCACAATACACTGGACAAAAATACCCCTGCTCCTTTATTATAGTAGTTTATCTGATTGTCTTGTAGGGAGTATCTTTGATTAACATGCTAAATATTATTTATAGTTATAGTATTATATAGTAGCCTGTTATGTTTCTTGTTACATAGTGTGCACGTTATTATAGTACAGGCATTCCCCGGGTTTTCCATACAACACTAGGGTCTGGAGGTTTGTTGCTTAGTTGAATTTTATGTAAGATTCGAAAAACTGTTAATTTTAGATAATTGAGTTCTCGACAATTTTTTTCTTTTTGTCCCGTGAAAAACAAAAAATAGTGACCGATGATTTTCAAATTTTGCTGTATATTGGGCCCAAGATTATTCCATAAAGCTCATTACAGACACCTTACAGAAACTTGTATCTTGCAGTCTGGTGACTATAAGTAAATCATCCGCAGAGACTTCTCTCACAGGACATGGTCAATGGGCAGAGTGGTCCGTCGGTAACGCATGGGTTGTCCTGTAAGTCGGCTTGTGTCCCTGATAAGTAGGGGCACCCCGCCTGTGTGATCATTCTTGTACCTATGGGCAGTATTATAGGTTATATTCTTGTATATGGGCAGTATTATATGTATTTTGTACTAAGGTCCTTCATAGTTTATGTACATAGGGGTCAGCTATCATAGTAGTTATATTCTTGTACATAGGTCGGTGCAGTATTCATATAGTTATATTCTTGTACACTAGGGCAGTATAGCATAGTCTAAGGGAGTATCATAAGTTTAATTCTGTACATAGGGGGCAGTATTATAGTAGATATAGTCTCTGTTCATAGGGGGCAGTACATTATAGTAAGAATATATTCTTGTTCATAGGGGCATTGATTATAGTAGATAGTTTCTTGTACATAGGGGCATATTATATATTCTATATCTGTACATAGGGGCATTAGTTAGTAGTTTATCTCTTGTACATATGTGGGCAGTATTATGATAGTTTATATTCCTTGTACATAGGGGCATAATTATAGAGTTATATTCTATACAAGGGGCAGTATATAGTACTGTGTAGTTATATTCTTGTACTAGAGCATATGATCGTATGTATATTCCTGTACATAAGAGCAGTATTATAGCACTTTAGTCTTGTTACCATAGGGGCAGTATTAAATATAGTTATAGTTCTTGTACATAGGAGCAGTATTATAGTTAGTTATATTTGTACACAGGGGGTCAGTATATAGTAGATTATCTTGTTCATAGGAGGCGTATTATACGATTGTTAATATTCTTGTGACGTAGGTGGGCAGTTATTATGCATAATGTTATTCTTGTACACTAGAGGCAGTATTAAGTAGTTGATATTCTTGTACACAGGGGGCAATGTATTATGAGTAGATATATCTGGTTTCATAGGAGGTCAGTTTAAGCTGTTATATCGTTGTAATAGGTAGCAGTCTTATAGTAGATATGGACCTTGTACATACGGGACAGTATTATATCTAGTATATTCTTGTGTACTAGGAGGCAGCATTATAGTAGATATATCTTGTACATGGGAATAATAGGGGGCACTTATTTAGCAATGGGTTTCTTCAGCACATTTCGTACATCAATTGATGACATTCCATGATTTCCCTGCAACTAAAAAGACTAACCCTCTTTTACATTACTACTGAACTAACATGTGAACATTTCAACTGGAGCCTCTCCCTAGATTAAGAGTATAAACTCCACTATAAACCAATTCAGCACAAATACACTCACCGCAACTTTATATAGTACACCAAGCTAGTAAACGGGTTGGACCCCCTTTTGCCTTCCGAATGCCTCAATTCTTCATGGCATAGCATTCAACCAAGGGGCGGAAGCAGTCCTCAGAGATTTTGGTCCTATTGACATGATGGCAATCCCACAGTTTGCCGCAGTATTTGTCGCTGCAAATCCGATTATGCGAATCTCCCGTTCCGCCACGGTCCACAAAGATGCTCGATGGATGAGATCTGGTGACGTGGAGGCCATCTTGATACGGTGAACTCATTGTCATTTCATAGGCCAGTCGTGAGATTTATTCCGCCAGTTTATGCTGCGTGCCATTATCCTGCTGAATACGCATCAGAACTGTTGGGTACTTGTGGTCATAAAGGGATGGACATGGTCTGCAACAATCTAGCATGAAGCTGTGGCCGTCTGCAACCGATGCTCAATTGGTACCAGGGGCCCAAAGAGTGCCAAGAAAATATTCCCCACACCATGACACCATCACCACCAGCCTGAATCGTTGATACAAGGCAGGATGGATCCATGCTTTCATGTTGTTGACACCAAATTCTGACCCTACTATCTGAATGTCGAAGCAGAAATCGAGACTCATCAGACCAGGCAACGTTTTTCCAATTTTCTACTGTCCAATTTCGATGAGCTTGTGCAAATTGTAGCCTCAGTTTCCTGTTCTTAGCTGAAAGGAGTGACACCCGGTGTGGTCTTCTGCTGCTGTAGCCCATCTGCCTCAAAGTTCGACGTACTGTGCGTTCGGAGATGCTCTTCTGCCTACCTTGGTTGTAACGGGTGGCGATTTGAGTTATGCTTTCAAATAATCTATTTGTTATTCTCCTACTGGCTTTTTTCTAGCCAAGTATCAAAGGAAGGCACACGACTATGCCAGATGAGATGGACACCTGAAGTGTTTTGGCCTCAATAGAAATCCAACCCCTACCTGAATTTTCCCGCGACTTCGGTTCCGTGTTGCTAATGGATAATGTTTTGTGTCCACTAATGATAGCCTAAACCCAACGGTAAGCAAGTCCCCCTGCTGAATTCCTCAACAAAATGGTAAAATATACAAATTAAAATACAACAAGTAGAACGTTATTGTATGCCCTAAAAAAGGGCTGTTTGGTTCCTTTGAGAATACTCACCCTGGCCTAACAGTAAGTCTAATAGAAACAGTGTCAACCCTCCAACGCTTTCCCTGACCCCATCAGCCCTCTCTCCCTATCTGCATCCAGAATACATAATTATCCGTCACTCGTTTCCGCTTCTTGTCTTAGGTTAGTCCCAGGGTCAACCTTATCTGGCCAGCCAAACCACTGCTATCGGACGTGGTAATGGTAGCTCACGTCAATGCTGCGGTGGAGTTGCAGAGTTCCCCCTGGCTTGTTATGTGGCTCTGTTTCTGGCCGCACAAAAGCAAAACTGCTGGAGCTTGCCATTATTCTCGAGCGGTCAGGAAAATAGCAAATAATTCGTCCCGAGCAACGGCAGTTTTTCGAGTACCCCTATTCTCGACCGAGGGCATCAAGCGCGCACGAGCCATGTTTCGCCTCATCTCTCATTTATGAACCAAACAGACCTGAGAAATGCTTGTATCTACACTGATGCGGGCTTAAACATATTTTGTTAATAACTAATCCCTTATCCGCGTGAATTTGCTGAAAAAACAATTATAAATTTATTATAATGAGTCTCCTCCTTGCTCCTTTGGCTTGGATCATTGCTTTCTCCTCACCTTTAAATATGCAACCATCCCGCCTTGTCCCCTTTCTAACATAAGGCCAAAATACTCATCACTAGTTTGGACAGGTAGAAACAATCAATCGCTGCAAACCATCACCCCATCTTTCTTTTTTCTTATTCTCCCAGCTTGTTAGTTTGATAAGTCCCTTTCTGACACTCAGGAAGCTCCTTGTGTAATGTGTTTATGACGAGACCCAGATTTCCGAGGTTCCTTGGGGAATTTAATTTTTTTTTTTTTTTGTGTGCAACCTACTTGACCAATCAGGGATTAAAAAAACAAAGATATTTCTCTTTTTTTTTCTGCATTCAGTGACCTAATAGCTTCGCTAATGGTTTAGGTTTTGGGTCCACAATCTTCATAAAAAACAAATGGTATAGTGACCATTTTAATGCTTTGTGATAAGACCTCACAACAGCCTATTTTAAAGAGTTTTTCAAATGCAAACTGTATGCGAGATCCACTATTTCATACTAGCTCATCAAACTGACTTCAAAGGGCGTGATTCCTGCAATGAAACCGAATGTATGGAGTCATTTTTGGCCAATAGGCCTTTTATCCCCCTCCACAGTCCTATGTTAACTGACCTTAACACCCAAAGAAAGACGGAGGAACTATTTAAATTATAAAAATATTCCCTTTATTCACAACTGATCCAGAGGTACCATCCGGCCACTAATGATCCATACATAAAACAGGTCCCCGGTTAACGCGCAGGGGCAATGGTTTTAGGGTAGGCACTTAGGCATCAAGGGGAGGCCAGCAGGAACACCCATGCCCCTGGGTAGTTTGACCGGTTTTTATGAGATGATCATTCGTTCCGGATGGTAACTCCGGTTTGATCATTACTTACTTACAGTAATACGTAGGTATCCACTGCCCTCAAAATGTTGTCCCTCTTTTTTTTTTTGGAACACATGATCCTTTTTTCATTTATACATCTCCTTTTGGCACCAATGGTGATGTTATAGGATAAGGGGGGCCCCAAGGGTTCTCTCTGGTGTCTGGTCCACAGTCCATCTGGCAAAAAAACACATAGCCTAGTTTCCCCTGTCATATTTTTCTACTTTCGGGAATCCTCTCCTTTGCCCGTGGTTGTTTTTCTTGGATCTGGCTCGCTGTTTGCCTCACGTGCCTTCTTTTTTCCTCCCTTTTAAAGTTCCGGCCGTCTTTGTTGGTGTGATTGGTGGATTGGATTATTTGGGCAGAGGACCGGCAATTGATCGCATATGGGGCTCTTTTGGTGTTTTTACTGGTAACATGACCTGCCCACTTCCTACAAAGCTGAGGTCCAAAAGAGCCATGACTTACCCCCTTTTTATTTCAGAAATGAAGAAGGAAATGGCATATTTCAATACCCCAGGAAGTCTTGGTGATGGACCCAAATTTTTTGTTAGGTTTGATATCCTAAACAGCCCCCATTTTTGAAAAGTGCTATTAGAGGATCATGGCAAATTCGTCCAGTTCGTGAAGGTGGTCCATTGAAAGCATTATTAAAAAAAACTGAATTTTTCTTTCCTTTGGGCAATTTTGTCCTTATTTTCAAAATTTCAACAACATAGAATATTTGACATGTCTCTTTGGCTGAGCGCTAGGACACAGCCTTTGAGGGTCCACTGGATGCAAATTATCACGACTCGAAAAAGTCTATGGAGAGTCTCTGTGTTGGATAACTTCGAAGTACTCGACCCACAATAGATTACTGTTTATGGATTCTAATTGTATCATTTCACTTTCTGAGACGATGGTTTTTTTTAATCCACGACGGAACCACCTTCCCTTTAGAGGCCTTTTTTGATCCAATATTGGCTTGTGGTCTTTCATTTTGGCTTTTCCCCATGTTTTCCCCACAGGTCGATCTCCCAAGACATTGGAGGTCCATTCTAAGGGCCCGATTCGCGTTTTTTCTTCCCCCCCTCCCTACCGATGTGTTACCCAAATATTTCCGATGCGCCAATTTTTTGCCTGAACTTTCCCTCGGAAAATGTGGGGCGTTGGCCTGAACACACGAAAGACGCCGACTTCTTTCAGATAAACGCAGACCCTCGAGAGCATTTAAAAAAAAAATGTTTTGGCCTGGATACGCACTTGCCTTGCACCAAGTATTAGGATCGTGAACTCCGGCGGGCCTTACGGCGGCTTCTTTTTCGCGCAGCAGCTAGACACCGGGTGGCATCGGTGATGCCCTACCTTCTTGAATCGCGGCATACCCCGGAATCCACCTACCTAGTCACGTTCCTACGGAGGAGGACAGTGGTACGAGTGGAGATTGAGTGGTATAAAAAACAAGAACGGAAAATTTTCGGGCGGGGGGGCAGATGGCGGAGGAGGCTTCGGTGCTTTCTCCCAGGGAGGGCTGTATAGGGTATGGGGTCCCATTAACGCGTTGATCTCAATGCAATCCCCATTTGTTTTTAAAAAAAATAAGATGTTCCTGGGTACTTTTGACTCAACCTTCATTCAATACCACAGTAATTTAGCAAAAAAAACATCATGGAACCAGAAAATTACAGCAGAATTCATTGTCTTCACTGTTAAAATTCCACCCAGAACCAGGAATAATTTTATGTAAATCCTCCCCTGAAAGTGAATTGAAATCAAATGTAATTTTGTAGCCAGAGAAAGGCTGTTAGATTTCTACCTATAGTTTTTAAATCAGTCTTTCGCTGAGAGCTGTTAATGAATTAAATCTGTGAAAAGTACATTTTCTTTGCTTCATAGCAAAAATAACTGACAATGCAGACGGATGTATGAGCAAATCACCTAATTTAAATTCGAAGTATTTAGGATAAAGGAGGAAACCAAAAGTGCGATTTATAATCAGTGGAATGGAAAAAACTAAACACTGTAATTCCGGCATGAAAAGTGCCTTCTAGTCAGCCTAGCAACTTTGTGTCCTCTCCTCAGATTAGGTGCTTCCCGGCTGCAAAACTTTTACAGTGTTTTTATATAATGTGGACATTTTTTAAAGAAACTGAACGGTATAAAGGTTATAGAAAAGTTAATTTTTACTCTATAAACCTAAGAGATCAACCTAAATAAATGGCCATGAGATTGGGACTAACATGAGTCCTAATTTCTATAAAGCAGCAGACGCCTCCGAACCATATCGAGAGGAAGACGGTTTCAATGGACTCTCTCTCAACCTTTTTCTTTTATAATCGCATTAGTTACGCATTTCTCCTATTTCTCCTATAAATCTATAATATCGGGTCATTCTCGCAGGCAAAGGGCGGCGCCGAGTGGCAGGCGTCTCCAACTTGGGCTCGGATAGCGGATTGTGGGTCTACGGAAATACTGGTAGGGGGGAAGGATGTGGGGTGGGGTATCCTCCGTGGCTCGTTACCCCTCGCGGTTTCCCCGGCCCGTCCTTTTGGTTACTCTCCCATTGGATCCTCACTTATCGAGATAACATCATCCCATTTGTTAGTAAGACTTCACTTAAGGTACTTTCTGTGAACTCACATCTTGGTCAAAAAGACATGGATGCCAACAAAATTATTAACCTGGCTGCAGTTTAAATAAGTTTTTTCCTATTACAAAGTGCTGTACTCACATTTACTTTTGGTCATTACTTCCAAATAAAAAAAAAAGAAAAAATCTATATAATACCAATCAGTCCATAAGTTTAGATATAGTGCAAGGAAAAAAGACAATGGCGAAATGTCCAGTTAGATCCACCTTCTTTTCACTATTTCTTCTATGCCAAGTATTAAGTTTCCCATTGTACTCTTCTGAGGAATCCTTCTTGTAAAAAATGAGTCCCTTTAGTTATCCACTGATTGTTTTATTTTATTTTTGCCCATGAAAATAATGTAATTCCCACGTTTTTAAAAGTGTAGCCCTTCCCCAATAAACAATCTTATCCCTACCCTGTTGCTAGTTTTCCCCACCCAAAGTGGCTTAAACATTCTGCACAATCAAACTACACCCAGCCCCACCATTAACCACAAAAGTATATAAGAGGTTATACTCCCTCCACACTTCTTTTTATTCCCTTTTCATACCTCGTCATTAAAAATATATTGGATGCAGCAAATAGGGGCGGCGGCAGCTAATAGTAGTGTTCTATTGCAAATGGTTTTTACCCCAATTTTTGGTTTCAGTGCTTTCTCTATAAAGTAATTTCGCCCGGCCTCCGAATCGTTTATGGATTATGGATGATAAGAGAGAGTTTGGGATGCAACTGTTGGCCGGGTTCAACCCCCATAAAACATCTACGCTTCCTGTCAACATCTGGAAATTAGGCAACATATATCCTGCAGAGGAAAAACTTCTTTAAATCCTGCGCATTACTTGTAAGTCATCCTGAAAGAGTAATTACCCCATATGTACCTACATGTGAAAGCTTATCCCAAAAAATAATATGCTACAGGTTTCTACACTGATCCCGCCATCGTGTTTGTCCTATCATTGATTCAGAGCTTGCCGGATTCACTAAGGTCCGTGCTTTTTGATATCCCTAGGTGTCCGCTGCTGCGCTGAGTGCGCCTGGGAGTTTCACCTATTTTGTCCCGGTGTATGTGAGTTCTTATAGCATTCTTGCGACACCAATATTATTTTTTAAAGTCTGCGGGTTTTTCCGAAATCCCGTTGGGTTTTTTTCTCCGAATGGCCACGCTTCCCGAGTGTCTGGCCCGTTGTGAAATCCGAAGTCGCCCGATGACCACAATCCGATCGTCAGTGCCCCAAAATCAGGGCATTCGGCCTCAATCGAAAACATTCATTATCGTTCGTGCGAAACCCAGCGAAAATGCACGATTCGGATTCGGACCCTTTAGAAAATTGAGCCCCTACTCTCATAGTTAAGGGTAGTGTTGGGTCCCTTTTACATTGAGTGGGCTTAGACATAACTATTGCTTGGGACCCAAATATACTAAATCTGTCCTCTGCTTACTTTTCCTTTTCTCTTGGAGGGTTTTTCCCCATAAATACTTCTCCTTCATATAATCATTCTAAGCATCCACATGCACTCCATTTGTTATGTTATTTGCCTTTATTAAACTTTAAATCTTTTCATCCCTTTGAATACATTATGAGGACAGTCTTAAGGTCGATTTAATTTTTGTTGATATCCCCCACATATGTAATAAAATGGTTACAGAGTGTCCAAAAAGATCATCCAAGTGAGGAGAGAGGGCCTCTTGTCAGCACACATTTACAAATCCTAAACCTGTCTGCAGTATATGAACTGTTCTCGGTTTCACAGTGGATCTTCATATTTTTATTTTACATATCCCACTTTAATTCTATTACAGAGCAAATTTTATTGCTCCACACTTCACCCCCTACCCCTTCCAAGGTGCCAGGCCCCTGAAAGGTTCTAATTTGCTGGCTAAATTCTCTCAATGACAATTGGTACACATCCCCTCCATGAATGTACCGGATAGGGAAAATGGCGGACACACCCGACAAAAGGACTTGAAGGGGTATTTGCAATCATAGATACGTTTTAGATAGAACATACCTGATGCTAATACCCCAAAGATGCAGGTCAGTTATAATACCCCTGGGACCCACATTCGTTTAATTGAAAGCTACAGTGCGGCGGTCCCCTACTTCATAAACACCAAACATTACCAGACGACTCCTAGTTACATACACGGACCTCTGCTAATTGTAATTTTTACCGTTACTTTAGTCCCTAGCTACAATTAAACAGCTTTACATTTTATTAATGCATGGTCCTTGAAATTAAGTTTTTTGATATTGTTAATCTGGTTTCTTTGACAACCCACACATGTTTTTGTTAAATCCAATTGTTTTTTTTGAGAGACGTTTGTATTCCAAAAAACTTTTGACTGGAGTTACAATGTTAAAGTTATATGGTTCTGAACTTACATACAAATTCAACTTAAGAACAATATCTGCAGAACCCTATCTTGTTACTTAACCCGGTGGACTGCCTGGTATTGTCCACAGGTACCATAGAATTGGATGGGGCCTGCATTTTTTAAAAAACCATCTTCTCATCACTATAAATAAAGCAACAAAAACGGGCTCGTCAGTGTACAATAGAACAACTCCATTGAATGAGTTGTATAATAGATACTTTACGTTTGGTTGTTTGCTGTTCTTGCAAACTCGCAGTCAAGACTTAAAATGGTATTTCGCATTGTTGGTAATAAAAGTTCTTTCCATTCATGGAAATGTTTTGTTTTTTTTATTAATGTGTTAATTTTGCTTATGTACCCTGTTTTTTTACAGAACGAGTTATATTTTTAAATGGCAAACATTTAGAGGGGCAAAATTTTTGCCCCCTCCCCTTAATTTTGTAGTTTTTCTTGGTATCAGATTTTGGGAGAAATTCATTTTTCCCAAATCATACTTTAATGGTTTTTTAATGGGAAAGTGGAGTAAAAAACTTTGTATTTGCAGAAGTAATTATAATATTGGGTTATAATTTTTTTGTTTAGTTTTCATAAATGGTGGAAACTAGGAGTCGTTGAACTTTTTATATATTTTTACTTTTTTCACAAATGTTTTTTAATTTCCAACTACCCATCGGTTCCTCTTGAAATCGTATTGAATTGGATTAAAACCAACTTCCCTCCAAACCCTTAGTTAACTGTTTCCCAGTAATAATTGGGAACATCCGTGAGGGGTTACATAAAATATGCTAGGATAGAGTCCAGATGGAGCTGGAGTATGTACCACAAAGAAGTAGACAATTTTTGTAAAGCTCTATGGGTTCCACCAACATGTACTTAACTGCTTACTCTCCTTTAACTAATATTACTTACTTATTTCATCAACCTGAATGAGCAAATGTAGCAGTTTAAACTCATGCTTAATTTATGTAATACATTCCACTCACTAATTTATGGTTAAAAACTGATTTTATTTAAGGTTTGCGGCCTTCTGATAGGTGTCTATTGCTGACAAAATTCCATTAAGTGGGCTGTTTTATACAGATAATTGTAACTAACAAATATTGCTGAATATTTACAGATATACTTGTAAAAACCCTTTTTAAGAGAACCTGTCATACAAATTAACTCACCAAAATAAAGACTTCATTAAAACTATGTTTTTAAAAAGCATTGCCCTTTTATCCCTAATTGGTTTTCCATATTCCATGGATACAAATTTGGTTAACTTATATGCATTTCACCTGTTGTGAGACACACACTAGGAGCTCAGCAATAGTAAAATTTTACTTGGCTGGCCCTGCCTCCTTATTACTGGATTGGCAGATTATGATATTCTGCTGAATGGGTAGAGCTTTGTTCGTCAGTAGCCACTTTAAATCATGTGACCAAGATTACATTCAATCTAAGTTCAGTTTTTACACTTGCACATCTACCTCATGTTTTGTATCTGATTCAATGCCAATCACAGCCGCCCCATGGAATATTGGAATATAGAGGCCATGGGAAGGAGTAGAATTCCAGGGAGGAATGGGAAAGGATGTTAAAAGTCCAATGAGCTGATTCATCGATCATTATATCATGGGGTACAGTTTTGCTAATTGTTTTAAGCATTTAAAGGACCTTCATTTACATCACCTTGGTCACATGACAGCTGAGAAAGGCATGCAACATAGGGGGAGTAGAGGAGGGGCAGCTGGCCCAAAACACGTCTTCTTTGGTGATAGGTTCCCTTAAGCTGTTTTTGCAGGTAGGACACAGTATTTTTTCTACTTTGCAAACACATGTTTCATGTTGCAATTTTATGTTGCCTACATTCATATTTAGTGTATATTCAACATGGCATTTCCAATAGATACAAATAATCTGACAAGGTAATTGCTGGTTGAGCCCATGGCCTGGCTTTTACATGTTTTTCTATCACTATCTCGCTCATGTTGGTAGTAATTTAATGGTACAAGTATTCGATAATTGCTCTCAATTGTTGAACCGTTACATAGAAGGGTACACCACCAATGAAGGTAAAAGAACTAAGACCCTGAAATGTTTAACCTATTATAGGTCCCGGAGGGTTTATTGGTTGCACGTCATATTGCTAATGTGATTTGCTTGTTATTATCAATTCCTTATTTTTACAGAGAAATCATACACACAGGTGGGTGTTGCTATTATCGACTTTTTCAATTCAACTGAAAATGGTTAAATTTCCCCCCTCCCCCCTTGCACGCTCCCTGTTTGCACCTTTTCATGACTTGGTTGTGATTGGCACAATAGTTCGGGGTTTGCTGACACTCCAAATTGTTCATTTTTTGGGGCGCAACATTTGTGAAAGAGTCATATCTATTTTTACAAACTAGCTGTTTTTTTTGTTCAATATTTTTGGGTCAACAATTAGACCTTTCCCTAGGGAGTTCCATTTGCACCTTCATGAATGGGGACAAGTTTGAATCCTTTTTCGGTGGACCTTCAGCAGCGTTAAATCTTCACTCCTTGCCCCACAAATTAAATGGAATCATCCAGTTTTTTTGAAAATTTCCTTTATAAAAGTTTTCTCAAAAGTTCTCACTTCACACTGTATATTTAGTCCTTTTTTTATATACTTCTTGACTTTAATGTACCTGACCTCATTACAATCTAACTTACCTGGCCACTTTTATTAGGTAACACCATCTAGTAACGGTTTGGACCCCTTTTTTTGCCTTCAGAACGCCTCAATTCTTCGTGGCATAGATTCAACCAGTGCTGGAACAATTCCTCATAGATTTTGGTCCATATTGACATGAGTGGCATCACACAGTTGCCGCAGATTTGTCGTCTGTCAACATCCATGATGCGAAATCTCCCCGTTCCCCACATCCCAAGATGCTCTATTGATTGAGATCTGGTGACTGTGGAGTCCATTTGAGTACTGAACTCATTGTCAATGTTCAAGAAACCAGTCGTGAGATGATTCCAGCTTTATGACATGGCGCATTATCCTGCTGAAGTAGCCATCAGATGTTGGTACCTTTGTGTGTCATAAAGGGATGGACATGGCAGCAACAATACTCAGGTAGGCTGTGGCTTGCAACGATGCTCAATTGGTACCAAGGGGCCCAAAACGTTGCCAAGAAAATATTCCCCACACAGGAACCCACCACACCACCAGAGCCTGAAATCTGATACAAGGCAGGTATGGATCCTGCTTTCATGTTTGTTGACAGCCAAATTCCGACCCTACAATACTGATGTTCAATCAAAATCATGACTCATCCACCAGGCACACTGTTTTTATCCAATCTTCTACTGTCCAATTTCGACTGATGCTTGTTCAAATGTTCCTCATGTTTCCTTTCTTAGCTGAAAGGAGTGGCAAACACTGTGGTCTTCCTGCTGCTTTGCCCATCACTGTCCTCAATTCGACTATGGTTGAGATTCTTCTGCCTACCATTTTGTTTGTAACGGTGGCCGATTTGGAGTCACTATTTGAGTCACTGTTGCCTTTCTATCAGCTCGAACCAGTCTGCCCATTCTCCTCTGACCTCTGGCATCAACAAGGCATTTCCGCCAAAGAACTGCCACTCCCTGGATGTTTTTTCTTTTTCGAACCATTCTCTGTAAACCCTAGAGATGGTTGTGCGTGAAAATCCCAGTAGATCAGCAGTTTCTGAAATACTCAGACCAGCCCTTCAGGCACCAACAACCATGCCATGTTCAACGGCACTCAAATCACCTTTCTTCCCCATGCTGATGCTCGGTTTGAACTGCAGGAGATTGTCTTGACCATGTCTACATGCCTAAATGCACTGAGTTGCCGCCATGTGATTGGCTGATTAGAAATTAAGTGTTAACGAGCAGTTGGACAGGTGTACCTAATAAAGTGGCCTGTGAGTTTATGTTGGAATCAGAAGCTCAGTGGGAATTACAATATGTGACCTGTAATCCTCTTTTCAGCACCGCTATTCTGTGAAGTCTTTATCTGGAGTTTACAGTCCACTTGGAGCTTAAGGATGGAGACTTATGATGAGCAGACTTGTCAAAATGTGGGCACTCCAAATTTTTAAACCTTGATCGGGTCCATGTATGAGTACCAAACCTAGACCTTCACACCAGTTCAATACCACTGCCAAAGTCCCTAGCAACATTTAAATTACCATGGCCCCACGAGCTGGTACTGGATCATAACCAAAATGGGAGCACCTGGTGCCTTGAGCTGAACCCGGACCTGGTCCCAAACTTCTAATGAAGGGGGGACTCAAAACTGCAAAGTTCGGTACAAACCCCCACTTTGCAGTTCGGGTCTACTCATCCCTAGTGGAGACCTTTCTGCCACTTTCACAGCTCCCCCTCCTCTCCTCATTAAGATTCTGGGTAGTAAGGCAGTCTTATTAACTTCTGTTAACTTCTTCTGTTGAGAGAAATAATTCATCTGAGTCAAGTTATAAAGGAAGGGGGATGAAAAAAACACATAGTCATAAGGGGGGCTGTCTTCTGGTTGCCTGATTTACAACCAGATCACGGCCCCCATAGACCTCTATGGCCCTGATCACTGAGCGTTGAGCACACCAACATGACCAAGTTGGGACCGCTCATCTGCCTATGAAGGGAGGTGGGGTGAAGAGCGCTTCACTCCTCCCACCTCCTAAGTGGAGAAAGAAGAACTTTTTCATATAAAATATATCACAAATCTTCTTATAGTCTAATCTATACCCTTAATTTTTTCAGATTTTGATGAAAATGTATTGACCATTTTAATATTCTCAATAAAAAAGACTTTAGTAACTACCGTAATAAGTAATAATAATTAAAAAATAGAATAGAATAAAATAGTCAAAATAGATAGTATGGAAATGTGTAAACATGTGAACTGAAACAGTTAAACGCCAATGTCTTCTCTCTGGTATCATATGTAAAGCTTAAAAGCATATGGAATATTCGCTGCCATTTGCTGGAAGTCAAAAGCTGTCACTTAATTTAGACTGCTGTCAGTCAGGCCTCGCACTTTCACGAGCTCGGCACTTTTTGAAATTGAACATTAAATTTGGCAGGATCCATCAGAGAGAGAATCTGCTAATTGGAGAGAAATTCTTTACTGCGTTTTACTGAAGTTACTGACTGGGCTATCCTCAATGAATTTCATTATAAGAGTGATTTTACCATTAGCCACAGATGACCTGTGTATTGGACATGAACTAGAATAAAGTAATAATAATAATTATAATTATTGTAGTTTAGAGATGGGCAAAGCATTCATGTGATTGGCTGATTAGAAATTAAGTGTTAACGAGCAGTTGGACAAGTGTACCTAATAAAGTGGCCGGTGAGTGTATGTCCAATGACAAATGGTTTCTAAGGTCTTATAACCACTAAAACCCCTAAATAACTTTATTTATCTACATCAAACCAGCACATCCTAGGACCAGTCCTCCCAATTAGCCAATTTCCTACAATTTCTGATCTTGCCTCCACTAGATTCTCCTACCACACACTTCAGATCACTGACTTTTCTCTCATGCTAAGAGTCCATTCCTGTGCCATGAGAAATGGTTTAGGCACTTCAGATAAGCCTCAATGTTGTTACTCATTTGTATCTATTGTTCTTTCGCTTTCTATTGTGATATTAAAGTCCCCGCAAGGGCATGTTCTAGATCAGTGGTGGCGAACCTATGGCACGGCCATCGCCCCAGCACACCAAACAGAACTCAAAGAATTTTCCTGCAGTTGCAAGCCACTTAATAGATGCTGTTTACAGACATATTTTGATACTTGCTTCTCTACTTTGAACTGTAGGAATAAGGAGAATGAGTAGACGGGGCCGAATTATCTTTGGAGAATTCTCTGTGTACAAAGTGATGCAAATTTTCCATCTTTCTACTGTGTTGGTGTCCTCAGGAGGCCAATCTGATTGAAAGTTGAAGAACAGGGAGCAATAACTTATTGCTTTAATTTTTGGTTGGCACCTCGCGATAAATAAGGGGGGTTTGGGTTGCAGTTTGGGCACTCGGCCGCTAAAAGGTTCGCCATCACTGTTCTAGATATACCGATATAAATGTTTCTTGTGTTTTTAGGTTTTTGTTAAGTGAATAATCAATAAATTTGTACATATAAGAAAAGGAAAATGGATTCTGCATGAATTTATATCATATATCTAAAAGCACAAGATGGAAGGCCAGGCCTGTTATCTGCAGTTTAGCGATACAATCAGATTAATAACATGGATTGTGGGAGATTACATTTTCACTTTGCTGCCGTCCCCGATTCAGTTAACACACATTAGATACCACATCTACCCAGCAGCAGCCTGGCACTAGGAAAGCTCCAGGCATCAAATGGCCTGTAAATGATCCCATTCCCCATATTACAGCTGTTACTTACTAAGCTGGTCAAAGACGGGTAGCGAATCTTAGGACATGGTGAGGGAGGATCATGACACAGAAGAAGATCATGAGACAGAAATGGATTAAACACAAAACCCAAGTCTGCCAAGGAGTAATCAAGCACTGCCCCATGGTTATCAATATTTCTACATATTATTTCACAAAATCATGATCTCAGAATCATAGACCAGCAGAGGGATGGGCAGCTGCAGCCTTTGAGCGCCTGTGTCTCCTCATGCACTCTTCTTCTCCTCCACACATCCCCCTCCTTCCCCTGCCTACTCAATGCACATGACAGGAAGTGTAGAGAGAGGAGGGAGACTGACACAGGCACACAGAAGCACAGGTTGGACTCCATCCCACCCCCTCCCCAGGGACTCACTAGAAGCCAATGGTAGGGAGCCAGATAAAATCTAAGATTTTAAAAACAACAAAATTACTCTGGACTTTGAGAAAGGCATTTTTTATAATAAGCACCCATTAGCCTACTGGAACCTGTCGTCATTGAAGAGCAACCTTTGTGATGACAAGTTTCCTTTAAAGGGCAGTTCCATTCAGTTTTAAAAGTATATAAAAGTATACATGGCTCCCTGCCAGCAAAGAGGGTGAAGTCAAAGGGACGTCACTGCTTTCCTAGCTCTTGCCTTCCCTTCTCATCCATACTCCCCCTGTCTCATTCATACATGAGTTGACAGGGATTTGCTTACAGCGTGGGGAGGGGGAAGGGAGGAGGAAAGCAGTGATGACACAGGGACTTGTAGCCTTTCATAGAAACCCCCAGGACTTGATCATCTTTGCTGGCAGGGAGCGAGGTATACTTTTAATATACAGGCGGTCCCCTACTTAAGGACACCCGACTTACAGGCAACCCCTAGTTACAGACAGACCCGTTTGCCTACTGTGACCTCTGGTGAGAGCTGAATACTTTACTTTAATCCCAGAATGCAATGATCACCTGTAAAGTGTCTATAATGAAGCTATATTGATAATCCTTGGTCCAATTACAGCAAAAAATGTTGAAACTACTTGTTACTAATTGTCAATGGGGCAAAAAAAATTTGACTGGAACTACAATTATAAAATATAGTTTCGACTTACATACAAATTCAACTTAAGAACAAACCTACTGCCTGTACTTTGAAATCCTGATGACTGGTTCCCTTTAAATGAATTAGTAACCCAGCAGGTTCACATCATGTAGACACCCTGACCAATTCTGTTTATCATCATACTGACGAGAAGTGAAGTTACTGAGTGAAGGGTTACGTGGTTCTGCATCGAGTAGACACAAAATAAGGTTAGACATTGCTGTCAGCTGTCAGGCACCTAGGTCATGCATCCTGCCTTGCTCAAAGCTCCTTGCTCCTTATAATGGAGAGCATGTTGCTTCACTCTATCAAGAGGACCTTAACAAATGTGCGTACACTTCTACTTAGAATTCCCACCACCTTCTTGGTATAACAAAGTTTCTCATACATCGGGGGAAATGTATTATCGCATCTGCGCCAAAAAAATGCCGGGATTTTAATGTTTTTTTGGCGCAGAACTGTTGCGGATCATTTATAATGAGTTTGCGGCAGAAAGAACAGATGTTTCTGACTATCTCGACTATTCCGTCTTTTTTGGCGCAAGTGGGCATGGCCTAACGTTTCCACATTATCCTCCACATTTATGTGTATTTTGTCGGCATTTTTAGGCGCAATTTTTGGGGCACGATAGACCAGGAAAAAATTGGTCAAATAGCAAAATTAAGGCTCAGTCCATGTAAGATTTTGGCGCACATCTCATTGATGTCGCCATTTTTATGCTGCACAACTGATCAGTTCCGTCTACCCGTTATTTATTAACAGCCTTGCCCCACTTAAATACATCGGGCTGTGCTCTGCGAAGACTGATCTCCGATGCCAACAGACGTGCTTGCGCCAGAATTAGTAAATCCCCCCCATCTTCTTTTTATCTATGTAAATGATAAGTGGATTGGAGAGGGTTTGCAGTTTTTGTTAAGGTGCCACTGAAGAAATATATATTAAATGACTTAAATGGTAACCATGAAGTTACTAAAACTATTTGTTCCTAGTCTTGTTACCTGGTGGCCGGTTACTATGGACTCTTCAGTTCCATCACTGCTATGCTTTCTAAAGCTTTCTCAATCATTAGTGCAGTTCTGCTGTAGGACTGATGGATACTCTGAGCAGCCTCATTGAACTGAAGAGCTTGCAGAATATAGCATTGGGCGAAATGCTAAACTCCTAAGGAATAGAAGCTCATGCGGGCATGCAACAACCGATCCCTTACACGTTTCTATGCAAACGTATGCAATCGCCAACCAACACCTGGTGTCTTGTATTGTCTAAATGCAAGACATGCACATGCGATCGCCCGTGGCCTGCCCCCGTGAGCTAAATGGAATCAAGGGGCTAATGTGTGACCGTGCCCTAAGTGTTGGTGACAAGGCTATACAGGTAGTTAGGATCTAGTGATATTTATAGCAGGTAGATGTGCACAAACTTGACATTATTATTGAGCTGAGATGTTGATTTAAAGGAAACCCACCATGAGGAATGTACTGGAACATAACCTAACTTGTTAAAAAGACTTTATTTTAGTAATATGTAAATTAGCTGCAGAGGCTAATGGGGCGTGTAATAGCCTGACCAGGCACTGGGAGCTAAGGCTACTCCATGCCCCAGTAGCCTCTGCAATTAATTTACATTTTACTAAAATAAAGTTTTTAACAAGTTAGTTTAGTTTCCAAGATTATTAAATTACAGATTGGGGCAGAGGCAGGCAGGAGGAAACTACCATCAGATCTACTTCTGATAGTACATTCCTCTTGGAAGGTTTACTTTAAAGGGAACCTGTCACCACATTTGCACATATACAGCTAGTGACAGGTTCCTATAGAGTCCTATTAACCGACATCCTTCTTTTAGCTAAAAATTGTCTCCCTCGCATCCCTATAAATCAATTTTGTCTTATATTACCTGGAATCAGAGCGGACATACTCTGCTTGGCCGGCTCCTCCAATGCCTTCTTACTATTCAGCAGTACATGTCATGTGTCAGGTGATGTCATCAAAGATCCTTTACATTTGCAAAATTTGCAATGCATGTATCTGATGACATGAAATCACAGCAGGCTCAATAATAATAATAATAGTGAGCAGTCCACATCCTCCACCGCCTCACTGCGCATGCTTTTCTGCTTCCACATGTGCAGTGAGGTGGAAAAGGATGCGGACCGTTCAGAAGCTCACTGCGCATGACAGCCGCAAGCAGCAAATGCGCATGCCCAATAACTCAGCTAGACGGCCAAGTGACGTAGGTGGAAGAGGAGTGGAATTGATGACGTGCTAAGAGGGGGCCGCTGGACTTAAGCATGATTAATACACCCAGTCCCACTCGCTGGATTACCAGGCAGAGAATAAGAGTTCATTTTCTCCATTCCTGACCATTGATTGTGTTAGTTAAAAAAAGGGTGCCCTTAGGCCATAAGGGCTCTACGCGAATCTAAGGAGGGTATTTTTCAAACAGTGGTGACAAGTTCCCTTACAAAAAACATGGAGGAAGTGGAACCATATTTCACAATGTAGGATTAAAATATCCTTCAACTATTGAATTATTACTACATAGGGCTGAACAATTTCTCAACAGCTTGTGACTACTTGTGGCAGTACATTTTGTAAAAGTCCCCCCCCCCCCTGTACATGGCAAGTCATCTAACATCACAAATCACCTTTCTGTTGTTTGTAGAAGACACGGTAACAGATCACTCCTAGGATTTCAGTAGGTAACACTAATCTCCTCTGTCCTTTCGCTCGCTCTTATCTATTATTGCTCAGAGCCTGTGATCCTGCAGTACACAGGGACCAAACCATTTCAAGACTTAAAAGCTATTGCCAAATATTGCAATATTTTTGCTCAGACCCCTGTTTCTATAACACAGCATTATTACTATTTGAATAGTATAAATGGCAGCGCGTACATTATTCTTTACTTTCCTGTACATCCTGCTAATAGAGCCATTACTGACTGGTGAACAAACGATGCCCCTGGTATCACTACTGAACTCCTTTACTATGGCTTGGGGATGTCCACCTTTTACCTGCCTGGTTTTTCTAAATGGAAGAATCGATAGATATGTAAAAGAAAGGTAAGTAATAGATATATATACACTCACCGGCCACTTTATTAGGTACACCATGCTAGTAACGGGTTGGACCCCCTTTTGCCTTCAGAACTGCCTCAATTCTTCGTGGCATAGATTCAACAAGGTGCTGGAAGCATTCCTCAGAGATTTTGGTCCATATTGACATGATGGCATCACACAGTTGCCGCAGATTTGTTGGCTGCACATCCATGATGCGAATCTCCCGTTCCACCACATCCCAAAGATGCTCTATTGGATTGAGATCTGGTGACTGTGGAGGCCATTTGAGTACAGTGAACTCATTGTCATGTTCAAGAAACCAGTCTGAGATGATTCCAGCTTTATGACATGACGCATTATCCTGCTGAAAGTAGCCATCAGATGTTGGGTACATTGTGGTCATAAAGGGAGGGACATGGTCAGCAACAATACTCAGGTAGGCTGTGGCGTTGCAACGATGCTCAATTGGTACCAAGGGGCCCAAAAAGTGCCAAGAAAATATTCCCCACACCATGACACCACCACCACAATATTCCCCACACCATGACACCACCACCACTAGCCTGAACTGTTGATACAAGGCAGGATGGATCCATGCTTTCATGTTGTTGACTCTTACCCCATTAGCTGATGCCTCGTTTGAACTGCGGAGATTGTCTTGACCATGTCTACATGCCTAAATGCACTGAGTTGCCGCCATGTGATTGGCTGATTAGAAATTAATGTGTTAACAGCAGTTGGACAGTGTACCTATAAAGTGGCCGGTGAGTGTATGTCCAATGACAAATGGTTTCTAAGGTCTTATAACCACTAAAACCCCTAAATAACTTTATTTATCTACATCAAACCAGCACATCCTAGGACCAGTCCTCCCAATTAGCCAATTTCCTACAATTTCTGATCTTGCCTCCACTAGATTCTCCTACCACACACTTCAGATCACGACTTTTCTCTCATGCTAGAGTCCATTCCTGTGCCATGAGAAATGGTTTCGCACTTCAGATACCTCAATGTTGTTTATCTACTTCTCTTTTAGTGTATCATTGTTCTTTTTCATTGCTTTCTATTGTGATATTAAAGTCCCCCAGGGCAGTTCTAGATCAGTGGTGGCGAACCTATGGCACGGCCATCGCCCCAGCACACCAAACAGAACTCAAAGAATTTTCCTGCAGTTGCAAGCCACTTAATAGATGCGTTTACAGAATATTTTGATACTTGCTTCTCTACTTTGAATCGAGGAATAAGGAGAATGAGTAGACGGGCCGAATTACTTTGGAGATTCTCTGTGTACAAAGTGAGGCAAATTTTTCCATCTTTCTACTGTGTTGGTGTCCTCAGGAGGCCCAATCTGATTGAAAGTTGAAGAACAGGGAGCAATAACTTAATGCTTTAATTTTTGGTTGGGCACCTCGCATAAATAAGGGGGTTTGGTGCAGTTTGGCACTCGCCCGCTAAAAGGTTCGCCATCACTGTTCTAGATATACCGATATAAATGTTTCTTGTTTTTTAGGTTTTTGTTAAGTGATAATCAATAATTTGTACATATAAGAAAAGAAAAGGGATTCTGCTGAATTTATATCATATATCTAAAAGCACAAGATGGAAGGCCAGGCCTGTTATCTGCAGTTTAGCGATACAATCAGATTATAACATGGATTGTGGGAGATTACATTTTCACTTTGCTGCCGTCCCCGATTCAGTTAACACACATTAGATACCACATCTACCCGCAGCCGCCGGCACTAGGAAGCTCCAGCATCAAATGGCCTGTAATGATCCCATTCCCATATTACAGCTGTTACTTACTAGCATCGGTCAAAACGGTTGCGAATCTTAGGGACATGTGAGGGAGGACATGACACAGAAGATCATGAGACAGAAATGGATTACACACAAACCCCAAGTCTGCCAAGGAGTAATCAACCACTGCCACTCATGGTTATCAATATTCTACATATTATTTCACAAAATCATGATCTCAGAATCAAGACCAGCAGAGGGATGGGCAGCTGCAGCCTTTGACGCTGTGTCTCCTCTGCACTCTTCTTCTCCTCCACACATCCCCCTCCTTCCCCTGCCTACTCAATGCACATGACAGAGTGTAGAGAGAGGAGGGAGACTGACACAGGCACACAGAAGCACAGTTGGACCCATCCCACCCCCTCCCCAGGGACTCACTAGAAGCCAATGGTAGGGAGCCAGATAAAATCTAGATTTTAAAACAAACAAATTACTCTGGACTTTGAGAAAGGCATTTTTTTATAATAAGCACCCCATTAGCCTACTGGAACCTGTCGTCATTGAAGAGCAACCTTGTGATGACAGTTTCCTTAAAGGGATTCCATTCCATTTTTTAAAAGTATATAAAAGTATACATGGCTCCCTGCCAGCAAAGAGGGTGAAGTCAAAGGGACGTCACTGCTTTCCTAGCTCTTGCCTTCCCTTCTCTCCTACTCCCCCTGTCTCATTCATACATGAGTTGACGGGATTTGCTTACAGCGTGGGGAGGGGGAAGGAGGAGGAAAGCAGTGATGAACACAGGGACTTGTGCCTTTCATGAAACCCCCAGACTTGATCATCTTTGCTGGCAGGGAGCGAGGTATACTTTTAATATACAGGCGGTCCCCTACTTAAGGACACCCACTTAACAGGCACCCCTAGTTACAGACAGACCCTTTGCCTACTGTGACCATCTGGTGAGAGCTGAATACTTTACTTTAATCCCAGAATGCAATGATCACCTGTAAAGTGTCTATAATGTAGCTATATTGATAATCCTGGTCCAATTACGGCAAAAAATGTTGAAACACTTGTGTACTAATTGTCAATGGGGCAAAAAAATTTGACTGGAACTACAATTATAAATATAAGTTTCGACTTACATACAATTCAACTTAAGAACAAACCTACTGCCTGTACTTTGAAATCTCTGATGACTGGTTCCCTTTAAATGAATTAGTAACCACAGCAGGTTCACATCATGTGACCACCCTGCCAATTCTGTTTATCATCATACTGACGAGAAGTGAAGTTACTGAGTGAAGGGTTACGTGGTTCTGCATCGTAGACACAAAATAGGTTAGACATTGCTGTCAGCTGTCAGGCACCTAGGTCATGCATCCTGCCTTGCTCAAAGCTCCTTGCTCCTTATAATGGAGAGCATGTTGCTTCACTCTATCAAGAGGACTTAACAATTGGTGTACACTTCTACTTAGTAATTCCCACCACCTTCTGGTATAGACAAAGTTTCCTTCATACATCGTGGGAAATGTATATATCGCATCTGCGCCAAAAAAATGCCGGGATTTTAATGTTTTTTTTGGCGCAGAACTGTTGCGGATCATTTATAATGAGTTGCGGCAGAAAGAACAGATGTTTCTGACTATCTCGACTATTCCGTCTTTTTTGCGCAAGTGGCATGGCCTAACGTTTCCACATTATCCTCCACATTTATGTGTATTTTGTCGGCATTTTTAGGCGCAATTTTTGGGGCAACGATAGACGGCAGAAAAATTGGTCAAATAGCAAAATTACAGGCTCAGTCCATGTAGATTTTGGCGCACATCTCATTGATGTCGCCATTTTTTTGCTGGCACAACTGATCAGTTCCGTCTACCCGTTTATTTATTAACAGCCTTGCCCCACTTAAATACATCGGCTGTGCTCTGCGAAGACTGATCTCCGATGCCAACAGACGTGCTTGCGCCAGAATTAGTAATCCCCCCCATCTTCTTTTTATCTATGTAAATGATAAAGTGGATTGGAGAGGGTTTGCAGTTTTGTTATAGGTGCCACTGAAGAAATGATTTAAATGCTGCAACTGGTTAACCATGAGTTACTAATGTCCATCTTGTACCTGTGGCCGTTACTAGGACTCTTCTCCTCACTGCTATGCTTTCTAAAGCTTTCTCAATCATTAGTGCAGTTCTGCTGTGGACTGATGAGATCTCTGAGCAGCCTCATGAACTGAAGAGCTTGCAGAATATAGCATTGGGGCGAATGCTAAACTCCTAAGGAATAGAAGCTCATGCGGGCATGCAACAACCGATCCCTTACACGTTTCTATGCAACGTATGTCATTCTGACCCTACCATCCGAATGTCGCAGCAGAAATCGAGACTCATCAGACCAGGCAACGTTTTTCCAATCTTCTACTGTCCAATTTCGATGAGCTTGTGCAAATTGTAGCCTCAGTTTCCTGTTCTTAGCTGAAAGGAGTGGCACCCGGTGTGGTCTTCTGCTGCTGTAGCCCATCTGCCTCAAAGTTCGACGTACTGTGCGTTCAGAGATGCTCTTCTGCCTACCTTGGTTGTAACGGGTGGCGATTTGAGTCACTGTTGCCTTTCTATCAGCTCGAACCAGTCTGCCCATTCTCCTCTGACCTCTGGCATCAACAAGGCATTTCCGCCCACAGAACTGCCGCTCACTGGATGTTTTTTTCTTTTTCGGACCATTCTCTGTAAACCCTAGAGATGGTTGTGCGTGAAAATCCCAGTAGATCAGCAGTTTCTGAAATACTCAGACCAGCCCTTCTGGCACCAACAACCATGCCAAATTCAAAGGCACTCAAATCACCTTTCTTCCCCATACTGATGCTCGGTTCCAATCTTCTACTGTCCAATTTCGATGAGCTTGTGCAAATTGTAGCCTCAGTTTCCTGTTCTTAGCTGAAAGGAGTGGCACCCGGTGTGGTCTTCTGCTGCTGTAGCCCATCTGCCTCAAAGTTCGACGTACTGTGCGTTCAGAGATGCTCTTCTGCCTACCTTGGTTGTAACGGGTGGCGATTTGAGTCACTGTTGCCTTTCTATCAGCTCGAACCAGTCTGCCCATTCTCCTCTGACCTCTGGCATCAACAAGGCATTTCCGCCCACAGAACTGCCGCTCACTGGATGTTTTTTTCTTTTTCGGACCATTCTCTGTAAACCCTAGAGATGGTTGTGCGTGAAAATCCCAGTAGATCAGCAGTTTCTGAAATACTCAGACCAGCCCTTCTGGCACCAACAACCATGCCACGTTCAAAGGCACTCAAATCACCTTTCTTCCCCATACTGATGCTCGGTTTGAACTGCAGATTTGAGTCACTGTTGCCTTTCTATCAGCTCGAACCATTCTGCCCATTCTCCTCTGACCTCTGGCATCAACAAGGCATTTTCGCCCACAGAACTGCTGCTCACTGGATGTTTTCTCTTTTTTGGACCATCCTCTGTAAACCCTAGAGATGGTTGTGCGTGAAAATCCCAGTAGATCAGCAGTTTCTGAAATACTCAGACCAGCCCTTCTGGCACCAACAACCATGGCACGTTCAAAGGCACTCAAATCACCTTTCTTCCCCATACTGATGCTCGGTTTGAACTGCAGGAGATTGTCTTGACCATGTCTACATGCCTAAATGCACTGAGTTGCCACCATGTGATTGGCTGATTAGAAATTAAGTGTTAACAAGCAGTTGGACAGGTGTACCTAATAAAGTGGCCGGTGAGTGTAATATATATGCCATGTGATTGGCTGATTAGAAATTAAGTGTTAACAAGCAGTTGGACAGGTGTACCTAATAAAGTGTCCGGTGAGTGTATATGAGCCAGATAGATACAGAAAACCTATGAGGAGAATTTATCATACACTGGTGTGCGGGTAGCAGGTGGCTCAGCGAGGAGAATTTATCATACACTGGTGTGCGGGTAGCAGGTGGCTCAGCGGTTAGCACTACAGCCTTGCAGTGCTGGGAACCTGGGTTCAAGTCCCAGGATCAACATCTGCAAAGAGTTTGTATGTTCTATCTGTGTTTGTGTGGGTTTCATCGGTTTCCTGCCACACATACTGGTAGGTTGATTAGATTGTGAGCCCCATTGGGGACAGGGATTGATTTGGCAAGCTCTGTGCAGTGCTCCGTAATCTGTGTGCGCTATATAAATAAAGAATTATTATACAATTGCCCCTGTGCCCGCTCTGACTTGAACAAGCGCAGGCTACATCCAACTTGGCATGGAGGAGGTGTAAAGGGGGAAATAATCTCAACTCCTGGCAGTTCTCAAGGAAACTAGCTTTCACAGCGCATCAAATTTTGCTACCTTTTCGGTATTCGGAATTCGAATTTGGATTTCTTGCTGTTCGATCCTGAGCATGTGATCACTTCTCCACCAATCAGAGAGAAGGCAGTACATGTAGTGTGTGAACACGGACATGGAGACAGAAGCAGGGAGAGGTATGTCAAAAAGGAAGAAAAAGAAAAGGAAATATTTTGAATATTCCTTGTTGTTTTTCTTCCTTTTTGGCATACTTTATGTATGATATGAAAGGTCAGCTATGTTCTTTGTGGTACATACTGCATATTCTATGCATATATGAATAACTTTATTCATAGATTTTTGTTGTGTTGGTGCATGAATAGCTGCAAATGAAGTCTATGTTTCCCCTGCCTCCAGTTCTCCTGACTTCACTGACCCTTAGGCCGGCGGCACACGTGACGTTTTGAACCCATTTTGGGCCGTTTTTAAGCGGTCTGTTAAAAAACGTATGCGCATCTGTTTTTGACCGTTTTTTCCAATTACAGGCAGTCCCCGGGTTACATACAAGATAGGGTCTGTAGGTTTGTTCTTAAGTTGAATTTGTATGTAAGTCAGAACTGTATATTTTATCATTGTAATCCCAGCCAGAACTTCTTTGGTCTCTGTGACAATTGGATTTTAAAAATGTTGGGTTGCCATAAGAATCAATATTAACACTAAAGCTTCATTACAGACACCTGTGATAACTGTTACAGCTGACCATTGTAGCCTAGGACTAAAGTACAATAAATTACCAATATCCAGAGGTCCGTATGTAACTAGGGGTCGTATGTAAGTCGAGTGTTCTTAAGTAGGGGACCGCCTGTATCTTAATTAAAACGGGTCAAAAATGGATGCTTAAAAACGGCCCAAAACCGGGTCCAAAACACTAAGTGTGCCGCCGGCCTCATCAGTGCAATCTCTTCAACCCCAGTCCCGGACCTCGTTAGAAACATGACCCAAACGGCTCTCAAAAACATGTGCGTATTATACTTTATTATGCGTTTGGCTGGTAGGCATTGGGAGACAGCTGCTTATACTTAATACAATTAGGAAAAACACATTCAAACAAGCCACACGTATGGTAACATGTTAAACGCATGTGTTTCAGGGATGTGTTTAAAAACCGCATACAAAAAATGGCACATATGAACTCACCCTCAGAGAGATCTGGAAGCAGGGTTTAAGGGGTTATACTGATCCTACTGTCAAAGGCCGCGGTCACAAGTGCCACTAGCATTGCGTTCATAGTGCAACTTGTATTGTTTAAATGCAATATGCGCATATGTGATCAGGCCGAAACACAAAAAAGAAAATTTGAGTAATATTTTTTTAAAAAATCAAATAATATTGTGCCCCTATATTACCCCTACCTCTATAATGTCCCCATATTCCATTTATACAACAATGGATGAGGAAAAGTCAGCTCACCTGGACACCGTAGTTGGAGTTTAGACAACTGCAGCAGCACGGATTTTCGCCTTCGCTCTTAAGGCACCATATGGGGATATGAAAAAATACGATCCAGCTTAATCGCATTTTTTCATATCTCCATATTCCATTTAATCCTTTTTATTTTATTAAAACTTTTACCAAAATACCCTCATATTTGTTATCCCTGTGTTTGTAACTCACAATCTATAAATATAATCCATTAATTAACCCATTTAGCGAGTACCGTAAAACAATTCCCAACAAATTTAGTAAAAATAATTATCTGCCTGATTAGAACGTTTAAAAGTCTTTAATATCGTTATTCAAAATATCATTAAAAGTCTGCTAGAAATAGCCATAAGTATTCATTCAGGCTTTTCAAGGTGCACCTTCAGGTGGCCACATCCAAACACATATATGCCAACCCAAGTCCGATAACATGCACCAAGAAACAAGGAGGCGCAATCACAGGAGCACAGGTTAGCTTCCCGCTGTAACACCTATTATCAGTGGTTGTATATAGTAGGTCTGTCTCAATTATGTCCCTGCCTATTAGGCACACATGGGTTTGGATGTGGCCACCTGAAGGTGCACCTTGAAAATCCCCAAAAAAGCCCTCAAAATCCCCAAAAAAGCCCTCAACTAACTCCTTCGGTGGAAAAGTTAAAATGTTATGATTTTTTGATGCAAAAAACAAAGTTTTAATAAACATTTCAGATTCAAATTTTTTTCTTTTTGTGAATAGTATTATATAGGTATTGTGATACTTTTCCGGGCTTCAGGGCTTGTACACCAGGAGTAAATGTCCCCCTATGAGTCACAGCAGCTAGGTCTCCACCTCCCAGCTGAAAGCAGACTACAGATCTAGAAAGGTGAGGTATGCTCTGATACATTCTGGAAAGGGTTTGGAGCTTTGCATAAGAATACTATGAGGCTGTGTTGAAATTGAATCTAGAAAGTCAAGTAATTACTAGCTTCTTTGTGAAGTCCTGTCCAATTACAGGCATCAGTAGTTTTTTTTTACTGGTGGAATCTATTGTAAGTGAAGCTACAAGCAGGCTGCAATATTCAGGTTGAGCGTCTGATCTGCGGAGCAAGACATTTCTGCCCACCACAGGCCCCAAAACCGCAATTATGCTAATTATGAGCATCAAACCCAAGTGGCAGACATGAGTGAAAGGATCTTCTGAGCTGGACCCTCACTTTCCATTGTATGTATGAAGAACAGAAGCTACCACTCGGTGTTATCAGGCGCCCAGACTGCTGCTTACGTATAGGCTCTAATGTTCATGCCTCTCATTAAATACTTAAGATCCCCAGCACAACGAAAAAGTCTAGTGACAAGGATTTTATAGCGTATGATCTGTGAGACTAAACATTACAAATTATATCACATATATCAGAGATGATACAAAAGATCTGTAACTAGTATATATAGGCTCCATGTTCAGTTTTTAGTCGTCCATGTATCATCCTGCATACCATTACATATTACATACTACTGCCATTTTTGCCAATGGACTCGTATCTTTCATGTGTTTTAGCTCCGTTAACTAGAATTTGTATTTCATCTTTTTATTTCAATAAAAAAACAGTATTATTAGCTTTTTGTGTGGATTCTGCTAGGAAAAAATATTCCTTACTCATATCTCAGGTCCAGAATGTTAATAGGGCTAGGGTGTAATACTGTACACAACCTGTGGACTAGTGTGGTGCTGTTTTCAGAAGAAACCATCCATTTTTTTTCCAGGGAAACGCATGCCATTGATAAGCCGACCGCATGCGTTTCTCTGGATACGCATGTGCGTTCGGGCCAAGGACCGCCCCCTGTGTGCTAGCATTGGGGTATGAACGAACACCTAGCGGTACGTGTGACCGCGGCCTTAGGCCAAGGAATTACATGGGGGAAATGACAACCCTGGAGGTGCCAGCACTGTGACCCTGTTGGATTTCTGCACAAATACATTTGCTAACATGAAGTATTAACCCCTTTATGTGTAACAAAGATCAGTATGTAAGTCACTCGTGTTGTCATTCCCACAGTCTGGCAGTATAAACACTGTGTACAAACATCGGCACATGAGGACACAGGGACAATAGATGGAATCCTGGGTGATTACTGAGGCTGCGGCCTAGTCACTAAGGATAGCTGACTTATTATGAGTGGAACAATGGGGCCTGGAGTAAGGAGCGATGGTCACTGTGTGTGTACACAGAAGTGTCTCCCCAGTAACGGGCACGTTCCACTCTGACAGCAGGACGCACACTGACCAAGATGTGATCCAGCTGACAGCTCAATGCAGAAGGAGAGACACAACATGCAGGGACCCCACTCCCACCAATATGGCTCCCTGTGGAAGCCATAGTGGAGGTCACCCAATATTCCGGCTCTGACGGACACTGCAGGACACCGGAGGAGGTAAGTAAAGCTTTATTTTTTTAAACTTCCCCTCCAGCCCTTCTTCAGATTTGTTTCTAATAGTCAGACAACTCTTTAATGACACCTCTGAAGAGGCTAATGGCGTTCCAAAATAAAATTCTTAGGCTGGTGCCACACGCACGGCTGGCCGCGGCCAGATCGCATCGGCGTTTCTATGGAAACAGCTGCGATCTGGAATGAGCCGCCGGTGTTTTGCGTTAATTTAATGCAAAACACCGGCGGCTCGTTCCCGATCACAGGCGTTTCCATAGCAACGCCGATGCGATCTGGCCGTGGCCCGCCCTGGTGGGCGCGGATTTGTCTGCGTTTTCAAACGTAGACAAAGCGGTGCGTGTGGCACCAGCCTGAGGGTGATGGCACACGTGGCATTTTTGGCCGGTTTTTAAGCAGCCCGTCAAAAAACGCATGCAGTTTTTGAAAACGCATCTGTTTTTGACAGGTTTGACCAATTATCTTCATTGAAAGGGTGATGTCACATGTGGCATTTTGAACCATTTTTAAGCAAAACGCGGGCCAAAACTGATTCAAAACGGCCCGTTTTTGGGCCGTTTTTTAAGCAGTCCGTTAAAAACCGCATGCGTTTTTGACTGGTTTTCCAATTATCTTAATTAAAGCGGGTGAAAAACTCATGTATTTTTTAACGGACTGCTTAAAAACGGCCCAAAAACGGGTTCAAAACGCCACGTGTGCTGCTGGCCTAAGGGTGCCCATATTGTTGGTCATCCAGATTTTCCAGGAGGAGATATAAGTAACTTAAAGGGGTGTTCCCATTTCAGCAAATAAATGTTATTGTTTGTTTGATGAAAAGTTTAACACTTTTCCCATGTATTTTTTGTACTTTCCTCTCTGCTTTCGAGATCTCTGCTTGCTGTCATTCTGTAGAAAGCTTCTAGTGGATAGAAACCTGTCCATGGTCACACAGGCGCACAGCTCATTATATCACAAAGGTTAATCAGAGCTGATTATTAGGCCTCATACACACAAATGTATGCTACGCCCGGGCCCTGGGCTGGAGAAGGAGAGATGGAGTGCTGCTCAGCCCTCCCCTATCCACAGCGAGCCGCACAACCGTACTGTATTTCCACCAAAAGATAGAGCATATACTATCTATTTTCCACCGTCAGCATAATACGGTGACACACGTGTGCTCAACATACCGAGCCGTGAACAATGCACTTCTATTGTGGACGCATGTCGCTGCTTTTTGTATGGCTGGCATATGCCATATACGTTTGTGTGCATGGGGAGAGCAAGCTGAGATCTAGAAAACTGGTACAGAAAGTTTATTGGAAAGTTATATAACTTTTTATTATATAAAGATTAACATTTATTTGGTGAAACGAGAACACTCCTTTAAGGCAACAGAGTGTAATAAAATACAGGGCATAATTCCATGAAGGTGCATGTGCCCCCATAATGTGTAGGTGACATTGTTGCAGAGATCTGAAGTATGACGATAGATCTGGAGCAGAGATTCTGCAGAGGAACAAGTCATTCAACCTGGAACAATAAGATGTGATTAGAAGTTGTGGGCTGGCGCATTATTCAGCGCTGGAGACTGTCACTTGACAGCCACACAATGGCCATTAATGAGGGAATCAGCATTCTTCCCTGTAATGATGAGGGGAGAGCTGACACCATAAAATGATGATTCGCAGACAGTCATAAACTAACCTGAAAGCTGATCTCCAGCTCCACCCCTACACTTACACTTGTGTCCTCAAAGAGCAGAGCTGCAGTATAAAGCAAGAGGACAAACAGAAATCACACCAGGCTCTGCTACGGCAGGAGGTGGATTTTAAATATTTTCTTTGAAAAGGTATCTATGGAGAGTGTTATCTAATGCACTCCTCAGCTGTCGCAGAACATCATAATACACACCTGAGCTGTCGCAGAACATCATAATACACACCTCAGCTGTCACAGAACATCATAATACACACCTCAGCTGTCCCAGAACATCATAATAAACACCTCACCTACTGCAGAACATCATATTACATACCTCACATACTGCCGAACATCATAATACACACCTCGGCTGTCGCAGAACATCATAATACACACCTCACTTACTGCAGAACATCATAATACACACCTCGGCTGTCGCAGAACATCATAATACACACCTCAGCTGTCGCAGAACATCATAATACACACCTCACTTACTGCAGAACATCATAATACACACCTCGGCTGTCGCAGAACATCATAATACACAACTCAGCTGTCCCAGAACATCATAATAAACACCTCACCTACTGCAGAACATCATAATACACACCTCACATACTGCAGAACATCATAATACACACCTCAGCTGTCGCAGAACATCATTAATACACACCTCAGCTGTCGCAGAACATCATAATACACACCTCAGCTGTCGCAGAACATCAAAATACACACCTCAGCTGTTGCAGAACATCATAATACACACCTCAGCTGTCACAGAACATTACAATACACACCACAGCTGTCACAGAACAGTACAATACACACCTGTGCTTGTAAACAACCTGATAAATAACATGAAGGTGGCTACTTCTATAAAGGGATACATCTCTCCATCTTAGTAAACACAAGTCCAAAAGACCTTTTCCTAAATATACACCCTCGCTCTCTACATCACACGGGGCCCCGCACAAGACAGCCTGTCAGAATCTGAAGGAGGTTCTACTAATAAGCATTTATATACATAGCCTTGAAAATTGTAAGATGATTGTGGTTTCCATGCAACAGAAGATTCAAGTACTTAACACTTGAGCACAAGACCGGGCGGCTGCCGCTACCAGAGCTGATCGCAGCGGCCATCCAGATGATTAAGAGGGCATTAGAGGCACACCTCCGGCACAATGGGACCCTTTAGAGTCAATGCTAGGGACTAATAATAGCCAGCAGGGCCTGCAGAACATGTGCTGGTTATGTAACCACACAATGTCACTCACCCGCTCTCTTATAATGGCAGTCACAGCCCTACCTGTATGTGACAATGACATGTATCAAGGAGAAATTCTCACAGGCTCGGAGGGGAAAGCTCTGACATGGCTGTAGGGGGAAGGTATCTGCATGATGAGATCCTTACCATAGCCTATAACTAGTGGTATCATATCTAGTTCCCATTATCCTTGAAGATTCTCTGATGGCAATGAAACTGAAAGGAGTTTTGCTTCCACAATGAAGGTGAAGTAAAAAAAACCACATGAAATGTACTGAAACAATTCGTGGTTGTCTTGTTACCTCTGGTCAAGTAGTCATTTTTTACTCCATGTTTTACAGTTGAGTGACACTAGAGATTGGTTTTTTTATAGTCTGAACCATGGAGACACAATGGCTCACATTTATCTAAAACAGTGTAAACTGCGTTATGTATAGTTTGCCTGTACAGTGCAATTCCTGAATTGTGGCGCACGTTCTTCATGAATCTGGTTCCCCCCGCACCATTGACATAGGGTGTGGGATACAATTCTGTCGGACGCTGCATGATAAATGTGTTGCACAGTCGATAGGAACGCACCTTTCAGTACAGAATTTTGCCCCTGCATCAGTTTTTCGTCTGTCTATGCACGTTCTTTTCATTGCACATTTATAAAGTATCGCAGCTCTACTACATCCGACACAAAACTTTATAAATACAAGTGCAAACAGTCAAACAAAAAACTGGTGCAGGTGGTTTAATAAATGTGAGGTCTTACAGTACATCATAATATAAAGTTGTGTAGTGAAGCATGTACAGAACTGTGGAGGCTGGTGGGAAGGAGGTAGGAACGGACACTGTGGATGGGGCAGGTAGAAGGGAAGGCACAGGTGCTGAGTAGTAGGGAGAAGGTACAGACACTGGTGGAGCTGGAAGGAGGGTACAACAGGCTACAGGTGAAAACATGCTACAAAGAGTGCACAGACACCAGCCAGGGAATGGCTACAAGTAAGACCAGGTAGTAGCAAGGTACAGACACCACTAGTGCTGGAAGACATGGTGCAGAACTAGCATATGGTGACTACCATGAGTGTTTTCAGTTTTTATATAACACACTGTGGTGGGGGCCACCTACCTGAGCAGGTAAACTGCCCTCTCAATGTCATTCAGCTCCTCATCTACTGTCAACCTTTCAATTTCTTCAGGAGTCTGTAATTATAATGGACAAGAAGTCAGTGACTGGCGTCTACCACATTCCTCACCCCACCTATATCCACATATATAACACTGCGCTTGGGGTCACTTATATACTTTCCAGGAGATTATTATACAGATATAGACTGGGGTAATAATGATGCTGCTGCTCTATTATACAGAGTGGGGTGATGTCATCATGACAATGACATCATAGCATTCCTGCAGTTACTGAACCTATATGTATGATATAAGGTTATGGATGATAAGCAGGAAGTGAATGGTTACAGACAAAGGAGAAATGTCTGTCCTTCAGAACACTGCAGGGGTGTAGCAGCCCAATAAATACAGATCCTACCCATTATCCACCATGCAGATGAGGGAATACCGTGATGATGTCAGAGGATGATGACATCACAAGTCACCTGCACTGATTGGAGGAGCGGCAGTGACTGTGTACTGAATGTATGGAGGTTCCTAATAAGTGCTCCCCTCCCCTCACCCCGTGTCTATAATGCAGGGAAGGATTGTGAGGTCTACAATACTACAGCCCCCCAATAACTCCATCCCCCCATTTTTCTGGTGATCATCTGGTAATACAAGGTCCCTGCACTGGTGATGTAACAGGTGGGCTCCCCGATGACGTCACAGAGCACTGACATGACAGCTGTACGTACCTTGAGGCTGCGGCGCACCGGCCGCTCTATGATGGCCAGCTCCTGCAGGTCCTCGATGTATCCGAAGAGGCTGAGCTCCATCCTGGGGGAGATCAGGCAGCCGCTGCAGCCCGCATCCTCCCTGCACCGGGAGCTCTTCACATGGCGGAGATCCGAGGTGCGGGGGCGGCGGGGGAGGACCGGGGAGGAGTCTGCACCGGGGCCCGGGCGGGGGGGGAGACAACCGCGGGGGCAGTAATGAGGGGTACACTAAGCACCGGGACTCCGGAGCACGGATTTACCTGGCCGGAGGGTGTGGAGAGGAGCGGCTATTAACAGGGGAGCCCCGGCTCATAGTGTCACAACGTCCCGCCGCCACCGGGTGATGTCCTGCTGTGCGGGAGGCGGCCTGCTGCGGGTGTGCGGCGCCCGGTCTCCATAGTAACCGAGCACTGCTTACGTCACCGCCCGGACCTGTTACATACATGTTACAAGTACACACCACTACCACACTTCTACAAACTTGTATCAGTGTGGACGTGTGACATGTACATACATGTGACATGCCTACACTGCTACATACCTGTCACACGTCCAGACCTCTACATACATGAAACATGCCTACACTGCTACATAACTGTCACACGTCCAGACATCTACATACATGAAACATGCCTACACTGCTACATACATGTCACACGTCCAGACATCTACATACATGAAACATACCTACACTGCTACATACATGTCACACGTCCAGACATCTACATGCATGTAACATGCCTACACTGCTACATACATGTCACACGTCCAGACTACTACATCGGGGGGGCCATGTAACATGCCTACACTGCTACATACATGTTACACGTCCATCACATACTACTAACTGTATCAGTGTGACAGCACATACATGTAACATGCCTACACTGCTACAAAAATGTCACCGTCAGACGCTCCATGATGTAACATACCTACATGCTACATACATGACACACGTCCTGAGTGCTACATATATGTAACATGCCTACACTGCTACATACATGTCACACGTTTGACCACTACATACTTGTAATATGCCCACACTGTCTAAATACTGTCACAAGTCCAGACAAGACTACTAGTACTTATAACATGCCCACACTTTATCACATAACAATTCATACATTATGTACACGTCCCAAACTACTACATACATGTAACATTCCTACACTGCTACATACATGTCACATGACCAGACTGCTACTTACATGTAACATGCCCACACCGCTACATACATGTCACACATCCACCACTACTACTAACTTGTATCAGTGTGACATGTACATACATGTAACATGCCTACACTGCTACATACATGTCACACATCCAGACTGCTACATACATGTAACATGCTACACTGCTACTACATGTAACATGCCTACACTGCTACATACATGTCACGCATCCAGACTGCTACATACGTAACATGCCAACACTTCTAAATATGTCACACGTCCTAAGTGCTACATCAGTAACATGGGGCCTTTTTTTCTTAAACACTGCTACATACATGTCACACGTCCAGACATCTACATGCATGTAACATGCCTACACTGCTACATACATGTCACACGTCCAGACTACTACATGCATGTAACATGCCTACACTGCTACATACATGTTACACGTCCATCACTACTACTAACTTGTATCAGTGTGACATGCACATACATGTAACATGCCTACACTGCTACATAAATGTCACACGTCCAGACTGCTCCATGCATGTAACATACCTACAATGCTACATACATGACACACGTCCTGAGTGCTACATATATGTAACATGCCTACACTGCTACATACATGTCACACGTTTAGACCACTACATACTTGTAATATGCCCACACTGCTACATACCTGTCACAAGTCCAGACAGACTACTAGATACTTATAACATGCCCACACTTCTATCACATACACACTTCATCACATATATGTTACACGTCCAAACTACTACATACATGTAACATTCCTACACTGCTACATACATGTCACATGACCAGACTGCTACTTACATGTAACATGCCCACACCGCTACATACATGTCCCACATCCACCACTACTAATAACTTGTATCAGTGTGGCATGTACATACATGTAACATGCCTACACTGCTACATACATGTCACACATCCAGACTGCTACATACATGTAACATGCCTACACTGCTACATACATGTAACATGCCTACACTGCTACATACATGTCACGCATCCAGACTGCTACATACATGTAACATGCCAACACTTCTACATATATGTCACACGTCCTAAGTGCTACATACATGTAACATGCCTACACTGCTACATACATGTCACACGTTCTAAGTGCTACATGCATGTAACATGCCTACACTGCTACATACATGTCACATGTCCTAAGTGCTACATACATGTAACATGCCTACACTGCTACATACATGTCACACGCTCTAACTGCTACATACATGTAATATGCCTACACTGCTACATACATGTAACATGCCTACACTGCTACATACATGTAACATGCCTACACTGCTACATACATGTCACACCTCCAGACTACTACATCTTGTAACATGCCTACACTGCTTCATACATGTCACAAGTCCAGACTACTACATACATGTAACATGTCCACACTGCTACATACATGTCACAAGTCCAGACAGACTACTAGATACTTATAACATGCCCACACTTCTACATACATGTCACACGTCCACACTACTACATACATGTAACATTCCTACACTGCTACATACATGTCACATGACCAGACTGCTACTTACATGCAACATGCCCACACCGCTACATACATGTCACACATCCACCACTACTACTACTTGTATCGTGTGACATGTACATACAGTAACATGCCTACACACCTCCAGACTAACATCTTGTAACATTGCCCACACTTCTTCATACATGTCACAAGTCAGACTACTACTTATTTGTAACATACCCACACTGCCATACATGTCACACGTCCAGATTACTACATACATGTAACATTCCTACACTGCTACATACATGTCACATGACCGACTGCTACTTACATGTAACATGCCCACACGCTACATACATGTCACACATCCACCACTACTACAATTGTACATGTGTGACATGTCCAATACATGTACATGCTACACACTCCAGACTACATCTTTACATGTACATGCCCACACTGCTTCAATACAGTCACAAGTCCCAGACTACTACTTTGTAACATACCCACACTGCTACATACATGTCACACGTCCAGACTACTACATACATGTTACATGTCCACACTGCTACAAACAGGTCACACGTGTCAAACTCTAGACTACTAAATACTGTAACATGTCCACACTGCTAAATAAATGTCACATCTCCAGACTACTACATACATGTAACATGCTCACACTGCTAGATACACGTCCCACGTCCAGACTACTACATACACGTAACATGCTTACACTGCTACATACACGTCTTGACTACTACATACATGTAACATGCTCACACTGCTAGATACACGTCACACACAGACTACATAATAAAAAACAAAACACACACATACATGTAACATGCTACACTGCTAGATACACGTCACCACGTCCAGACTACTACATACACGTAACATGCTTACACTGCTACAAACACGTCCGACTACTACATACATGTAACATGCTCACACTGCTAGATACACGTCACACGTCCAGACTACATACATACCTGCACATGCTCACACTGCTAGATACAGTCACACTCCAGCTAACTACATATGTAAACATGCTACACTGCTACATACATGTCCGGCTACTAAATACTTGTAACATGTCACACTGCTAAATAAATGTCACATCTCCAGACTACTACATACATGTAACATGCTCACACTGCTACAACATTCTCCGGACTACTACATACATGTAACATGCTCACACTGCTAGATACACGTCACACATCCAGACTACTACATACATGTAACATTCTTACACTGCTACATACACGTCCGGACTACTACATACATGTAACATTCTCACACTGCTAGATACACGTCACACGTCCAGACTACTACATACATGTAACATGCTTACACTGCTACATACATGTCCGGACTACTACATACATGTAACATGCTTACACTGCTAGATACACGTCACACATCCAGACTACTACATACATGTAACATGCTTACACTGCTACATACATGTCCGGACTACTACATACATGTAACATGCTCACACGGCTAGATACACGTCACACGTCCAGACTACTACATACATGTAACATGCTTACACTGCTACATACACGTCCGGACTACTACATACATGTAACATGCTCACACTGCTAGATACACGTCACACGTCCAGACTACTACATACATGTAACATGCTTACACTGCTACATACACGTCCGAACTACTACATACATGTAACATGCTCATACTGCTAGATACACGTCACACATCCAGACTACTACATACATGTAACACACTATTCCCTGACACGATGTGTCAATACCTGAGCCCATGCAGTGCCAGCTACACTTTCTCCCTACTACGATCTCTGTTTGACAAAGGCCTATGTTTGGCTGAAACGTCACTAATTTGAATATGACCGCTTACTTGTAAATAAACTATTCACTTGGCATTATATATTCCAAAGGAGCGCTTGGATTATTCTTTCATTTTTTAAGTATTTGGGGTGGGAACCCTAATCCTACCTAGCACCCATAATATTCAAGGAGCAACCGAACACATCTATTAATGCCCACACTGCTACATACACATCATACATCCAGACTGCTACATACATGTAACTTGCCCACATGTCTACATACATGTCACACATCCAGACTGCTACATACATGTAACATATCCACACTGATACATGCCTGGTGTTTGTATACTCTGCTATATACATGTCACATGTACTTACATTCACACTACTACATACGGTATTTGTCCACTACATGTCTAGCATATGTCCACTCTGCTACATATATGTCCATGCAGCTACATGCTTTTTATTTATCCACACTGTTACATAGGTGTCACATGTCCAGATTACTACATGCCTACAATATGTTCACATTGCTACGTTACATGTCACATGTACACATTTTACATACATATTTCCACACACATCTAATATGTCCACTGTCTCTCTTATATGTCACACCACTAGTATGTGTCCACACCGCTACATACATGTCCCAGGTCCATACATATGTCCGGACTGCTATTTACATAACACATGCAGGTCTAGTATATTTCCACAATTCTACATACGTGATAAGCAGCGCCTGGCTTTCTCCACCGCTTAGAATTAACACCAAAAAGTTTAATCTTCCAAATGCAGGGAAATTGTTGAAAAAATACATCTGCGCCTTTTTGTTGTGTTGTTTTGTTGGTTCGGATTTTACGGCTTTCACTGGCATGACATGTCTACTTTATTCTTTGGGTTGGTACGATTACGGGGATACCAAATTTGTATAGGTTTTAAAATGTTTTCATACATTTACAAAAATAAAAACCTCCTGTACAAATTTTTTGGGGGGATTTTGCCATCTTCTGGCGCTAACAACTTTTTCACACTTCATTGTACGGAGCTGTGGGTGGAGTCATTTTTTTGCGCCTTTTGATGATGTTTAGAATGCTATCATTTCTAGGACTGTATGATCTTTTGATAACTTTTTATTGATTTTTTTATATTTTTCAAAATGGCAAAAAAGTGCCATTTTCGATTGTGTTTATGACTTTTAGGCCCCTTTCACACTTGCGTTTTTCACGCACGTTTTCTGCGCATGCTTTTGACGCGCAGAACTTGCATTGCACTCTGACCCATTGTAACCAATGGGTCTTTTCAGACTTGCATTTTTATTCACGCACACACGCGCATTTTTTTTAAATCTCGACATGCTCTACTTTTGCAAGTCACGCGCGTGAAAAACGCACCATACAGGTCTATGGAGACGCATCAAAAACGCATTGTACTCTGAGACACTTGCAAGTGCAATGCGTTTTTCACGCATCAATTGCCATAGAAAAGATAGAGCTCAGTCCTGAGTCCTTTCACACGCATTTTCTGTGCGTGAAAAACGCATTAAAATTGCATTGAAATTGCATCAAAAACGCGCGTGAAAAACTGAGACACTGAACAAACTCTGACTGAAAACTGATTGCACTCTGATGCAAAATGTGCGTTTTTCACTGACCAAACCCTGATCGCACCCTGATCAAACTCTGACGTGATCTGCAACGCAAGTGTGGAAGGGGCCTTACTGTTTATTTATATTTATGTCCGTTCGAGGGAAAGGGGGGTGATTTGAATTTTTAGGTTTTTTTAATTATAATTTTTTTTTTTACTTTTTTAAATTTTTTTATTTTTCAGACTCCCTAGGGTATTTTATCCCTAGGTTTTCTGATCGATCCTATCATATACTGCCATACTACAGTATGGCAGTATGATGGTGATTTTCCTCCTCATTCATTACAATGTGCTGATCGGAAGACGCAAGGCTGTCATGTCAACAGATCGCTGCTCCCCGATGACGTCATGGGGAGTGTCGATCCTCGGCAAGATGGCGCCGCCTTTGCGCGGCCATCTACTTGAAGCTGCCAGCAGCTTTTCCGGCGGCAATCGCCGGGATAACACCCACCCACCCACGATCCGATCACGGATGCTACCGGTAAGTCTTTGCTGCAATATGCAGATGACACTTACCGGCTATAGAGAGGGCTCAGCCCGTGAGCCCTTTCCATGCACCGGAACCCGACAGCAGTAAGGGGTTAAAGGAAATCATCAACGTAAAAACACATAAAACAACCTATAGATACTCACTCCACTTCATCTTCATCCCGGCGCTGTCTGTCACTAGGCTTAAATTCCCCCCTCTCGTGTGACGTCACCTCGAGGAAGTTGCGGAGGTGTTCATAATTAGCAGCCGGCAGCGCCGGACATCTTGACCCTGCACTCCAGACTGCTAATTATAAGTTTGATTTCTAGGTGATCAACATAAAGAGTAGCAAAGGTGAGTATTTGTAGGATTGTTATGCTTTTTACATGGTTGATTTCCTTTAATGTGTTTTTTTTTTGCAAACTGTATGCAGCTTTCATATGTCTTGCATTGAGAGGCTCCCGTTGGTACACTCTGCCGTATAGCCCCGACTGGTGGAGGCTGCAGTGATAGGTGACTTTGTGGAGCTTTCTCCCATCTTCCTACTGCAACTCTGGAACTCAGCCACAGTGATCTTGGGGGTCTTCTTTACCTCTCTCACTAAGGCTTTTCTCCCACGATTACTTACCGTATATACTCAAGCCGACCCGAGTATAAGCCGAGACCCCTAATTTTACCACCAAAAACTGGGAAAACCTATTGACTCGAGTATAAGCCGAGGGTGGGAAATGGATTGGTCACAGACCCCCCCCCCACTGAGGGCAGGGCGTATACTATAGGGGGTGGCTGGCATATTACTTGGGGGGGCACCCAAAGATGCTCTATTGATTGAGATCTGGTGACTGTGGAGGCCATTTGAGTACAGTGAACTCATTGTCATGTTCAAGAAACCAGTTGAGATGATTCCACCTTTATGACATGGCGCATTATCCGGCTGAAAGTAGCCATCAGATGTCGGTACATTTTGGTCATAAAGGGATGGACATGGTCAGCAACAATACTCAGGTAGGCTGTGGCGTTGCAACGATGCTCAATTGGTACCAAGGGGCCCAAAAGTGCCAAAAAATATTCCCCCCACCATGACACACACCACAATATTCCCCACACCATGACACCACCACAGCCTGAACTGTTGATACAAGGCAGGATGGATCCATGCTTTCATGTTTTTGACACCAAATTCTGACCCTACCTCCGAAGTCGAAGCAGAAATCGAGACTCATCAGACCGGCAACGTTTTTCCAATCTTCTACTGTCCAATTTCGATGAGCTGTGCAAATTGTAGCCTCATTTTCCTGTTCTTAGCTGAAAGATGGCACCCGGTGTGGTCTTCTGCTGCTGTAGCCCATCTGCCTCAAAGTTCGACGTACTGTGCGTTCAGAGATGCTCTTCTGCCTACCTTGGTTTTAACGGGTGGCGATTTGAGCACGTTGCCTTTCTATAGCTCGAACCAGTCTGCCCATTCTCCTCTGACCTCTGGCAATCACAAGGCATTTCCGCCCACAGACTGCCGCTCACTGGATTTTTTTTTTTTTCGGACCTTCTCGTAAAACCTAGATGGTTGTGCGTGAAAATCCCAGTAGATCACAGTTTCTGAAATACTCAGACCAGCCCTCTGGCACCAACAACCATGCCACGTTCAAAGGCACTCAAATCACCTTTCTTCCCCATGCTGATGCCGGTTTGAACTGCCGGAGATTGTCTTGACCATGTCTACATGCCTAAATGCACTGAGTTGCCGCCATGTGATTGGCTGATTAGAAATTAAGTGTTAACAAGCAGTTGGACAGGTGTACCTAATAAAGTGGCCGGTGAGTGTATATGAGCCAGATAGATACAGAAAACCTAGGAGAATTTATCATACACTGGTGTGCGGGTAGCAGGTGGCTCAGCGCACCCAAAGATGCTCTATTGATTGAGATCTGGTGACTGTGGAGGCCATTTGAGTACAGTGAACTCATTGTCATGTTCAAGAAACCAGTTGAGATGATTCCACCTTTATGACATGGCGCATTATCCGGCTGAAAGTAGCCATCAGATGTCGGTACATTTTGGTCATAAAGGGATGGACATGGTCAGCAACAATACTCAGGTAGGCTGTGGCTTGCAACGATGCTCAATTGGTACCAAGGGGCCCAAAAGTGCCAAAAAATATTCCCCCCACCATGACACACACCACAATATTCCCCACACCATGACACCACCACAGCCTGAACTGTTGATACAAGGCAGGATGGATCCATGCTTTCATGTTTTTGACACCAATTCTGACCCTACCTCCGAAGTCGAAGCAGAAATCGAGCTCATCAGACCGGCAACGTTTTTCCAATCTTCTACTGTCCAATTTCGATGAGCTGTGCAAATTGTAGCCTCATTTTCCTGTTCTTAGCTGAAAGATGGCACCCGGTGTGGTCTTCTGCTGCTGTAGCCCATCTGCCTCAAAGTTCGACGTACTGTGCGTTCAGAGATGCTCTTCTGCCTACCTTGGTTTTAACGGGTGGCGATTTGAGCACTGTTGCCTTTCTATAGCTCGAACCAGTCTGCCCATTCTCCTCTGACCTCTGGCAATCACAAGGCATTTCCGCCCACAGACTGCCGCTCACTGGATTTTTTTTTTTTTCGGACCTTCTCGTAAAACCTAGATGGTTGTGCGTGAAAATCCCAGTAGATCACAGTTTCTGAAATACTCAGACCAGCCCTCTGGCACCAACAACCATGCCACGTTCAAAGGCACTCAAATCACCTTTCTTCCCACATGCTGATGCCGGTTTGAACTGCGGAGATTGTCTTGACTCGTTCTACATGCCTAAATGCACTGAGTTGCCGCCATGTGATTGGCTGATTAGAAATTAAGTGTTAACAAGCAGTTTTGGACAGGTGTACCTAATAAAGTGCCGGTGAGTGTTATATAGCCAGAATAGATACAGAAAATCCTACCAGTTTGCAATCATCAGCTGTAAGGTGTCTGTAATGAAGCTTTAGTCAAAATCCTTGGTCCCATTACAGCAAAAGATGTTTAAACTCCAATTGTCACTGGGGTCAAAATTTTTTTTTGTCTGGATCTACAATTATAAAATATACAGTTTCGACTTACATACAAATTCAACTTAAGAACAAACCTCCGGACCCTATCTTGTACGTAACCCGGGGACTGCCTGTATTCCCAATTATCAGATTATCATGCATTTAAAACAAGAAACAAGGCCAGAATGGCAGTTTTTTTTGTCTGTTAATAATTGTTATTCATTAAGCTTTATCTACCTGAAATATTCACTACCGTATATACTCGAGTATAAGCCGACCCGAGTATAAGCCGAGACCCCTAATTTTACCACCAAAAACTGGGAAAACCTATTGACTCGAGTATAAGCCGAGGGTGGGAAATGGATTGGTCACAGACCCCCCCCAGTATATAGCCAGCCCCCTATAGTATAAGTTTTTGTGGTTTTATTCACGCACACACGGCATTTTTTTTAAATCTCGACAATGCTCTACTTTTGCAAGTCACGCGCGTGAAAACGCACCATACAGGTCTATGGAGACGCATCAAAAACGCATTGTACTCTGAGACACTTGCAAGTGCAATGCGTTTTTCACGCAAATTGCCATAGAAAAGATAGAGCTCAGTCGAGTCCTTTCACACGCATTTTCTGTGCGTGAAAAACGCATTAAAATTGCATTGAAATTGCATCAAAAACGCGCGTGGAAAAACTGAGGCACTGAACAAATCTGACTGAAAACTGATTGCACTCTGATGCAAATGTGGTTTTTCACTGACCAACCCTGATCGCACCCTGATCAAACTCTGACGTGATCTGCAACGCAAGTGTGGAAGGGGCCTTAGTTTATTTATATTATGTCCGTTCGAGGGAAAGGGGGGTGATTTGAATTTTTAGGTTTTTTTAATTATAATTTTTTTTTTACTTTTTTAAATTTTTTTATTTTTCAGACTCCCTAGGGTATTTTATCCCTAGGTTTTCTGATCGATCCTATCATATACTGCCATAATACAGTATGGCAGTATGATGGTGATTTTCCTCCTCATTCATACAATGTGCTGATCGGAAGACGCAAGGCTGTCATGTCAACAGATCGCTGCTCCCCGATGACGTCATGGGGAGTGTCGATCCTCGGCAAGATGGCGCCGCCTTTGCGCGGCCATCTACTTGAAGCTGCCAGCAGCTTTTCCGGCGGCAATAGCGGGATAACACCCACCCACCCCCAGATCCGATCACGGATGCTACGGTAAGTCTTTGCTGCAATATGCAGATGACACTTACCGGCTATAGAGAGGGCTCAGCCCGTGAGCCCTTTCCATGCACCGGAACCCGACAGCGTAAGGGTGGTTTAAAGGAAATCATCAAAGTAAAAACACATAAAACAACCTATAGATACTCACTCACTTCATCTTCATCCCGGCGCTGTCTGTCACTAGGCTTAAATTCCCCCTCTCGTGTGACGTCACCCGAGGAAGTTGCGGAGGTGTTCATAATTAGCAGCGGCCGCGCGGACACATCGACCTGCACTCCAGACTGCTAATTATAAGTTTGATTTCTAGGTGATCAACATAAAGAGTAGCAAAGGTGAGTATTGTAGGATTGTTATGCTTTTTACATGGTTGATTTCCTTAATGTGTTTTTTTTTGCAAACTGTATGCAGCTTTCATATGTCTTGCATTGAGAGGCTCCCGTTGGTACACTTGCCGTTAGCCCCGACTGGTGGAGGCTGCAGTGATAGGTGACTTTGTGAGCTTCTCCCATCTCTACTGCAACTCTGGAACTCAGCCACAGATGATCTGGGGGTCTTCTTTACCTCTCTCACTAAGGCTTTTCTCCCACGATTACTTACCGTATATACTCAAGCGACCCGAGTATAAGCCGAGACCCCTAATTTTACACCAAAAACTGGGAAAACCTATTGACTCGAGTATAAGCCGAGGGTGGGAAATGGATGGTCACAGACCCCCCCCCCCAGTAATAGCCAGCCAGCCCCCTATAGTATACAGCCTGCCTCAGTAGTATACAGCCATCCCAGCCTGCCCCAGTAGTATACAGCCACCCCAGTGCCCTCAGTGATACAGCCTCCAGCCTGCCCCAGTAGTATACAGCAACCCAGCCTGCCCCCGTAGTACAGCCATCCCGCTGCCCCAGTAGTATACAGCCACCCCAGCCTGCTCCCAGTAGTATACAGCAACCCCAGCCTGCCCCAGTAGTATACAGCCACCCCAGCCCTGCCCCCACGTAGGTTACAGCACTGCCCAGCCTGCCCCCAGTAGTAAACAGTCAGCCCAGCCTGCTCCCAGTAGTATACAGCACTGCCAGCCTGCCCCCAGTAGTATACAGCACTGCCCAGCTTGCCCCCAGTAGTATACAGCACGCCAGCTTGCCCCCCAGTAGTTTACAGCACGGCCAGCTTGCCCCCAGTACTAACAGCATGCCCAGCTTGCCCCCAGTAGTAAACAGCATGCCCAGCTTGCCCCAGTTGTATACAGCACAGCCCAGCTTGCCCCCAGTAGTATACAGCACTGCCCAGCTTGCCCCAGTGTATACAGCACTGCCCAGCCTGCCCCCAGCAGTATACAGCACAGCCAGCTTGCCCCAGTAAATATACAGCCAGCCCAGCATTAAAAAAAAACAAAACTTATATACTCACCCTCCGGTGGCCCGATCTGCAGCGCTGCTCCCCCGATGTCCCGGCGGGTCCTCTTCTGGCTTCCACGCCCGTGTTCTGTACATCGCGCTGGGCGCCGCCATGCTGTCCGGGCGCCGCTGATGACGTCATACTAGGCGCGCCTGGAGCAGCGGAGCAGCTGGCGGGCCTAGTATGACGTCATCAGCGGCGCCCGGGGGAGACAGCAATGGCGGCGCCCAGCGCGATGTACAGAGCGCAGAAGAGGCACGGGAAGCCAGAAGAGGACATCGGGCGGGGGAGCAGCGCTGCAGAAGAGGACATCGGGGGAGCCAGAAGAGGACATCGGGGGAGCAGCACTGCAGATCGGGGCCACCGGAGGGTGAGTATATAAGTTTATTATTTTTTAAGTATTTTTTAACTCGTTGTGACTCGTGTATAAGCCGAGGGGACATTTTTCAGTACATTTTTTGTGCTGATAAACTCGGCTTATACACGAGTATATACGGTAGATTGACTGGACGGCCTGGTAGAGGAAGAGTTGTGGTGGTCCCAAACTTATTCCAGTTAAGAATTATTGAGGACAGTGTGCTTGAGGACTGCAGTTCCATAGACCTCATGATTCATGTACTTTGATATGCACTGTGAGGTCTTATATAGACAGGTGTGTGCCTTTCCTAATCAAGTCCAATCAGTTTAATTAAACACGGTTGGACTCCAATGAAAGAGTAGAACTATCTCAAGGAGGATCAGAAGGAAATGGACAGCATGTGAAATAAATATATCACAGAAAATGGTCTGAATACTTATGACCATTTGATATTTCAGTTTTTCTCGTTTAAGGGTGATGGCACACGTGGCGTTTTGAACCCGATTTTGATCTGTTTTTAAGCAGTCTTAAAAAACGCATGCGATTTTTGAAAAACGGATGTGTTTTTTGATAATGCATCCATTTTTGACCGGACCAATTATCTTTATTAACCCCTTAATGCTCTGCGCCGTAACTCTATGGCGCAGAGGTGCAGGGTATGTATGAAGAGGGCTCACGGGCTGAGTCCTCTTCATACAAGGGTGGGGGTTGTTGCATATTGCAGCAAACCCCCACCGCTAATAACCGCGGTTGGTGCTTGCACCGATCGCGCCTATTGACCCTTCCGTTGCCGCCGGCAAAGTCGCTGGCGGAATTTAACGGCGGCGCGTGGGGGAGGCGATCGGTTGCCATTGGTAGCCTCGGGTCTTTGTTTGACGCGAGGCTAAATGGCTTCTGCAGATTTGTTACAATGAGCCAGTGGCTCATTGTAACGCATAACATGCAAAAATGCCATATATTGCAGTACAGAAGTATTGCAGTATATGGTAGGAACGATCTGACCATCTAGGGTTAATGTACCCTAGATGGTCTAAGTTTTTGTGGTTTTATTCACGCACACACGGCATTTTTTTTAAATCTCGAAATGCTCTACTTTTGCAAGTCACGCGCGTGAAAAACGCACCATACAGGTCTATGGAGACGCATCAAAAACGCATTGTACTCTGAGACACTTGCAAGTGCAATGCGTTTTTCACGCAATTGCCATAGAAAAGATAGAGCTCAGTCGAGTCCTTTCACACGCATTTTCTGTGCGTGAAAAACGCATTAAAATTGCATTGAAATTGCATCAAAAACGCGCGTGAAAAACTGAGGCACTGAACAAATCTGACTGAAAACTGATTGCACTCTGATGCAAAATGTGGTTTTTCACTGACCAACCCTGATCGCACCCTGATCAAACTCTGACGTGATCTGCAACGCAAGTGTGGAAGGGCCTTAAGTTTATTTATATTATGTCCGTTCGAGGGAAAGGGGGGTGATTTGAATTTTAGGTTTTTTTAATTATAATTTTTTTTTTACTTTTTTAAATTTTTTTATTTTTCAGACTCCCTAGGGTATTTTATCCCTAGGTTTTCTGATCGATCCTATCATATACTGCCATAATACAGTATGGCAGTATGATGGTGATTTTCCTCCTCATTCATACAATGTGCTGATCGGAAGACGCAAGGCTGTCATGTCAACAGATCGCTGCTCCCCGATGACGTCATGGGGAGTGTCGATCCTCGGCAAGATGGCGCCGCCTTTGCGCGGCCATCTACTTGAAGCTGCCAGCAGCTTTTCCGGCGGCAATAGCGGGATAACACCCACCCACCCCCAGATCCGATCACGGATGCTACCGGTAAGTCTTTGCTGCAATATGCAGATGACACTTACCGGCTATAGAGAGGGCTCAGCCCGTGAGCCCTTTCCATGCACCGGAACCCGACAGCGTAAGGGTGGTTTAAAGGAAATCATCAAAGTAAAAAACACATAAAACAACCTATAGATACTCACTCACTTCATCTTCATCCCGGCGCTGTCTGTCACTAGGCTTAAATTCCCCCTCTCGTGTGACGTCACCCGAGGAAGTTGCGGAGGTGTTCATAATTAGCAGCAGGCCGCGCGGACACATCGACCTGCACTCCAGACTGCTAATTATAAGTTTGATTTCTAGGTGATCAACATAAAGAGTAGCAAAGGTGAGTATTTGTAGGATTGTTATGCTTTTACATGGTTGATTTCCTTAATGTGTTTTTTTTTGCAAACTGTATGCAGCTTTCATATGTCTTGCATTGAGAGGCTCCCGTTGGTACACTTGCCGTTATGCCCCGACTGGTGGAGGCTGCAGTGATAGGTGACTTTGTGAGCGTTCTCCCATCTCACTGCAACTCTGGAACTCAGCCACAGATGATCTGGGGGTCTTCTTTACCTCTCTCACTAAGGCTTTTCTCCCACGATTACTTACCGTATATACTCAAGCGACCCGAGTATAAGCCGAGACCCCTAATTTTACACCAAAAACTGGGAAAACCTATTGACTCGAGTATAAGCCGAGGGTGGGAAATGGATTGGTCACAGACCCCCCCCCCCAGTAATAGCCAGCCAGCCCCCTATAGTATACAGCCTGCCTCAGTAGTATACAGCCATCCCAGCCTGCCCCAGTAGTATACAGCCACCCCAGCTGCCCTCAGTAGATACAGCCATCCAGCCTGCCCCAGTAGTATACAGAACCCAGCCTGCCCCGTAGTACAGCCATCCCGCTGCCCCAGTAGTATACAGCCACCCCAGCCTGCTCCCAGTAGTATACAGCAACCCCAGCCTGCCCCAGTAGTATACAGCCACCCCAGCCCTGCCCCCACGTAGTTACAGCACTGCCCAGCCTGCCCCCAGTAGTAAACAGTCAGCCCAGCCTGCTCCCAGTAGTATACAGCACTGCCAGCCTGCCCCCAGTAGTATACAGCACTGCCCAGCTTGCCCCCAGTAGTATACAGCACGCCAGCTTGCCCCCCCAGTAGTATTACAGCACTGGCCAGCTTGCCCCCAGTACTAACACATGCCCAGCTGCCCCCAGTAGTAAACAGCATGCCCAGCTTGCCCCAGTTGTATACAGCACAGCCCAGCTTGCCCCCAGTAGTATACAGCACTGCCAGCTTGCCCCAGTGTGATACAGCAATGCCCGCCTGCCCCCAGCAGTATACAGCACAGCCCAGCTTGCCCCAGTAATATACAGCCAGCCCAGCATAAAAAAAAAAAAAAACTTATATACTCACCCTCCGGTGGCCCCGATCTGCAGCGCTGCTCCCCCGATGTCCCGGCGGGTCCTCTTCTGGCTTCCGCGGCCGTGTTCTGTACATCGCGCTGGGCGCGCCATGCTGTCCGCGCGCTGATGACGCATACTAGCGCCCTAGCGCGGAGCAGCTGGCGGCCTAGTATGACGTCATCAGCGGCGCCCGGGGGAGACAGCAATGGCGGCGCCAGCGCGATGTACAGAGCGCAGAAGAGGCACGGAAGCCAGAAGAGGACATCGGGGGAGCAGCGCTGCAGAAGAGGACATCGGGGGAGCAGCACTGCAGATCGGGGCCACCGGAGGGTGAGTATATAAGTTTATTATTTTTAAGTATTTTTTAACTCGTTGTGACTCGTGTATAAGCCGAGGGGACATTTTCAGTACATTTTTTGTGCTGATAAAATCGGGTATACACGAGTATTACGGTAGATTGACTGGACGGCCTGGTAGAGGAAGAGTTGTGGTGGTCCCAAACTTATTCCAGTAAGAATTATGAGGACAGTGTGCTTGAGGACTGCAGTTCCATAGACCTCATGATTCATGTACTTTGATATGCACTGTGAGGTCTTATATAGACAGGGTTGTGCCTTTCCTAATCAAGTCCAATCAGTTTAATAAAACACGGTTGGACTCCATGAAAAAGTAGAACTATTCAGGAGGATCAGAAGGAAATGGACGCATGTGAAATAAATATATCACAGAAAATGGTCTGAATACTTATGACCATTTGATTTTTCAGTTTTCTCGTTTAAGGGTGATGGCACACGTGGCGTTTTGAACCCGATTTTGATCTGTTTTTAAGCAGTCTTAAAAAACGCATGCGATTTTGAAAAACGCATGTGTTTTTTGATAATGCATCCATTTTGACCGGACCAATTATTTTATTAACCCTTAATGCTCTGCGCCGTAACTCTATGGCGCAGAGGTGCAGGGTATGTGATGAAGAGGGCTCACGGGCTGAGTCCTCTATACAAGGGTGGGGTTGTTGCATATTGCAGCAAACCCCCACCGCTAATAACCGCGGTTGGTGCTTGCACCGATCGCGCCTATTGACCTTCCGTTGCGCCGGCAAAGTCGTGCGGCGGAATTTAACGGCGGCGCGTGGGGGAGGCGATCGGTTGCCATTGGTAGCCTCGAGGTCTTGTTTGACGCGAGGCTAAATGGCTTCTGCAGATTTGTTACAATGAGCCAGTGGCTCATTGTAACGCATAACATGCAAAAATGCCATATATTGCAGTACAGAAGTATTGCAGTATATGGTAGGGACGATCTGACCATTAGGGTAATGTACCCTAGATGGTCTAAAAAATAGTGAAAAATTTTTTTTTTTAAAGTTTAAAAAATTAATAAAATATTAAAAATTCAAATCACCCCCTTTCCCTAGAACTGATATAAAACATAATAAACAGTAAAAATCACAAACATATTAGCTATCGCCACGTCCCAAAATGCCCGATCTATCAAAATATAAAAACGGTTACGGCCGGCAGTGACCTCCGAGACGGGAAATGGCGGCCAAATGTCCGAAATGCGACTTTTACACCTTTTTACATCACATAAAAAATGGAATAAAAAGTGATCAAAATGTCGCACAGTCCTTAAAATGGTAGCAATGCAAATGTCGGCTAATTTCGCAAAAAAAGACAACTCACACATCTCTGTACCCCAAAGTATGAAAAAGTTTTTAGCGTTTTTCTTTTTTGTACACATTCGTTTAATTTTTGAAAATGTATTAAAACGCAATAAAACCTGTATAAATTTGGTATCACCGTCATTGTACCTAACCAAAGAATAAAGTAGAGGTGTTATTTGGAGCGCACAGTCAAAGTCGTGAAAACTGAGCCCACAAGAACGTGACGTGCGTTTTTAAAAAAAATTTTTTTCACATTTGGAATTTTTTTCCAGCTTCGCAGTACACGGCATGTTAAAATAAATAACATTACGGGAAAGTAAAATTTGTTACGCACAAAATAAGCCCTGGTCTGTACGCGTAAAAATGAAACAGTTATGGATTTATGGATTTTTGAAGATGGAGAGCGAGAGATGAGCGAAAAAAACGCATTTGTTTTTTAACAGACTGCTTAAAAATGGCCCAAAAAGGGGTTCAAAACGCCACGGGTGGCATCACCCTTACACATTACAAAAATGTACAAAAATGTTACTGTAGCTATACATAGGTCCCCATTAACTGCAATAACATCCACCTTCGCAACATACATTTCAGCGGGTCCCGCTTTCATTGGAAGTGATTGATTTTTACATGCAAAACACCTGGTGGTCATTCCAGAACAATGGGGCAGATTTATCAAGCTGTCTAAAAGTCAGAATATTTCTAGTTGCCCATGGCAACCAACAGCTCAGCTTTCATTTTACCAGTGTTCATGAATATTTTAAAGGGGCGCTGTGATTGGTTGCCATGGGCAACTAGAAATATTCTGACTTTCAGACAGCTTGATAAATCTGCCCCATTGTTCTGGAATGACCACCAGGTGTTTTGCATGTAAAAGCCCCTCCCAGTTGCGTTTTCCAATAGCATCAAAACGCGTCCAAAAACCGTCTGTGAACAGCCAGCTTCTTAAGCACTTATATTTTGTGGCTTATCCTCTATGTGGAGAGTGTCATTGACTGCCTTCTGGACATCTGTCAAGTACATCCGTACATGTTCTATCTTTCCCCTTGTTTACAGCCGGGCGTCATACTTCGCTGCTCACCTCTCCAGCGTGCGGCACTGAAATTGCATGCGTTATTGCATGTCTACCATGCGTTTGGCTGGTTTGAATCTGTTTTTATTCATTTCTTCATTTGTGTATTAACATTTTCACAGAAGAGTGAAGAAATCAGGCGATACCATTTTGAGGCTAACTGAGTATATTTGATGGTGAGCTTTCAAGAATACTAGTACTCTTCGTCAGACATGAAACAGAATATTCACAGCATTTTATACACACTAGGCTGTGATCAACAAAGGATATTTTAAAAAATCTTTAAAACATCAAATTGATAGGCAACAGGACGGCAACAAACAGACTAAAAACCTGTGAGGCAAGAGAGTCCTGGCTCTTATCTGCTTGTGGCCTTCAGGTCAGAGGTAGGAGGTCATGAAGCTGGCATGAATGTTAGGACCACTTTGTAAGGTGTTGAATCTCCTCATTAATTTATACTCCCATTCTCTCCTCTCCCTCTGTGTCTTTTACATTTGTGTTTACAAAACGCATGATAACAAAGTGTTAACATGTGCTTGTTATTAACACTTTTGGAAAACATTGTGTTAACAGAAGTAAACAGTAATGTAAGTAGGCAAATCACCTCTCCTCAATGCAATGAAAACCAAAACGTATCGCGTGAACACTCCCTGAGGGACATAAAATGCTTATGAAGCCTTTGCAGGTGTTTTGGGTTCATTATTTTAATTTTCGAAAATGATGGGGGCATTTTTCAAACTTTTTTTTTTGTGTGTGCCATTATAGCATTTTTGCACCTTTTTGGAGTTTGTTGCCAAAAGTTCACATGTTTCTTTTTGTTCACTGTTGCGTCTGATTTCTCATGTTAGATGTATGAAAATGTTGCAATTTTGTTGAAAATCTGTTAAAAAAGTTGCAAAACCATTCCAGCTCACTACTTGCTTCCTTCATGTTAAACGATGACGAGCATCACATCCCTGGTTGTTTCTAGGTTGTAACTAAAATGTTATTAATAGGTTACTAAAAGCTACTACTTTTTTGGCTTTCCTAAAGGATTTTTTACGGGTTACTTGGGCGCTAGCAGTGTTGCTGGCTATATCTATTGTATGATAACATTTCTTATGTTAATTTCCTTGGATGGTCTAGACATTTTGTGAAGGTTTGTTAATTGAGCCAGACTCCAGAAGTGGTGGTCAGATTTATGAAGTGAGAGTTTTCAACAATATCTTGGAAATTAAAAAAAAAACAAAAAAAAACAATGCTGTCCCCTAGTGGCACAGGAAAGACTTTGGAATGCCTGCCTTGTGGTAAATTTGCCTCATTGTGCGGCTTGAACCCTACTCCTAACTTAAAATCTTTGAGGTCGGTGACACACGTGGCGTATTTGGTGCCATTTTTTTTCAATGTGTTTTTGTATCCTTGTAAAACGCATCAGTTTTGCATATCACTAGTTAACATATTAATAGTTCTGCTTTGCTTTCTTGATATGTAGGCCTCCTGTCTTTCACCTCCTCTGCCAGACATTCCTGATCATAAAATGGCCGCAGATGAAGGGTCATGTGATCTCTAACTGTCCATAAACAAACGGTAGTTTGAGATCACGTGACCCTACATCTGTAGCCATTTTATGGACAGGAATGTCTGGCTGGTGAGGTAAAAAAAACAGGAGGCTTCACTCTAGAAAGCGGTGTAGAACTAATAATATATGTGTACTGGTGAATTACCTTATATCCTGTCCCCCAGACTTACACATTACAGGATTACAAAATATATGAGGTAAAGTGGCCAACATCCCACTTCTGGCACCGGCTCACGTACAGAACCGGCACCAGAAGCGACTGTCAGCTGTATATCACAGCTAACACCGCGCTCTAACACCCACAATCAGAGCCAGGTCCGATCGTGAGTGTTAACCCCTTGTACACCGCGGGAGAAATTGGGTATATCAAACTTTGTGGAGCCTTTTTTCATTTAATCCATTGCAAATGTTTAATTTTCCACCCAAAATGAATGTGTTGTCAAAGAATATTACAATTTGTAGACCGCACCTCCATTTGCCATTCTTAAAAGTGGTTTTTCATACTTTGAGGGGTGTAGTTTCCATATTGGGGTAAATTACGAGTCTCTCTATTATTTAGGCCTCTCACAGTCAATTAAAAATTGTGTAGTCCATCTAAATACAGGTTTTGGTGATTTTCCTAAAAGTTTTAAAAAATGCACACAAATCTGAGCCTCAAAACATTCTAGTAAAATATGTGGAATCTTAAAAACCATCCAACATAAAGCAGACAATTAGGAAATGTAAGATATGAATTTATTTGGGTGCTATGACTATCTGCCTCAAAAGTAGAGAATTTAGAACTTTGAAAATAAAGAATGTTTCCAAATTTTTGCCAAATTTCGTTTTTTTCATATTTATTTAAACACAAAAGATATCATCCAAATTTTTGGACTCATTTGAAGTACAATGTGTTACGAGAAAAGAAAATCAAAATCCCCTAGATATCTAATAGCGTTCCAAAGCTACAACCACTTATAGTGACACAGGCCAGAGGCCAAAATAGAGTCTTGAAGAGCTTGATACTCTTATGCTATCCTTAGATATTATTGAGAACCTACCAAATTTATAAGAGGTTATGAATAAGTCTCTACTTATCTGTCCTGCTCTGTCCCATATATAATGAAATTGCAGTGGTATAAAGAGGAAACACAATGAAGTGTCCAGTTATGGGCATTCCGGCTCTTTTCAGTGAGCTGGATCATTAGGCTCTGCTCACTGAAAAGAGTTTACTAAGTGACCGGCTTCCTGCCCGGAAATGACTTGTGCAGGGTGATTTTATTAGAAAAGGGATGGGTCAAGTGAAAAGAGGAGAGACCCCAAAAAACATCAGATGTCCTGTCCTCCTGCCTGACCCGACCCTCTTCACTATAATTTGACAGGAACTGCTGACTAGATCAGCTCCATAGCACCTCCTTCCCTAAGAAGAAAGTGACCCATCACTACCAGTGTGGAGAGAGTGCGAGTTTGGCAGAAACACATTTCCAATCTGAAGCTCTGCTTCTTTTTATAAAGCTGCTATATTTAGCTTTCGTTTAGGACTGCAGCAGCCGCAATGCATTTAATAAGTCAAGTGGATTACTTATAGACATGATCTTCTAGTCTTCCTCTGTGAGAAGGAGCAGCAACGTCTTCCCAAGGTCGCAAAGAAAAGAAAATCGTTAGGTGTTTGCCCACTAATGATCCTTGTGCTGTATCTGAATGATAGGGGCTAAGTGTCTTATTGCTGGGATAGCCTGAAGGCTCTAGTATCAGCCCCTTCTAAAATACTACATATAGGGGAACATTTACTTAACTGGTCCTGCGCGATCCCGATCCGCACTGTCCGACGAGGATGAAGTCCGGCACGATTCACTAAGATCGTGCACCCGATATCCTGCATGTGTCGCTTCCCGGCTCAGGTCCGCCGGAGTTCACCTTATTTTTCCTGTTGTATGTGAGTGCACGTCTTGAATTTTAAATCCCACGCTTAGTCCGTATCAGTCGGGTTGTCCGACGGCCACGCCCCGATTTGTGTAAGATAAAAATCGGCGCCAAAAGCCCCTGTTAAATGGAAATGCGGTGTGCCGACCCTTAGTAAATGTGCCCCATAGTCTATACAAGTCTGTAAATGTGTCTAAATGTTTTTTTCTGTGGGTTCCCACGTGTTGTTTTTGTCTTGTTTTTAAACTCATTCAAAATGCAAATGGGAAATGTTAAAGATCTTTATCAAGGACTCAAACAACCCTTCTCAGTTGTAAGGTGACTTCCGAATTGACGGCTATAATCAAAATGGCTACTGGTACTGGGATGAGAGCAGACACCAAGACACATACTCCAGTCTCTTAGAAAATGCAGACTCACAATGTTTATTAGCGCGCAACCGCATATATAAATAACAGAAAATGATCTGCATAGGGGTGTGAAAAGGTGATAAAATACTGCAATGCTATTGGCCAGATTGAATATCTCCCCATAAATTCACTTTCCCAAAACATGCAGATGAACTTTACATATTATTTCTCAATCAGATGAAATTGCATTTGCAATTTGGAAATGCATTTGCATTTTGGGCAAACCCCTTCCCACTTTGGTTTTGCATGCGTTTAAATACGCAACAAAAACACCATGTGGGAACTCACCCTTCCATTTAATCTCCCCTCCTCAGACCTGCTCTGAGGACTTGTATAAGGTACTATTAGGCCACGCTCACATGTCACATTTACATTACGTTTTGTAAACTCAAATGTTAACAATAATGAAATCGGTGAATCACCTCTCAGCTGTTTTAATGCGTTTCAAAACAATGTAAACGCAACATCTGAACGTGCCCTTGCAGGCTGTATTACAACCTGATCGTTCGGGGCCCAACCGCTGACACTCATACTGATCATGAGAATGGGGGACCCATTCTCACTAATAATGCAGTCACACTGTGCTTTCTTGGTGCGTTTGGTTGGTTCAAATCAGTTTTTGATGTGTTTTTAACATTTTCCCAGCTGCTTACACTTCCAGAAATAAAGAAAAACGCATTCAAACCAGCCAATGGTAAATGTTCAAAAGCATATGTTTTCAATGCATTAAAAACGCACCAAGAACGAATCGTGTGACCACACCCTGGGGTGTGGTTACACGTCGTGTTTAACGCATGAAGAGTGATTTGCCTAACTAAACAGCTGTTAACACTTGTGTTTACAAAATGCAACCATTAACGTATTGTTAACACATGCGTCAACATTGCGTTATCGGGCTGATCATATACGCCCAGCTCCCGTTGTTTTGCATATAGACTATATGAGACAACGGGTGCTGGTTGACCATCGCATGCGTTTGCTTAGAAACGCATATTCAAACGGCACTGGCATGCCCCTGTGCGCTGTGAATTCATTTCAAAATGGAACCAAAGCGCTATCATGTGACAACACTCTTCAGTCCGGTGACACACGTGGTGTTTCCGTTGCATTTTCTCATTGCGTTTTTGCATCCTTGGTTTTTCAAATTGTATTATTGTAAAAGTGTCTTTACATGGCATATACTCCATTGCCTTTGCACACTAATGTCAGCCCACCACTGCTGTGAGCTCTGAAGAAGCAGGAGGGAGGAGCTGTACAAGAGCACACAGGTGGTGGCCAAGAGCTGTGGAGTAAGTAGCACAGACAAGTCACACATTGTTTTTTGAAATGCATCCATCCCAAGCCCAACCCCTGGGACTACACAGAGGATTCTGTCAGGGTGCAAGGTAAGTTATAACACACAATTATATTGGAATGGAAATGCTTAGAAAAGGCAGAGAGCTATGTGTGCAATGCAGGTGTGATGTGCTTCTGCAACCTGTCGTGAAAATGAGGTCACTGGTGACAGGTTCTCTTAAGTTCAGTGTCTCCTTTTTTCTCCCTATTCATCTAAGCACCCAATTAGGGGCGTTTGGACTCTCAGAAGGGTTATTAAAGGTAATCTACCATCAAACTCAAGCATGATAAACCAGGGACACCTACTCATAGATCCAGGCACAGTGATTGTGGTCATCTTCTTATATTTGTTAAACATGGCCTCCTTGGCAGTCGAGGCATTTGAATTATATTTAGTTAGCAGTCCTTTCCAATCGCTCTCCTTCACTGTTTTGCATGTAAATCCATAGCAGTTGTAGAATATCCAACTGGGACATAGTATGCATAAGTCATATTACAGTCATAGAACACTTAAAAATGACAGGGTGAGTCAAATAGCAGTAGTTTTGTGGTGCCTGGAATGGAATTGATACATTTCAGTAAGTGGCCAACTTAATGACTGGGTGTAAGTCCAGGTAACTGTTTTTTAGTTTGGGGACTCCCTACTCCACATCATCAGGATCTCAAACATGGGGGATCCATACCATTTACCATTTAACACATTGGTTATTCATCAACTAGCAGATTGTGCCTCAAACAGAGTCGTGAGTAGTGTGTCTCACCCGAGTCATACATCCTTTCAAACTTGTCTGGACATTTTATGTTTTAGTATATGAGGGCCTCATATGGCAGCATTTTAATAAGAGCGCCTTCCACATTCGCAGTTGGAGGACTTGGGTCATACCACTGTAGTTCAATGAACTTTCTTGCCATGAATAATGCTTCTTGTAGGAAAATGGGATGGTAACGAGTCCATTGCTCCTCAGATAGAATTCCTAGAAGGCACACTTCAGGCACACAAAAGACAGTCAATTCAATAAGGTTTGTAAGAAAGTCTGTGACTCACTTCCAATATCATGCTATTGTGTCACATTCCCATATTATGTGCATAAAATCAGCTTCCAAGGAGCCACATCTAGGACAGGCGGAAGAATGCACTCTATACATTTTCTGCATGCCATACCAGGGTATGCCTGATCAAATATGTACAATATACGTCATACGATTATCATCCATTATCATACGTCATACGATTATTCATGGATGGGGACACTCTGGTGTGGGAGGTCACTAAGTCGGAGCCTATCTCCTCCGCGGGTGATTGTATAAGTTGCTTCCATCGAGTCAGGGTGCGTGGTGGACAGTATTCTGCTTTCTGCACATTCGGGTGTGTGTATAGAGACGAAATTAAGACCCATGGACCCTGTGTTCTATAAATGCCTGAATATCGGTGGGTGATTTTGTTGCAAATTGGGAGCCTAGGGCATGCCAAAGTTAAAAGTATTTGTAGAAACAATTTTGGTCTAATTCATGTTTTGCTCTTTGATCTGAAAAGGAAGCCAGTACACCATTGGTATAAATGTCTGCTAAAAGACATATTCCTGCTCGCCTCCAGCCCTTCGCACCCCTCCAGGTTTTCTATGTGTGGCAACGCCGCATTCTTCTACAAGGTCATTTTGGCTATGGTATCCCTAAAAAATATGGGAGTTGCTTTGTCCGTTGCCAGACCTGCAGATCAAGCCTGTGGATGGGTATTTTGCAATCTGGGGGTGCCCTCTAATATGGACCAGAAGGTAAGAGCCCACCTGTTCAGAGTTGGAGAAGTCGCCCAGCATGACCCAGTGAAATAAGTATTGCAGCTAACCTGCTAGATAATACAAGTAGAAGTCGGGGAGCTCCATTCCAGCATGTTCTCTAGGCCTTTGCAGAGTTTGTAAGCTAAGTTTCGATCTGGATTTCCCCTATATAAATTTGGCAGTGTTGGAGTGTAGTTCCACAAAATCTCTTGGGGACCGGCAACGCAGCATGCTGGAGGATATACAGACATTTTGGTAAAATTATCATCTTCACTGGGGTTAGGCGACCTGCGGCTGAGAGGGGCAGTGACTTCCATGCTCTGTATTTCGTTCTGATAAAGGCTATTAAGGGGGTCTGTAATATGTTGTAAGGAATGTTGGTGAAGTTTAGTAATCATGATCCCCAAATACTTGAACTGGGTGGCCACTGTGAGGCCAGAGAACGTTTCGGGTCCTCTCCATGGGGTAGGTCCTAATGGAATATATCCTGATTTGGACCAGTTTATCTGTAGGCTTGAGTACAAGCCGAATGTATTTATGATTTCCATAGCCCTTGGGAGCGTGGAAGCTGTATTAGAGAGAGAAAAAGGACCATGTCATCTGCATGTAAGCCCTCCCTACTTCCCACAACAATCCCCATATACTCTGGACCCCTTCTCAGTTTGATGGCTAAAAGGTCTATTACCAGAAGGGGGGATAGCGGGCACCCATGGCGTGTTCCCCTGTACAGATGGAATTCTGAGGTGAGGAAGCCATTCAGTAGTAATTTACTTCTTGGCGATCTATAGAGCATAAAGATCCATTTACGGAAGATTGGGTCCAAATTTAAAAAGGCCCAAACATTCCATTGAAAAAGGGCCACTCTACCAAATCAAATGCTTTGGTGTCTAAAGAGGCCAGGACCCAGTCCCCTTCCCTCCATTGACCAGGATGAACGAGTACCTGCACTAGTCCTAAGTTGTCTGTAGTAGAGCGACCTGGCATAAAGCCGTATTGATCTCGGTGTATAAGTGACAATATAACCATGTTCAGTTTGGTCACCAGAACCCAGGTAAGGATTTTGTAATCTGAAATTAGTAAGGCTATTGGCCTATATGACCCACACTCCAAGGGGTCCTTGTCCATTTTCAGCAGTACAACTACCGTGGCTTCTGAGAGATAACCTGGCAGTCTCCCGTCTAGAAAGGATTCAGTATACATTTTAAAAGTATAGGGAGTAGCTGTTCTTTGTATTAGCTATATACTTCCTTTGGCAAGCCATCTGGGTCCTATTTAGGGAGGTTGCATCTAGATCAGTATAGAATTGAGTAGACCTGGACTCCCCCAAACCTGTCTCCCTGGTGTGCCCCCAAAAATGACTGTAGATGTGTTGGTTTATGCTGTTGTGGTCCCAGAAGGTCCAGCCAGAAAGCATGTATGCAAAGTCTATGAACTGCTGAATGATTGGTACCATTAATGATGTATAATATAGGGGAGTGGTCTGATGATCCCTAGGCAGATAGTTAATAGATTTTATGCACGTTGATGGGGTCACTGAGCCCACTATGTAGTCTATACGTGACCGAGAGTTATAGGTTGCACTACGACACAAGTAGACTTGGTCTGTTGGGTGTAAGTGCGTCCAGAAGTCAAGCCGGCCCATTTCCATGAGGAAGGGTTCTAATATGTTGGATGCTGGTGATGGTTGTAGCGTGAGGATTTGCTGCTGCAAACAAAGCCGCTTTTTGTAGTAGGCCTCTAGAGGCAGATTGTAAATAAAGAAGGGAGCCCCTTCTATGCACGCATGTACAAATATATAACAGACAACCCTCATCATCTACCTGGCAGGACAGTGTTTCCCAGTGCAGGGATCTGTGTATTAAAAGTGATACCCCCTAGAAGCAGACGTATAACAGGAGTGTTGTGCTCATGCTTGATTTTGATGCTAAATTTACTATGGTGTACAATCACAGCTCAATTCAGGTTCAGATTTGAACTTTACATAACTAATATTAAAATCGGACAGAGATCACGACAGAAACCACCAGATGTTTTTTTGCTAGCAGCCTATAGCTTTGATCTACACGTAAATCAAAGGCACTAAGGGTGGTGGCACACGTGGCGTTTTGAACCCATTTTTAGTCATGCGTTTTCAGCCCGTTTTTGTACGTTTTTAATTAAGATAATTGGAAAACACTGACAAAAACTGATGCATTTTCAAAAAACGCATACGTTTTTAAAATGTTTGCGGTTTTTAATGGACTGAAAAACGAAAACGCCGCAAGTGCCACCACCCTTAAAGGGAAAAAAAACATTATAATTTAGGTTCTTTCCAAATATTTGATGTTGTTATAATACTGTTATATCCCTGGATACTCCATGTGCAAGAAGTAAAATCCATGTCCTCCAAAACTTGCTCAAATGGGGAAGGTGTGATGAAATGGGTGTAGGTCTAAAATACAGCTTTGGTCGTGCTTTACATACCAGAAAACTGGATATATCCCATGGTAAAATTACCTCTGAGTGGGCTCCCTATGAAGTCATTATGAGTGTGCAGATCCTCGCAGTGCCCAATGATTAGAGGGCCCCGTTTTTTTTTTTCACTTTGCTTTATCTTTTCTCAAACTCTTGGTAGTTTATATTGGTTTTTATCAGAACACGACTTTGTGCTGCATCCTGAGGCAGCAGTGTTGCTCTGCTGCCCGTACATGTAGCTGCTGATACATATAATTAGAGTCATACGTGGAGCCAGGTTCAGGTCCCGTCTCCTAGGTGCCTTGTACTAACAAACAGCCTGTATTCTCTGCACAAGTAGGATATGAAAAGACAGACAATGTCTTATTGTTTGTTCTGGGTCCCAGGAAATGCAGACTGCCAACAACAGATAACATCTTCCAGTTCACAGATTAATGCAGTTATTACCTCTAAAGAGAAAACCCCATCAGTAATGCAGCCCCATTGTAGATCAGTTCATAACCCTATGTCTGAGACCTCACATCCAACCCAAACATCTGTCCTGCAGCATCATCTAGTTATATATGGCATCCATTAAATGTCCATTCCTATAATACTAGGACATCTCTAGGCCAGAGTTTAGGGCAAATAGCAACTAGTAACAAAAGGTTTTACTGAATGGGGGAGATTTATTAATCTGTCCATGACATAATTCTGGAGTAATTTCTACCTGAAATGCCATCTGACCATGTTTGGGCAGTTTTCACATACAAGAGGGTGTGGCTCGAGTTATTGGGGGAACATCCTAGCGCAGGTGCCACAAACTAATAGATGGTCTAAAGTAAGACTGCATAGTCTTAAATTACTCCAGATAATTCCTCCATGGACATCAGTTTTAGTGAGAAGAATAGCAGAATGCGCAACATTATTCTAACTAGCAATGGACAACATGAAGTGACCCAGAGAGACCTCATTTATATAAAACAATGAGATTTCAGAAGGAAATGGGGGCCGATAGTGTCCTCTTGGGACTGAATCAGCATCCAATCTGAAGAGAAGAACAAATAATATTAGGTGTAGAGTTCTAGGTCAAACGAGTGGTCAGTCAGGGGGTGGCTGTGATTGGCACATACTGTTATATTGCCTGGCACTTGCTGTTATGGCCACTATGTAGTTGCCCAGTTTTTTTTTTGGCAATTTGCCAACTCACTATGTAATGGGGAGGTCATCTAGTTTTGATAAAGGGAGTCTGTCACCACATTTTCACAAATACAGCTAGTAACAGCTTCCTATAGAATTATATTAAACGGGTTTGCCCATGGAAGACAATTCTCAAATTTCAATCCCCTAGTGATGTTTACACAATAAAGATCATTTTAACCCCTTGCTTTAAAATTTTACTCAGTTTTATTGCTGTTTTAGCTCCTATAACTCAGTGATGGTCAATGTAAAATTCCAGAATGTGGGTGGGGACTCTCTAAGCAGACACATTATGATCCATCTAGTGCTGCAAGATGCTGTATGCTGACAATGTGCTTAGATTATCAGGGTCCAGGTTTATATACACTTTCATTTAGCTTCTGAACATTGTACTAGTATCTGATCATAGTAAAAGACAGATGAGACAGGTCAGAGATGATATCTGTGAGATTCATATAACACACATTGACTTTCTCAGCTCTGCTACCTCAGCCATAAGATATACTGTCAGCTCTGCTGTGCTGCCCTCCTACTCACCTGGATAAGGACCTTATCTGTCTGCAGCTTGTAGATTTACTCTCCTCATTCTGCTGTGTGTCAGCAGGAATTGTCTGTGTGTTTGACTGCAAGAGGAGGGGGCAATGCAGAGAGGTGCTCACTGCTGCGTCAGACAGGAGAAGAATCTTTTCTGCCCAACCCTAGACTTCTGATTTTCGGTCGGATCCCCAGGGCAAACAAAATTGTATACACCAGGACTGATAGAGACAGATTGGGATTATGTCTGTGAATTGCTGTATTTTTGTTAATAACAGTGAATTAGAGAAGGTGTTATTTTGTTACTCTGAGTATGTTTAATAACCTTGTCTTTGTGTGAATACCCCTTTAACTAAAGGCCACCCTTCTTTAACCTAAAAATGGTTTCCCTTGCAATCCCAAACATCAACATTATGTTATCCTACTTGACATCAGAGGGGGTGTGTGCATGCCCCTCCCACCTATTCCTCCAGAAGGCCCATAAAACTAGTCCTTCCCATGGCCATGTGACCAGGGTGATGTCATCTAAGGTCCTTTACCCAGTACCATTTGCAATGTATATCCCATGTACATATCTGAACACATGTAATCACCACATGCCTGCATGGACTTCTACTCCTCCCCATGCATACAAGGAGGCATACTGTGATTTCATATGATCAGATACATACATACATGGGGTAGATGAAGCAAATCATACTGGGTAAAGGACCTTAGAGGACATATCCCTGGTCACATGTCATGAACTGGCTAATGATGTAACAGAGCTCTCTCTCAATGTTCCATACAGCACCATGACAACAGTGATATCTGCCAATCGGGAACGAGGAGGCAGGGCAATTCAAGTAAAATTTAATATGCAGGACTCATTTATTATATTTTGACTCAAATCAGGGAATTTGAATATAATAAACTGATTTTGTTAACATTGCAATCTTGGAAAGGAACCATTTAGGAATAAGAGCAATGCTTTTAAAAGGACAGATCTTTGACACTAATTCTGTCACTTCTGCCTGTTACAAGGATTCCAGTGTTTATCTATGCATACAGTAATCTATAAGGCACATGCGCAGAACTCTGGCTTTGGAGCTGAGGCCCAAGCTGCGTGCTAAAGACAGGATGGTAAGAGGGATGAACAGAGGCTACTGGAGCATGTAGTAGCCATAGCTCTAGAAAAAATCTGCATAAATAACAGATAAGATTTTACTAGGTTCTACTAGATTGAAAGTTTAAACAAAAAAAGGATGGGGGTTGGGGCACTATTAAGCAACATACCATCACATCTACCTTAGTAGATCCCAGATGGTAGGTTTCCAGCCAAAGCCCTGTTAAACTACAAAGTGTGGCCGGTTGCATGTTCTCTGGTGATGTTCTTATACTTAGCCAACGCTGTCTGATGGGAGTGGGGAGTGGCCGGGTGGAAAATAGTCCTTGTGCCAAAAAAATGAGGAGGTCTAAAAGTAGAACTTGACAGTCTTAAACTGCCATCATCATGCTTTTCAAACCGCAATGCAACAGCTGAAGAGAGATTTGCCTAATTGATTTGATGTTAACATTTGTGTTTACAAAACACAATCATTAACACAGCTGTTGCAGTGTGATTTGAAACATATCCGTTAAACGCCACATGTGAATGCACCCTATGGGTGATGCCCATAGTTTTTTGAATTTCTACATGTGTTTGGCTGGTTTTAATATGTTTGCCTACACTTGAAGATAAACAGGTTCAAAGCAGCCAAACGCATGGTAAACATCCAAAAATGCATGTGTTTTTAGACGGACTGAATACGCATGTTTTAAAGCGCTCCAAAAATGTGCCGTGTGGCATCACCCTTAGGCCGGCGACACACTAGGCGTTTTGAACACGTTTTTAAGCAGCCCGTTAAAAACCGCATCCGTTTTTGACCCGTTTTAATTAAGATAATTGGTAAAACGGGTCAAAAACGGATGCGTTTTTTAAGGGACTGCTTAAAAACAGCCCAGAACCAGGTTCAAAACGCCTGTGCCGCCGGCCTTCGGTCTGAAATTTTTAGTGCACAGGCTTATTTTTCTGGCACCTGGTTTATACCATGCCCCTTTCCCTGGGACCACACCCTCTTTTTGGACAAATCAGAAAATTGCCAAAAAACGGTCCCATTCTGGTGCTCCAGAATTTTGCCATGTCATTTTGACAGGTTGATGAATCTTCCCCATAGTGAGTGCAGTACACAACGTAATATACAGGAGATAAGTAATGTAAAGTACCCTGCAGATTAAGGGTGATGCCACACATGGCGTTTTGAACCCGTTTTTGGTCCGTTTTTAAGCAGTCTGTTTAAAATGCATCCGTTTTTTAAAAACATATGCGTTTTCTGAAAACGTCATCGGGGAGTGGCGATCCATCGCCATGGTAGCCTTGGGTCTCACGAAGACCCGAGGATACTTCGGGTTAACCCATGCATTACAATGTGCTATCAGCACATTGTAATGTATGAGGCGTAAAATCCCCATCTACTGCTATACTGTAGTATGGCAGTATATGATAGGATCTTACAGACAACCTAGGGTTAAAGTACCTTAGGGAGTCTGAAAAATAGTAAAAATAAAACAAAAAGTTAAAAAAAAAATATATATAATAAAAAAAAACTAAAAACTCAAATCACCCCCTTGCCCTAGAACTGATATAAATATAAATAAACAGTAAAAATCATAAACACATTAGGTATCGCCGCGTCCGAAAATGCTTGATCTATCAAAATATGATAACGGTTTTTCACTGCGTTTAACCCCGTAACGGAAAATCGTGCCCAAATTCGAAAATGGCACTTTTTTGCCATTTTGAAAAAAATAAAAAATTCTATAAAAAGTGATCAAATAGTCGCACAGTCCTAAAATGATAACATTGTAAATGTCATCAAAAGCCGCAAAAAATGACACCACCCACAGCTCCATACACCAAACTATAAAAAAGTTGTTAGCGCCAGAAGATGGCAAAATCCCCCAAAAAGTTTTGTACAGGAGGTTTTAATTTAAATTTGTTATCCCTGTAATCGTACCGACCCAAAGAATAAAGTAGACATGTCATTTGAGGCGCTCAGTGAAAGCCGTAACATCCAAGCCCACAAGAAAATGGCGCAAATGCGTTTTTTCACCATTTTCACTGCATTTGGATTTTTTTTCCCGCTTCCCAGTACATGCCATGGAATATTCAATACCATCACTATGAAGTGCAATCTGTTACGCAGAAAACAAGCCGTCACACAGCTCTTTACGTGTAAAAATAAAAAAGTTATAGATTTTTGAAGGTGGGGAGTGAAAAATGGAAATGAAAAAATAGGAAAGGGCCCGTAACCGGTTAATAGACAAACAACTTCAAAGCAGCCAGAAGCATGGTAAACAGTAAAAACGGATGCATTTTTAAACAGACTGAAAATGCATGCTTAAAAACTGAACAAAAACGCAATGTGTGGCATCAACCTAAGGATCGTCATAGTGTCATAATGTTTAAGAGCTGAAAGCCCACTCTGTAGTAACCAAACCTCTTGTTATCAGAAAGAATCAAAATGCTAGACTGCGTTGGCATTTGTGATAAATAAGTGGGACTTGGTTGAAGTTTGGGCACTCTGTCTCTAAAAGGTTCGCCATCACTGTCCTAGCTGGATGATTTGGTGCGGTTTCTGGGTGACACAGAGACATCGTTAGGAACAGCCATTTCTGTAATTAGTCAGTTTGGGGATTTTTCCGGACTCCAAGTAAACTGGACTAAGTCAGTGTTGATGCCTATTGACTCCTTGCCGGAGAGATCGACGGTAGTATTTAAATGCTTCGGAGTTCAGGTCTGTGCTAGAGCTCATGAATATGTACAGCTAAATGTGACTCCTCTGCTTGCAAGGTTTGCTGCCAAGATATCGGCATGATGTAAGCCGCCCCTTTCGGGGATTGGTAGAGTCATTTTGATTAAGATGTTATTAATGCCCCAATTCCTCTCAGATATTTTTACAAATTCCAGTTATTTAGAGAGTTGTTCTGAAAAAGTAAAGGGTTGGATAAAATCTAAAACACTGCAAAGGTCCAAAGAGGCTGGAGGTCTGGCAGCCCCCAAACCCTGGGTATATTTTCTAGCCTTGCAGCTGCAACATCTAAGGGGATAGGGAGCTGAGGATCTAGGAGGAGTGGTAGCATCCCACACACCTCTCTTGCTGGCTCTGGGCTGGGAGGGTCTTGGGCCCCCACTCTTTTTCTCATGGTGAAGGTATGGGCAAAAAATCAAGCAGAGGTCAATGGATGCCCCCCCACCCCCAACAACTATTTGGAGAAACCCAAAACTCCCAGAATTCTTTGGATTGGAGGGCTTCAGCTCCTGGGAGTCAGCAGGAGTTCAATGTGTCCATCAATAGCATCTAAACAGGGTGTTCAAGGACACATAGTCAGTTTTATATATTTCTGCAATTGATCCATGCGTGGACTACTGAATTAACCATGACAACGCATACAACTGGCACTGCTCCTGTGATCACCATAACAGCTGCAAAAGGGAGAGACCGGTGATCTGATCTACTTACTATATAATCACTTACTGTAAGCATACCTAAAGAATTTCCTGTTTAATCTTAAAAAGAACTGTGATGCAGGCCCATCCCGGGAGAGCAGTGGGATGGTATATTGTCTGATGTCCCCCAGGTTTCAACTGCTGAAGCATTGAGGATTTCCCATGTATTTCTTATTCATAGAGTATATACAACCCCTTTCTTTCTGTTTCGTATCGGAATCGGGCAAGATGACGTCTGTCCCAGATGTGCTCGGGGCCCAGTGGACCATATGCATATGTTTTGGGGATGCGCATCCGTAGTGAGAGACTAGTGATGTCCTGTGGCCGCAGATGTGCTGAAGTCATTCACAGCAACGGTCTGTGCACGTCCTACTCATTATTGTAACTTCCAGAAAATTTAGTTGGCATGTTTCTCTGGGCTGCAGTCATTGCTGTTCTCTAATTATGATTATCACATATTTTGCCAAATAAAGGTTTTATATACATTGGGGATTTTGTAAAACACGGTTCTAGTGACCCCTTACAAAAAGTCCATCAAATGTTGATCAACAGAGATTACATTACAGGCAGTCCCCGGGTTACGTACAAGATAGGGTCTGGAGGTTTGTTCTTAAGTTGAATTTGTATGTAAGTCGAAACTGTATATTTTATAATTGTAGATCCAGACAAAAAACATTTTGGCCCCAGTGACAATTGGAGTTTAAACATTTTTTGCTGTAATGTGACCAAGGATTATCAATAAAACTTCATTACAGAAACTTTACAGCTGATCATAGCAGCCTGGGACTATAGTAAAGCATTCAGAAATCTTCACCAGAGGTCAGAGGGGTCTGTCTGTAACTATGGGTTGTATGTAAGTCGGGTGTCCTTAAGTAGGGAACCTCCTGTATTTCTAAAAAAAAAAAATCAAGTGCTCATATATCATATATATTTTCTAGATCATATATTATTCTCTAATGTTGATGGCCAGTGTATGTACTCAGTGACTCCACCAATAGTGAGTACAGCTTTGGCGTATAATACTGCTGGGTATGGGTATTACAGTAATCGTACATATTCACATAACGTTACTTTTGTAAGATTTATAACAGAAAAAACCTTTTGAGAGCTTGTTTTTTCTGCTAGTAAAGACATTATAAAAATAAATATGTTAATTAAAAGGAAAACTATGTTTTTCGGGATGCTACACAGGAAAATAAATTGTTTTGTCCACAGCAGTGTTAAATGCCCCATGTTAGTGTTTCTTTTTATGTTCGGAGTGTAATCCCTATGAGCAGTACCAGTTGCACTTAGTACACCCGGAACATGTGTTACCCAGTAGAAGGAAGGACGCAACATCTACACGCGCAGCCACGTTCCTACACCTCCCAGTCTGTAAGGAATGTTAGCTGTTAATAAAGCTAGTTCTGGCCGTTGTTGATGACGTCAGGCATAATGGCGACTTCCATGTGAGCAGCGTGTGTCGTACATCAGCTGCGGTTCAGTTTACGTGTGTCCAGTGATCGCTTCTTATTCGTTCCCCAGCTGTAATCGGTGGGTAAGGACTTTGTAATAAGACGAGATCTCTGGTACAGGCAATTGATCTCCACCAGTCAGGTGTATGTTAGGATACTTTACCATATTTGCACTGCTGCTTCTTTATAGAATGGCTTTGGGCGTCTTATCTATACATAAATGATACAGATGCTGTGTTGCTCTGGTCTTACTTGTTACATCCATCTCACATGATTGAAGCTTCCCTATGTTCTCATGTGTTGTGATGTTGTTATGGAGGATCAATACTTCCTTGATTTCTTACCAGACCTAGAGTCCAATAATCCGTTGCTACCTTTTGCGTAGTTGTTAAACGGGACCTTTCACCAGATCAACTAACTTAAAGGGGTTGTCTCAGATTGATATTTTCTTACCTTCCTTGGCGCTCCCCCTTCCCAAGGCGACCTTGCAACTTTTACTTAATCTAGGACAACCCTTTTAAACTCGTTGTAACTTTAAATAGTTGCCAATTCACCAATTTTGGCGCAGAAGAAGCTTTTTTTCTGGAGCCCCCACCATTCCCAAAAAGTCATTGTTATTATGGGTGGAGTAAGACTGTCAGCGCCAGTCCATGACCTAGTTAGCCATTCAATACTGATTTTATGCTGACATTATGCTTCCAAGTTTCTCCACTGTCACGAGTGGTCAGGGTATGGAGCAGAAGACAGCTGAAAAAATGTCAGAGGTCGCCTGGGAATAGTGGAGACGAGGGAAAAATTACAACTACATCAATGGCAATAACTATTGAAGAATGGAAAGAGTTAGATGATGATAGTTCTTCTTTAAAGGAAACCTGTTACCACATTTTCATAAATCCAAATAGTGCCAGGTTCCCATAGAGCCTGATTAACTGACACCATTCTTTTAGCTAAAAATAGTTTTCCTTAAATCCTCTTAAATCAACTTTATCCTCTATTACCTGGCATTGGAGGGGGCTAGTCCTGCAAAGCCAGCCCTGCTCTTCTACATCTCCTCATGTCCCATGCCTCTTCTCAGCATGTCATGTGACCAGGGTGATGTCAAGCTAAGGCCCTTTACCCAGTTATGTTTGCAACGGCTATCCCATGTCTGTATGTGATCACATTGCAGTATCATGGCATAATCGGATACATACATGGGGTAGAGTAGACTGTATCAAGACCTTAGATGACATGAATTGGCCAATGATGTAACAGAGCTCTTAATGTTGCATGTAGCCGTATGATCGGTAGCAGTGAGACCTGTAAATTATGAACAAGGCGGCAGGGCAATGCAGTAGCTACAGAATATGCAGAGCTGCATTGGACCCACATCAGATGATTTGCATATAAGTTTACAAACTGATTTTTTAACATTGCAGCCATGGAATGGAACCATTTAGGGATAAGGGCAATGCTTTCTAATCATAGTTTTTAATTAAGTATTTATTTTGAGTGGGTTAATTTGGATGCAGGTTCTCTTTAAGTTTCTAACAAAGTTATATTTTTCACTATAGCAATATGCATGGTTCTTCAAAGCCTAAGATTAGGGAAAAGTGTAGGTATGTGTGGAAAATGGAGGGTTGAGGTGGCAATGATTGTATTGAGCCCCCATTAACTAATGTTATTTCGGGATTTAAAGGCCAACATGATATTCCAAAAGCCTAATCCACTTATTAAATTATTGAAATCTTATATTTTATTTCCAGGTTTGGGTGAAAAATGAAGCCACAGAAGGGAAGGAAAGTTGGCAGAGTCCCATTTAAATTACAGAGGAAGGGCATCAAAGTAATAGGAAAATGGAAACCGGTCTCCGTGGACCCCACTCTTTTCGGAGCTGGGCAAATGGAAGACATTGTCTGTTTTGAGGAACTTGAAGATTATAAATTGGTGAGGTCATCCAAACAATTGATAGGAACACAGAAACGGAAACGCAGTCTTAATGAGGAAGAAGAGGAGCCCGAGGACAGCTCCACGAAGAGTAAAAAGAAAAAAAAAGCAAAGAAAAAATGGGAACCTAAGGAAATGACTGAAGACTCTGAAGATGAGATAGACAAACTCTTATTTGGAGATGAGGAAGATGAGAAAGAAGATGATGATGATGATAAAGAAGAGGAGGGTCAAGACTTTACTGCTGAAGAAGAAGAAGAAGAGAAGCAGTTTCAGCCGGATAAAAACAAGAAGAAAAAGAAAAAAAGAAAAAAGAAGATTGAAGGTGTTAAAGTGCAAGAAGAGGTCCTGACTGTCAAACCAACAAAAAAAACAAAAAATTGGGCAGTGGGGGCTTTAGCCAGTGGTGCCGGCAAGAATGTTGATGTTTCAGCTTGGAAAGACCTATTTGTTCCACCACCGGTGCTCCAAGCTCTGAGCTATTTAGGGTTTGCTGCTCCAACCCCAATCCAAGCTCTGGCTCTGCCTTCTGCCATCCGAGACAAGATGGATGTTTTAGGTGCTGCAGAGACAGGTGGGTGTATAAGACACAAATAATATTTCTACACTTTCTATCTCTGTTTGCTGTCAGAAACCGTCTGTATGATAATTTTATTTTTCAAAAACTGAAATTGATGTAAATTTATACCTTTTGAGGACCAGAGGTGCACTTCACTCCAGTGAAAATATGAGCTGGACTGGTATTTGAAAATACGTGCATTATTTTTCTCAACACAATTTGTGCTTTCCTTGCAAACTGATGTCATTTTAAAGGGGTTTCAAGGTTTTGAATGAATGTTTATTCTATAGAAAATGAAGCGGGTCTAACTTCCCACTGTACTTCCAGTTGCTGTTAGATTACACAGGCAGAGAGATCAGGGGGTTGGGTGAAACATGTTCTGCTCATTGTAACAGCCCATGAAGCTTCAGAAAAAATGGGCTTTGGTAATGCCACCAAGAGCCCTTGAGGCTCATTAGCATAATTTTAGAAGGAAGGAGTCCACATTTAATAAATATTACCACAGTCACAGTGCCTGGATCTATGAGTAAGTGTCCCTGGTTTATCATGGTCCCTTTTTTTTTATCATGCTTGACTGTAATGGTAGATTTGCTTTAAGCTAGGCTTCCAAGGCAACAATATAGCCTAAGATATATTGTACAATTGCAGCAATTTCAATGTCTCCATGTACAATTGGAATTTGGCATAACTTTAACTAATGGATATTTTTATTTTTTTCCTATGATCTTTCATAGTAAAAGTTGATGACTTCCCCAAGTCAATGGTTCCTTCCTTTGCCGTACAATTTCTTTGCACGTGCTGTTGAAAAGACTGAAGAAAAGACTGGCTGGCTTGCAGACCGGTCACAGTACAAAGAAATGGATCTTACTTTAGACACTGTTATATTTTGTTTTATCTTTTACTTTAGGAAGTGGAAAGACCCTCGCCTTTGCCATTCCTATGATCCACTCCATACTTCAATGGAGGAAAGCTCAGGAACATGGAACTTCAATAGAAGAAGAGGAGGAGAAGGCAGTGGAAGATGATGGAGAGGCAGTGAGCAAGGAGATTGAGGATGGAAAGGTGGAGGATGAAACCGAAGAAGAAGAGGATGATGATGATGATGATTTTTCCACCATGGGCTGTGTAAAAGTTGTGGAAGATGTTGATGTTAATTTTAACTATGCTCCACCAAAAACTGCCTCACAGGGTGACACAAAAAAGCCACTGCTAGGACTGGTGGTGACCCCAACTAGAGAGCTGGCTGTACAGGTCAAACATCACATTGATGCTGTGGCGCAATTTACTGGTAAGTCTTCATACATCTAACAGTTTCTGTACCCTTCTATGTAGGGCTGTGTGATTTTGGCTAAAATGAAAATATTTTTTTTTCTCTCTCCAAACAAAAAGATTTATTCACAAGCTCTGCAACCCCCCCCCCCTCTACACATATACACATATACACACATACACACCCCTTAATGCCCCATGCTCTCTACACCCAATCTCAAAACCTTTTTCCCCAATTGTTCTCTGTGCTCCCATCTCCCTTTATTGCCCCCTACTATATATGCCCTTTGTTTTTTGTACATTGCCCTCAATTTCTGTGGATGAAAACAAGCTCCCAGCCCTGATGTTGGCTGCCCCTCCATTCCACTGTGGTAGCCATATATCTTTGGAGAATAACGAGTTGAGGGATGAGTTCTGATGTTCGCTCTGCCCTTGCTTTACTATGAACAACGCCCACATGTTAGAGATAACATCAATTTGTGATTTTTGATCGGAATTGTGCTCCTTTTGGTCTAATGAAATAAATCTCCCCGCCTTGCATCCCTGTTAGGTGTTATTTCAAAAGGGAAAGTGCACCCGCGTGTCAATGTTTGACAACATAAATTGATAGATAGATCTGTAGCCTCTTCAGCTTTATAGAAGTGTGATGGAGAAGTCACTGCTCAGATTCTTGTCAGATTTCTGAAATCAGAACAATGTGACCCCAACTGTGACTAAAATCGGGACTGAATTAGATTTGGAGTCTGTCATGTGATGGTTACTTTTGGACACAATTTTTCCTTTAGGATTTGGTCCTGTACTCTACTATTTGTCCTCTTTTACCTTAATAGTTAGATTTTGTTCCTTTCCTTGGAAAAGCTAAATGAAAATGTAATGTAACACAAAAAACTAGAACTGAACTTGACTAGGCATTAATAATAATTCTTTATATAGCGCACACAGATTACGCAGCGCTGCACAAGCATGTCAAATTGGTCCCTGTCCCCATGCGGCTCACAATCTAAACAACCTAACAGTATGTTTTGGAGTGTGGGGGGAAACCGGAGTACCCGGAGGAAACCCACGCAAACACGGAGAGAACATACAAACTGTTTGCAGATGTTGAGCTGGGTGGGATTCGAACCCAGGACCCCTGCAAGGCAGAAGTGCTACTCACTCGCCCACCGTGCCACCTATATAACTAATTTACTCCCACACCTAGTGCATCCATCTGCCCTCCCCTTATTTGAGCTTGTTTTTATAAATTGTATGTTTGTTTGTTTGTTTGTTTTTTTGTTGTTTTTTTTTTTCCATACAGCAACATGGAATTGACAATGCTGTACAAGGGGTTACATATTGTACAGAAAGTGTAGTATTTCTCATTGTATTTGTAGACCGTTTTGCTTTTCAACAGTTTTATAAAAAAAATATATATTGATATGGCCCATGTTGGCTTCATACCGCTTTCTTGAGGTCCGAATGATCATATACCCCTAGACATACAATAATGTGCAAGTAGAGTTATACAATGATATTACTTAGAGAGTTGACCAACTAAGAGTTCACATCTCAGTTCACATGTCTTCAGTTATTTCCTACAGTTATTTTGAGCCAAAACCAGGAGTGTTGTAACACACAAAACCAGAGCAAGTTTTTTCAATTGTACCATACCTCTGTATAGTCGATGGAAAGCATTTTCTGTGTATTTGAACACTCTGGGGTTTTGGCTCAAAATAACTGAAGCCCTAAAGCAAATGTGAACTGCACCTCATATGGCTGTAAACACCTATCTGATTTGTAACAACAGACATTTTTGTTTCATTGAAGCAGTGAACTAGTCAGCCTGTGCCTGCACTATATATATGTATTGCTGCTGCTTTCAGGGATAAAGACGGCCATAGTGGTCGGAGGAATGGCCCCGCAGAAGCAGGAGAGAGTGTTAAACCGGAGGCCGGAGATTGTTATTGCAACACCAGGACGTTTGTGGGAGATGATAAAAGAGAAACACCAACATGTGTATAACCTGCGCCAGCTACGGTGAGTGACAATGATGGGCACCATCAGTACCATCAGTAGATACTAATGGATGCTATTTGCATTCTTTAAATCAAGAAATGTGTTGTATATATTTGTATATCTTATTGTATAGAGTAATGTCACCTTCAATGCAGGCAGTTCCCGGGTCTGTCTGTAAGTGACTGTATGTAGCTTGTACAATTAGTAAACTATGAAGAAGGATCTGGAGACATGTTATAGGGGATATATTTGAAAAGAGTATATCTAGCGTTTCCAAACATTTCAGAGTGTCATTTGGCAAGTTGCTATTTTCATTGGTTACTATCATGAATAAGGATATTGAGGTTTTAAAAAATGTGTCCCTTGCATCTTTAATTTCTGCATATTTACATGGTCTTCATTATTTTTCTTTATTCTTAAATTTGTAACTGTGTGGTTCATGCGGGAGTCCTGAAGTTTTCTTCTCCGCACAAGGAACTGGCTTTATATTTTTTGAGCTGTAAATTTTGGCTTAATGTTACAGATGCCTTGTCATTGATGAAGCGGACAGGATGGTGGAGAAGGGTCACTATGTGGAATTGTCACAGCTGTTAGAGATGCTAAGTGACACACATTATAACCCACAGAGACAGACCTTTGTGTTTTCTGCTACCCTGACTTTAATCCACCAAGCCCCGAGCCGCCTGCTGCAGAAGAAGAACTTCAAGAAGATGGACAAAGAAGGGAAGCTGGAGAGCTTGATGGAGAAGATTGGCCTGAAGGGGAAACCCAAGGTGATTGATCTGACCAGGAAACAGGCCACTGTGGAGACACTAACCGAAACCAGAATCCACTGCACTGCGGAAGACAAGGATTTCTACCTCTATTACTTCCTGCTGCAGTACCCGGGTCGCACCATGGTGTTTGCCAACAGCATTGACTGCATTAAGAGGCTGACATCTCTTCTCACCATCCTGGAGTGTGATCCACTTCCTCTCCATGCCAACATGCACCAGAAACAGCGGCTTAAAAACCTGGAGAGATTTGCTGAGCGGGAGAGGTAACATTTTGTATCCTTAATATTCTAACTTTATAGTACAGTGTGTTTCACGATAGGGGTGTCCAGATCCTGTGAGAGGTCATAGTTAATGGGAACCTGTCAGCACATCTCAATCCCCTAATGATGTAAACACAATAAAGATCATTTTAACCCCTTACTTGACAGTTTTATTGCTGTTTTTACCTCCTATCACTCACTATGCTGCTCAGTGTAAAGTCCCGGGGTGTGGAAAAGGCCTTACTAAGCAGACACTTTACCGTATTATCCATCTAGTTCTGTGGGGTGACAATAGGTTACATTATCAGGGTACAGGGTTTATATGCACATTCATCTGGCTTCTGACACTGTACTAACACACTGACGGAGAGATGAGACGGATCAGAGATGATGAGATGCCTATTGCACACACAGCGCTGCTACATCTCACTGACTTGTGCCTGCCTCTCCCTTCCTCCAGATCACTTGTCTCCTTGTAGTTTGCAGCCTCTCTCTCTGCTCACCATGTGCTGACAGGATGTTATTAGTGACTGTCTCTGAGCTCCAGGCAGGGGATGTGACTACAACCACACAGCAGAGACAGACAGTAACTCAGCTCCACAATCTCACACAAAAATACAAATTGGCTGCCACCCAACCCTTAGTGAGAAGTTACTGAGTCGTGTCTAGGGGCAACTGAAACAGTGTACAGCAGGGCTAATGGAGACAGGTTGTACTTATATCTGTGAAATGCTGCATTTTTGCATGCTGAGTACTTGTAAGAAACTTGTCTTAATAAACCACTACCTGTTATATTAGCACCATCCAGATCATGTTTGTTTTATGGCTCCATGTGCATCATTCGGAAAGACCACTGATATGAGACATAAACTGTATAAAGTTAGAGGTGGAGAATTTATCACTGAAGTCAAGGTCTCCCCACCTTTGAACATTCCTTCACTGTTAGTGTCCTGCATACAGGGACATTGAAACCAGCTCTCACTATCCGCTAACTGGTACCCTTTAAGATAACATAAAGGCATACAGATGTTAAACAGAAGCACTGAGGTTTTTTAGGGGATAAATGTATTGAGAAATGTTACATGTGAATAGCATTGTTGACTACGGACATAATTATCCCTTTTCTTCTCCTTTCAGCTGTGTTCTTCTCACCACTGATGTCGCTGCTCGAGGTCTAGACATTCCCAACATCCAGCATGTCCTGCATTACCAGGTACTGTCCAGATTTGCTTGGCTGCATTTATTAAGTTTGGCCTTTTAACCGCCAGTCTTAAAATGTCCCCTGGCCTCCTAATAAATGCGGGTAGATTTCTGCTATAGTCTCTCCACCTGCCCCCCTGACAAAGGGCATGTGGGCAGAAAACTGGTGGAGAAGCCCTTCTGTACCTCTTTGGCTCCATTAAATCTGAAAATAATCTGCATTGCAGGGACATTACTTTATATGCTGACCTTAAAGGGATTTTCGGGATTATAATTCTTTAATTTGTGGCTGGGGGGGGGCGGGGGGGGCATGTCAGGTGGGCCACAAGTAGGGGGGGATCACATTCCCTTGCTTGAAGCCTGCAAAATGCACACAATTGTGTGCAAGGGGCATTATTATTTTGTTACATAATCTTCCAAAAGATTTTCTATTAAACTTCCTTGTGGATTTCTACATAGCTCCTTGCTGTTCTGTTGGAAGCCTCATTGTTAACCTCCCCCTAGTCATGTGATGCCATACACCTCTGTGTGACATCACATGAACAAGGACAGATTTCACTCCACAGGAAGTAAACTTAGAAGTTTTCTATAGAATAATAGCAAGAAGAGATCTAGACAACTCTAAGGAATTGATAAGCAATTTTCCAAAATACTTTCTGTAACTATTCATTGAATAACCGATAACATATAGGAGGAGAGTTATCACTGCTTCTATGCCAGTTTTCAGTATTTTGTGATTAGAATTGTGAATAAGCCACTTCCTCGTCATGTGGGCGCAGCCGACTTTCTTTTGAGAAACTAGCGAATTTGCTGGTTTTCATGCAAAACTAAACCAGGTCGGATCTGGTTTAATTTAGCTGGCCAGCCAGATATTTCATGACGTCTCCAGCATACGATGGTGTGCTGGATAAATTTCCCTCATACTTTGTTTGTAGTATGTCTGTACATTGGGGTTGCTATAACTAACATCATGCTCTTTTCAGGTTCCCAGAACATCAGAACTCTACGTGCACCGCAGTGGCAGGACAGCTCGAGCCTCTAGTGATGGCCTCAGTTTGCTCATACTTGGACCAGATGATGTGATTAATTATAGAAAAATCTTCAAGACCCTTCAAAAGAATGATGAGCTTCCACTATTCCCTGTGGAGCCACGATGCATGAATGGGATTATGGTAGGGGAAATGTGTGAACTGATACTGATGGGAAAACTAACAGTGTTAGTGGAGAGTCACTTATTGATAGCAGTTCATTTCTACTCTCAACAGGAACGTGTAAATTTGGCCAGACAGATTGAGAAGATGGAGTATTTTAACAGTAAAGCACAACAACAGAACTCCTGGCTCCAGCAAGCAGCAGATGCTCTTGAAATAGAACTGGACGATGATGACTTAATAGGTAAAAAAAAAAAAAAAAAAAGTGCAGCACACATTCATTTCAACTAAAAGGGGAATTGGGGGAGCACATATAGACTGTCAAGCCATGAGTTGTGATCTGCAGCCTGCTGACAGTCCAGTGAGCACTTCCATTACATAACTGAAGTGTTCATTGGTGCAGGAGAATGAGTAGCAGTGAGTGCAGCTGATACTCTCTGCTACTGGGTCCTATCCTGCCACTGGTTCTATGAGCTGTGGTAAGTATTGTCAGGTGTACTGTACTGCTCCCAGGTCCTCTCCTGTTGTAGTTCTGGGTCCTGATGTTACAGCATACAACCAGCATGGGCAGCACATGGAGGAGAAGATAGATATATTTTTTTTGGCCTTCTCTGCGTTTGGTTTTTGTAGTGGTATTTCTAGAGTGTCATTTTGTACTGTGGTGATTGGTGCATCTAGGGTATTGGTAACTTATCCATTCTATAAAAAAAAAAAGCTTTAAGACCTTTCAATGTTGCTCAACCATGGCCTAAATACACAAGTCAGGAATAGAACAGACAGGCAATGGAAATGTTTAAGTCTTTATAATGGGTTTGTTGAGTCCATCCATTTATCATACCCCATGACCCGGAAAATACCACCACCCAGAGTTGTACTCAATGCTTCTGGCTACTGCTAGGGATTTATCTGAGGCCTGGACAGCGTGGTGTCAAGCTACCCTGATAGTAGTAAAGTAGCCAAGTCTGTTTTCCCTCCATCATTCTTCAATGAAAAATCTACAGTGCTTATTCTGAATTGAGTAAGCAGTTGCCTTACATCTAAGTTTTATCCTCGTGGCTACTTCTGGTGCTTTATAATCTTTAGTGCCTTTGTATTCCAAACAGGACATATGCTTGACCTGCCATTCAGTTATTTGGAATGTAACCACTTCCCTGCATTTAAAGGGTTGCCCTGTGGGTCATTATCCACATGGTTAGGGGGCAGGATTAATCTGATAGATGGGACCCACAGATTCTGTGGATAGGGAATAACATGGGGGGGGGGGGGAGGAGGAGAATATATATGCTCTACACACACACCTAGAATATAGTGACAGTTATATGCTATATATCAAGCCTGATACACTGAGCGGGCAGAAAGTTATGCATTTCCTAGGAGTCAATGGAACTTTTCCCCTTGTGTTAGAGTGAGCAAACTGTAAAGATTGTCAGAATATTGATTAAGTAATTTGTTCTAGGAGGAAAGCAGGATAAACAAGATGACCTGCAGAAACAGAAAGCATTGAAGATGATGAAAAAGCAACTAAAGAGACTGTTATCCCAGCCCATGTTCAAGAATGTCATGAAAACTAAATACCCAACACAGAGCGGCCATTTGCCCCTGCCTAGCCTTCCCCTCAGCAAAGGTGAGAGCGCCCTGCATACCCTCTCCGAGCAGAGCGCAAAGAAGAAACGGAGGAAACACAAAGCCTGAAGACTATTGTGCCTTGTACCAACATAAACAATGTTGTGTCACCGCCTTCTCCACTTGGGGATATAAAATTCTGTCAAAGCACCAGCTACAATGGTGGAAAGTTTTTTTTTTGTTATCCCTTCCACAGATGTCTAAAAGGAATGATAATCTGTTTAATGAATTAAAAAAAAAAGCTTTATTTCATAATATATACATCTTATAAAACACCATCCCCAATTCCTGGAATTCTGCATAATCTTTCACATTTTTGCCAATACTGTCACCCAGCTGTACATTGATAAGGCAGGGTCTGAACCATGGAGCTGTATTAAACAGACTGGATCTATTTTTTTGTAATGCCCATTTTTTAATTTTAGTATTATTACACACACCTGACAAATACATGTATATCTTTTATAGGAAAGCATAGGATCTCAACTCTGATCCTTAGAGATTTCCATTTCATCAAATTAATGTTATTGGACTTGGAGACAGCTTAGTCAATCCATAAAAACATTGCACATATACAGGGTATAAGTAAAATCTGTTAACAAACGCATTTCAAACAACCCGTGTTAGGTATGGTAATAACCAGTGTTCTTGGCTATGTGCGAAACTCATTGGTGAGCCGATTTTACTTATACCCTGTATCTGTGCAATGTTTTCATGGAATGACTAAGCTGTCAAGTCCATTGACAAGTTTTACAAAAGTAAAGTGCCTGGTGCTGGATCAACTTGATTTATATGGTGCATTGTTTTCTCTAGTCCAAGGAGGGATCCTCAGCACATGCACAACACTTTGTACATTTAGATACTACTTTCATATATCAGTTGCAATCAGGTTTTTATTCCTCACATTAGCATCATGGTATCATTTGTGCTGGCCATTTCAACTTTCCTGTAATGGTGGAATAGGAGGTAATTTTTAATACACATTAAGATGTTCATAAATAGTTTTTCCATCAGCTGCCATTACCCAAATGCCCATGACTAAATTACCTTCTAGGACTTTTTTCCCTCAAGTTTGTGTTCCTAAATACCATCATAAGGTCCTGGAAGGGCAATTGGTCATGTGCATTCAAGGATCACATGAACCTTCATCTGCAGCCATTTATGACAGGAATGGCAGCAGATGAGGTAAAAGATTTGTGAACTAGGTTTTTCCTGACAAAAAGAAAGCTGTGTAGAACTCTCAATATGTTAAATACCCAATATCCTGTCCATACACATTACAAAAACAAAGTGGCCAACCCCTTTAGTGTTCTAAAAAACCCTGATGGCAAGTCAAGTCATCCAGCTATTTCCATTTTGTGGTCACTCCTGGCTTGTATAGTACAGTATAATGGTTCTGCTTGTACAGCATATAGACACATGGACTAGATCCATCTGGGAAGACATGCTGATTTGTTCCATAGTCCAGAGAGTCAACATATTCCACTAGAAGCGGTATGTCTAGCGCCTGGGTCACAGCAGTGATCTGGATGTGGTCACACACGGATGTCATGGGTTCCACATTCTAGAAGGGGTAAAAGGTAGTCAAACAGTGGATGATAGTAACAGACCTATTACTTTCTATGGTATTCCTTTAATGTTGCTGGTTACTGAAATTGTTTACTAGGATGTGATTTGAGATTAAAGTTAATAAAATCTATAATGTTGGATTGTATTAGTATATGGTCACACAAGACATACGGTAAGCTCTGGCAACTAGCCTGATGCAGGTATCTTTCGGACTAAAGCGCACCATCAATAAATGCCTGCTAAAATGTCCAAGTTCATGAATAAGGCGCACCTGATTATAAGGATGAATGACCAGCAGGTGGCAGACCTGTGCAGCTGTTGTCTGTAAGTATGGTTTGTGCGCCTTCTAGTCCGAAAAATATAGTATATGATGAGCTCTACAGTACAAGCAAAAAATGGATAAGATATTATCCACAAACTGCAGTTAACCACAGCCGAAATAAACAGATGCTGCAGCTTTTAAATCTTGACTATTTAAGGTGTATTATACACTGTGCCTGCCATCTTTTTAGAAAAGATACAGATGACCGAAAAATAGATACAAGGATATACAGGTTACCTGAGCACAGAAGTCCTCCATGCATGTGGCGCCCTCTATGAATGGCTGGTAGAAGTCGGCCCTGGTTCGCAGGAAGGCTGAAGTAACAAGTCGCAGGTACCAGACTGTGCTGTCAGAGACTTCCTGATTGTTGAACGCCCTCAAAAGGTTACCCACTGACCTATCGTCCTCTGTGGCATCTACAAGACTGAGAAACTGAAAAAGTTCAGTATAAAAACATGAAACATTTCATACAAAAATTATACTACAACCATCATGAACAACGGCACTACATCACAATAGCAACAGAGGATACAATAAGATGCCTGCCATTTCCCTAAAATATGATAATATTGCACCATATAGAATCATTCAACATCAGCTATATACTCAGTATGTAACGACCATAAGTGAGCATCATGCTAGGAATACATTCCCCCTGTGACCTGTACATAGACTTCTGCAGTTTTAGGACATTTACTGCTGACAGAACAAAGTCAAGTTTACACCTTGCACACAGGCAACTGTAGAAGTCTATTAAATGAGGGGCACAATCAAGTGTGGGTGAGCTACAAGAAAAAAAAAAAAAAAAAAATGTCAGACATGACTACTGTAACGCAGGAAACTGTCTTTTTGCCAAGAGAAATCAAAGCTCAACTTTAATTTTGTTGGGTTTTTTTGCTTGAAATTGACAACTGTGCTCATTACTATGGGTAATAAATTTTACTCTGTCTTTGTCTGCAGAGAAGCTGTAGAAACAAAAAGGTCACACTTACTGTCTCGTAGTGATGTCCAAATTCACGTTCGTGGAACCCCGCAGCAAAGAGCTCTTGTCTGCTGTGTGCCACACGCTCTCGAAAACTAAAAGGAAGAGTAAACAGCCGAGTATGGACCATAAAAATATCCATATGGTCTGCGAGTAATGTGTGGCCACTTTTAGATTTGCTGAAAGTCCAAAATTAACCAGGATTGTCTGGAAGGTGCAGACAATTCTGCCAAATTTGTCTCTTTGCACCAATCAAGCTAGCGTTTCTCCAAAAAAAATAAAAGTCTATTTATAGACCAGGCAAACAAGGGAGAAACTTCAATGTCCTATTTCTTCTAGGGGGGAGTCTACCATCTCCACAATTGTAATGACTTGGCAACATGTTGAATAGAAATGCAGAGATTTCCAAAATACCTTTACTTCTCTCCATTATGCCAATATTCAGTTTCCCAATCTGTATGCCAATACTGGAGTTCATGCACTATGGTTGTATCTTCTAAAGCAGTGATGGACAACCTTATGAGCTTGGTGTGTCAAAATTCGCCAAAAAACCGAGCATAACTCAGGTGGTGTGTCACCTTGACAAAAAAAACATAATTTTGTATATTTATATAGTTTAAATAACAAATATGTATAATTATTTAACTTCTAGGGTATTTTAATCCTAGGTTGTGTGATTGATCCTACCATGTACTGCCATACTACATCTATTTATTACAATGTGCTGGACAATCTCTCAGCCTCCCCGGCTACTGCACCTAGGAGCCGAGGATGAAACTTAACTCTCCGACGGCCGCGTGTCACTGAAAATGGCTATGCGTGTCAGCACTGACATGCGTGTCATAGGTTGGCCATCACTGTTCTAAAGGGTAGATGTACAGGCAGTGGTCTGGGTGCAAAGGCCATGACTTTGGTTCAGCAACCACCTCATTGGCATACAGATCAGACTGGAAATGCTATAATGCACAAGTAATAAGGTATTTATGAAGTCACGGTACATTTCTCTACAACATACTACCCACAGAGTATAATGCTCAGAGGAGGTAGACTGCTTTTAATAACAAGGCACTTACCGCAGGATGTCTTGAGGTTTGTCAAGCAAAGACTCCAGATAAGCAAAGCCCAGACCCCTATAGAAACAGCTGCCATCAGCACATGTCCTTCGAACAGCACAATAACGTCCTTGTAAATCCTGTGGAGGAGGAAGAGAAAAAAAAAAATCATCACTGAAAAATAACCAGCTAGAAGTATACCAGAGTTGTCCCACCTCTGTCCAACCTGAGGGCAGGAGGCCACAATGTGAGAGAGGAGGGCAGGAGGATGGGGGGGGCATAATATGTTGCACAAGTTAGGAGTTGCATTAGGGTCTATCATGTGTCCATAGGAAGTGGAATTGTACTATGTGGGGACCATGTGGTCAATATTATACTATGATTGGGGATATAAATATATATAAATTATAAGGTGTGGTTTATGTAAAAGGAGGAAGGAATTGCCCCTTTTTTCTAGCCCAAAAGTTGGGAGTTATGGATAAATGTCCCCCACAACTTTAAGTGTCTGCATTACAAGCATGCCCATTTTGGGCAAATGAGCAAATCAGGGCTCCATGGATGTGGGAGGTCCTGAGTGGAGAAACTGAGAAGGAAAGGGCCTAGCAAAACAGCAAAGCCAAAGTGTGGTAAACAACGTTACCTTCAATTTCTGTTGGTACAACGGCTCATTGCCGTGTTCTTCTATAAATAAGGCAATATCATACTTCTCCGATACCAAATCGTACGAGTCAACGGCCTACAAGAAGCAAAATATGAGGATAAACTATCCATTGTGAACTGGTACAAATAGAGGTTTCCAGTCACCACTTTCAGTTACTGACATCAAGCAGAGTATTAAAATAAGAAAATCTTACAGGTGTATATGTGCTGAGCAATACACTTGACAAAGACATTTTGACAGAATACTGAAAAAATTTAATATCCAAGTGCAACAACGAAATAAATAAACTTCTCAGGGGTTATAATTTTGCTTGTATTTTGCCATTTTACCACCAGGGGGCGATCAAAGAGTTTGAACAGAGCTGTGAGAAGGTTTATAAACTTGCACACTAACTTATAAAGGAAACCTACCACTTGAAGTGGCAGGTTTCAGAAGAAAACACCGAGCACCAGCTCAGGGTGAGCTGGTGCCGGGTTTTGTTAGTGTTTTCGGTTTAAAACACTTTTTAAACTTTATAGCGCGCAGGGAGGTACGCGCTCGGCGCTTACCATGCGGCGGCTCTCCTTCACTTCCTATGTGGCCGCGCATGGTGAGCGCCGAGCGCGTACCTCCCTGCGCCGGCTATAAAGTTTAAAAAGTGTTTTAAACCCCGATACCGCGGTTTAAAACACTAACAAAAATAAGCTCCGGCACCAGCTCACCCTGTTTTCTTCTGAAACCTGCCACTTCAAGTGGTAGGTTTCCTTTAAGAATGTCCTCATGTAGACAGTGGGGCAGAAGTGCCAGAGCAAAACTGTTGTTGAACAGTGTTACTCTGCTAAATCTCCCCCAGTGAGTAACATATTGGCATTCTATGCCAGACTTACAAGCCCACACAGCAGCCGGCCTCAGGCTGCAGCAGAAACCTGCAAGGAGACCACAGTATAACTGAGAAGGTGAAGCCCAGGGAGGAATGATACTGGTGGGCATCAAGATGTCATCCAGAAGTTGTTAAAGCGAGGGTACTCCATCATTCAGAGGATTTGCGGTTGTCCTATGGGCCAGTCAGTCTGTATATGTGACTAGTACATGCCAAATAAACAGGGTAGGAAAGCCTTATTATAGATATTAGTTGTATGTTAAGGCCTCATTCACACAGCAATTTCTGTGGCAACCAAGACAACCCTCTTACAATGCAGATTTACTAAACCTTTTAATACACCTGCACAATCTGAATCTGCTGTTAAACGAATGAATCTCACATTGTTCAGAGGCCAGCGGCACACGTGGCGCTTTTAACCCATTTTTGGCCCGTTTTAAAGCAATGAGATTTTCGAAAACGCATGAGTTTTTGACCGGTTTTACCAATTATCTTAATTAAAATGTGTCAAAAACACATGCCTTTTTAACAGAAACGGGACAAAATGGGTTCAATACGCCACGCGTGCAGCCGGCCTAAGGGGGCGTCCACACTTAGCTTTTCAGATGCAGTTTGATGCCCAAACTAGGAGTGGAGTGAAAATAGGGAGCAGCAGCTCTTCTTAACGATAAGTCCTCACCCATTATGATCCACACTTGCTTTTGGCTACAAAAGCTAGATCTGAAAAACTGAACTTGTGGCTGCACCCTAAATGTAAAAGGCTGGACCCTGAGGCTGGCGCCAGTTAGTGCGTTTTCAGATCATAAAAAACACAGAAAACGCTCTACTAAAAACGGCCCAAAAACGTCACATGTGTCTTCACCCTTGGGGTGTTGGCGCACATAGCGGTTTAAAGCCTTTTTAGGCCATTTTTATTCAGTCCGTTAAAAACAAAAAAAAAATGCAAGCGTTTGTTGAAAAACCCATCCGCTTGACAGTTTTTCCCCATTTATCTTAAGATAATTGGGAAACTGACTGCTTAAAAACCTAAGGGTGATGCCACACATGGCCTTTTTGGTCCATTTAAGCATCCATTTTGGACTGTTTGCAATGAGTTTTGCTGCATAGAACCCGTTTATCTTCATAGATGCATGGCAAACAGTCAAAAAACTGATGCGTTTTTTTTTTAAACGGACCGAAAACGCTTGCATAAAACCAGACCAAAAACACATCACCCCAATCAGAACTGAATGCAGTTCTGCAATGTGTCAACACAGTCTAATAAAAACCCCAGAGTGCCTATTCCTCCTCCTCTGAGCAGGCCCTTACATAGTCATCTCACAACAGTCTCCCTTACCAGATTTGTGTGACATTGAAACACACATCACCAAGTAATAGCAACACAGTAACACAAGAGCTGTCCTTATCCTCCCCCTATGCAGGAATACACAGGTTATACACAATATAGCAACGCATGGCTGCTGTGACACTACTGGTCCCAGCGCACATTTCATATCTACAACTTTGGGTTTTGTAATTTATAAGGGACTTTCTATGAGAGAACCCCCAGCATGCACCAACCATGTCAGCTCTGCTCTCTCTTCCTGCACAAGCAGCACTGGCCTCTGTGTCTCCACCCCACTTATATCAGCCCTCACTTACCTCTCCGCCCACAGTGTGTAAGTCCTAAGTCTACACTGCTGCACACAGGTGCTATAGCCGTATTGTACAGCTACGTCCTCATACGCTTCTATGAGGTCATGCACACAGGTGCTATAGCCGTATTGTGTACAGCTATATCTTCATACACTTCTATGAGGTCATGCACACAGGTGCTATAGCCGTATTGTACAGCTACGTCCTCATACGCTTCTATGAGGTCATGCACACAGGTGCTATAGCCGTATTGTACAGCTACGTCCTCATACGCTTCTATGAGGTCATGCACACAGGTGCTATAGCCGTATTGTGTACAGCTATGTCCTCATACGCTTCTATGAGGTCATGTACACAGGTGCTACAGCCGTATTGTGTACAGCTACATCCTCATACGCTTCTATGAGGTCATGCACACAGGTGCTAGAGCCCAGACGAAGGCTCTGTTACGAGCCGAAACGCGCGTCGGGGATATCGTCATCCCGGACAGTGGAGGTCCACTTCATCTATCCTTTTGTTCATTGGTAAGGTATTATCTCCACCTGTTTGTGCACATTACCTATGTTTATGCATGTTAGCAGCTGTGTGCCACTTTACACCTGTTGCCTTCATTATATGTACCTTCTGTCCTTACCTATTACATGTGCATGCTTTGTCCATGTGTAATTCCTCCTATGTCTGCCCGGGGTGACGACTTTCTCATTTGTTGTCGCCGCCTTGCACTGTCATTCCCCCTCAGCATTGTCTGAGGATTCTCATCCTGCTTTTATCATTATGTCTTAAATAGTCATTAATAAAGTATTTTTTACTGCAATTATTCAGACTCAATTTGGTCTTTCATAGTGCTTCCTTTTACCCCTCTTTCCCTGTCCCTCCTTTTGTTTTTGTATAGCCGTATTGTGTACAGCTATATCTTCATACACTTCTATGAGGTCATGCACACAGGTGCTATAGCCGTATTGTACAGCTACGTCCTCATACGCTTCTATGAGGTCATGCACACAGGTGCTATAGCCGTATTGTACAGCTACGTCCTCATACGCTTCTATGAGGTCATGCACACAGGTGCTATAGCCGTATTGTGTACAGCTACGTCCTCATACGCTTCTATGAGGTCATGTACACAGGTGCTATAGCCGTATTGTGTACAGCTACGTCCTCATACACTTCTATGAGGTCATGTACACAGGTGCTATAGCCGTATTGTGTACAGATACGTCCTCATACGCTTCTATGAGGTCATGTACACAGGTGCTATAGCCGTATTGTGTACAGCTACGTCCTCATACGCTTCTATGACATCCGCTTTCTTCTTTTTTGTACTTATAGTTTCCAATTGGATGTGTTTAGTTTATTTATACCCCAATTTGTTTTTCTTTTGATACAATGCATTTTGTAAACACAAATGTTAACAGCAATGTACCGTATATATACTCGAGTATAAGCCGACCCAAGTATAAGCCGAGGCCCCTAATTTTACCACAAAAACCTGGTGAAACCTGTATATTTTTTACTCGAGTATAAGCCGAGTTTGAGGTTTCAGCACATTTTTTTGTGCTGAAAAACTAGGCTTATACTCAAGTATATATGGTAATTAGGTTAATCACCTCTCCTAAGCGGTTATGTGTTTTAAAACACAATGAAAACGCAACCAAAGTGCAAGATGGGAACACGCCCTTAGGCCGGTGACATACATGGCGTTTTGATCCCGTTTTTGTCCTGTTTTTAAGCAGTCCGTTAAAAATGCATCTGATTTTTTTCTGGTTTCCCAATTATCTTAGTTAAAACCAGTCTAAAAAAAGATACATTTTCAAAAACTGCATGCGTTTTTTTTAATGGACTGCTTAAAAATGGGCCAAAAACTGGCTCAAAACGCCATGTGTGACCGCAGCCTTAGACCGGAGGAAAGACCGGAGCCACAATATAAAGGGGATGTGGGACAGGGGGCAACAGTAAGAGGGGGATGGAGGAAAAGGGCCATAATATAAATGAGATAGGATGCCGGGGGCCACAAAATGAGGGTAGATGGAGGACAGGGGTTAACAATATGAGGAGGATGGACAGAGGGGCCCCAATAAGAGGGAGTTGTGAACAGGGTCCAAAATATAACAAGGATGGACGACAGGAGCCACAATATGAAGGAGATGGAGGACAGGGGCCACAATGAGAGGAGGAAAAGGAGGGGGCCCCAATATTAAGGGGAAGTCGGTAGGAGTACAGAAAGCTAGGGCAATATAAGTGTGTGGGTCCAAAGAGGGGGTATTATAAGGGTCCTTAGGGGGTTGGCCATCAGGGGGGTATTATACTATGTGGGTAGCCATAATGGTTTATAGTATACTAGGGAGGGGCTTGTGCTGATTCACTGCACGTCTAATCTCAAACGGTCTTATACCGCTGGCACTGGGATAGTTTTTTCTACCACAGTGTCTGGATACTCATATTTCTATACGTCCCATCTAGTGCACACTTTTCCGTGTATGCCACCAGAGGGCGTACTAGCATAACTACAAAAAGGTTACACAAAGTACCAGTATTCATCCTGCAACTTTTTGTAGCACAGCTGAATTTAAGACCATATTGAGAGCTGCAGTCCATAACACAGCATACAGCTCTATGGAATAATGTGGAGTACAGCTGTCTCAAGGTTAACTAAAGTCAATAAGCAATACTACAAAAAATTGCAGGCCAATTTCCCAGAACAGTTCTGCAAACATAAGCAATAATTATATTGGCGAAACATGTAGCCCTGATCCATGTCTTAGATATCCCAAGCAGTGCTGACAACATTGTGTAAAAAATGCATAATGGGACACATTTATCAAAGTCTGATGCTTATTGATACATCTAGCATAGTTTAAAGTAAACCAGTCACAACATTTTAGCAAATGCAGCTAGTGACAAGTCCCCAAAGAGCCCTATTACCTAACTGACACCCTTCTTTTAGCTAAAAATTGTTTCCCTCACAACCCCATAAAATCCACTTTATGTAGTTACATTACCTGGTTTCAGAGTGGACATGTGCTGCTTGGCGGATTCCTCCCATCTACTCTTCCCCATACTTTATGCCTCCTCACTAATCAGCACTTCATGGCATGTGACCAGGGTGATGTCATCTAAGGTCCTTTTCCCCGCTTAAATTTGCCCTATATGAATTACAGATTGCCTCCATGGACTACAAGTTCTCCCCATCCTCCACAGAGGCATGCTGTGATTTCATGTGATCAGATACATACATGGGGAAGATATGGTAAACTTTAGGGGTAAAAGGACCTTAGATGATATCACCCTGGTCACATGACATGAAGGTAACACAAGGCACAATGTAAAAAATGTGACCCAATATTTCCTAAAAGTAAACGGAGCTTTATGTCTCTGTAGTTGAATTTGGCAGACAGTGCCTTAGTACTACTTCCATACAGCAGGATGTCTTAGCAGCGAGAACTGTCAGTCAGGAACAAGAAGGCCGGGCAGTGCCCAAGATTTGAAGAGGGGGCATGGTTCACTGGCAACCTGGGAGAAAACACAAGTAATATCCAGGATAAAAGAGTATGCTTCTTTGCACATCAGAAAAATGGCTATAATTAAAGGGGTATTCCCACAAAGACAAGTACTCAGAGTAACTTCTGACTTTAGTGTCATGCCGCCATCTTAGATTTGTTTGTGACAGCGTGGAGCTGAGATTTTTGCCTCTTTCTGATCTGTGTGCTGTAGCCACATTCCCTGCAGTGCCTGCATGGCGTTCACAGACACTCTATGGGGCAGATTTATCAAGTGTCTGAAAGTCAGAATATTTTAAGTTGCCCATGACAACCAATCATAGCTCAGCTTTCATTCTACCAGTGCTTATGAATAGTTTAAAGGGGAGCTGTGATTGGTTGCCATGGGCAACTAGAAATATTCTGACATTCAGACACTTGATAAATCTGCCCCATTGAGTCTCACTTCCTGCCAGCACATTGTGAGCAGAGACAAGCAGCAAACTACAAACTACAAGGTTACTACTGAAAGTGTGTAATAGGCATCTCATGCATCTCATCATCTCTCATCTATCTCATCTCTCGTTCTATGTGTCAGTGTGTTAGTACAATATCAGAAGCCAGATTAATGTGTATATAAACTTGTACCCTGATAATCTAACCACATTGTCACCCCACAGAACTAGATGGATCATAATGGGGGTCATTTACTAAAGGCCCGAATCACGCTTTTACATCGCGTTATCCGAATTTTTCGGTTTTGCGCTGATTTTCCCTGAATTGCCCCGGGATTTGGCGCACGCAATCGGATTGTGGCGCATCGGCGCCAGCATGCACGTGGCGGGAATCAGAGAGGGGGGGGGTGTGGCCGTCGGAAAACCCGGATTTGGAGAAACCGCCATATTTTTTTAAAAAAATGTGTCGCTTGACATGCACTTACCTGCCCTCGGCCTGGCTTGGTGAACTTCAGTGAACTCCGACGGAATTTAGCGCAGCAGCGACACCTAGTGGACATTGGGGGAACTACCTTAGTGAAGGCTGGAAGACCCGAATCCTCCACAGAGAACGCGCCGCTAGATTGCGAATGGACTGGGTAAGTAAATCTGCCCCAATGTGTCTGTTTAGAGAGTCCTTGTACACATGCTGGGATTTTGTGTTGAGCAGCCTAGGGAGACATAGGAGCTAAAACAGCAATAAAACTGAGTAACATTGTAAAGTAAGAGGTTAAAATGATCTTTATTGTGTTAACATCACTAAGGAATTGAGATGTGAGAACTTTCTTTTGTGGAAAACCCCTTTAAAGGTTTGCCCATGAAAGAAAATTCAATCCCTTAGTGATGTTAACACAATAAAGATCATTTTTAATCCTTTACTTTACAATTTTAATTAGTTTATTTCTGTTTTAGATCCTATCACTCAGTGATGGTCATTGGAAAATTTCAGGGTATGGGCGGGGACATTCTAAGCAGACACATTGGGGCTCATATACTAAGGGTCCGCGTACCGCGAATCCGTCGGGTTTCCCGAATATTTCCATTTTGCCCTGAATTGACCCGAGTTTTTGGCGCACACGAACGGATTGTGGTGCATCGGCGCCGGCTTGCATGCAACAGAAATAGGGGGCGTGGCCATTGGACAACCCAACGGATTCGGACAAACTGCGGAATTTAAAAACAGAATTGTGTCCCAAGATCAGCTCTCACGTGCACCGGGAAGAAGAAGGTGAACTCAGGCGGATCTCCGTGCAGAAGCGACATATGCAGGAAATTGGATACACGACCTTAGTGAATCGCAGCAGACCCGATTCATTGAACAACGCACCGCTGGATTGCGACAGGGCCGCGTAAGTAAATCTGCCCCATTATGATCCATCTAGTTCTGTGAGCTGAAAATGTGAGCTGTTGATTATCAGGGTACAGGGTTTATATACACTTTCTGTCACTGGTGCTCCCGCGATCCCTGTCTCGGATCGCAGGCGCACCCGTGTCCCTCCATGTGTCGATAATTGGCACTGGCCTGTGACCCTTGCCGGATCCTGCGTTCCTGTGCATCCAGCTGTCCCGTGTTCCAGTCCATTGCTGTGTTTCCTGATCCATGTGCCAGTCTGTCACTGTGTGTCCTGTGATTCCTGACATGAGTCCTAGTGTGCATTCCTGTGCGGTTCTCCCGCTGTCACCCCGGGTATAGACTATCTCCTGCATTACTACTGTGGCAGCCACCGCGGGCTAGTCGCACCTGTGGAACGACCTTGTGGTACCGCTTTGCAGCGGGCTCTGGTGATACCGGTCCAAGGTGTCTACTAGTACCATCTCCGTGGTGGTCCAGAGGGTCCACAGACTCGCAGTCCTGACACTTTCATTTACTTTCTGAACATTGTACCAGTATACGACAAATGGAAAGAGAGACAAGACAGATCAGATATGATGAGATCCATGAGATGGATATTACACACGAATGACACAGTCAGCTCTCATACATCTCTGCTATTACACAACACACTGTTAGATCTGCTGTGCCTTCCTCCCCTTCTGAGATAAAGAACTTATCTGCCAGTAGTTTTACACTCCTCATGCTGTGTACATGCTGGCAGGAAGTCAGTGTCTGTGTATCAGTGAGTAAGCTCCATCCTGGAAAGCAAGGGCAGGGGCTAGAGGCAGAGAGCAGAGAATATCTCAGCTCCACAGTCATTAGAAAAAAAACCCAGATGGCTGACAACCCTAAAGTCAGAAGTTACAGGGTTGGGAACCAGAGGCAACTGAAATTGTATACACCAGGACTGATAGAGACATGGGAAATGTTGTATTTTTACAGTGAATTAGAGAATGCGTTATTTTGTTATCCTGAGTACATTTAAGAAACCTGTCTTCGTAGAAGTACCCCCTTAAGGTACAGTGCCTCACAGTCTCAGCTAATTTTAGGTGATATGGTGAGTACTTGTAACCCTTGACCAGCAGGAATTGTTGGTTTGAGGGGTAACAGTCTGGTTACAGGTCTTTAAGACGGTCTAGCTGTACTATGTACCTCCGATAACGCACAAAAGTGCGTAAAATCTGAAATCATGGGTCACATGAACCCCGGGAAATATGACTCAGGGCTTCCTGTTACGTAGCGCATCCTGATGGCTTCTGGTGGATGGACGGGGCTGTGGAGTCATTACTATGTGCATCCATTATAATCACTCCCATAGTTTACCCAGATTATCACACAGTTAAAGTAGCAAAGTTGTGCAGTTTTGTATTCACTTTCAAAACTGAATGCATAGAAAGCAGCCCAACAATTACCTGGGATCCAGCAAACACAGAAATCATATGTTCTTTATTTCTATATTTTAATAAGTTTAATTAAAATTGTATCTTTATATAAAGGAAGGTAATTTTTACAGAAAGACAGGTTCCTGTAGCCTCTGTTGCCTTTGTCATACATCTGAATAGTTATATCAATTTCTGGAAGGCTCCATTCCAGCTGTGTGGTTAATCCACCCTCCCACCTACGGCATTCCTCCCCCCCACCAGATAGCAGAGTGAAAGCCCTGCAACCTGCCCGGGGGATGGCCCTCCCCTCCTCCCCCGAAGTCACAGTCGATGGGCCTCTACATGGAACACAACACAGGCGCTTGAACTGCTGTCCGACAAACTCCCGCCACTTGCCCATACAATGTCAAAGCACCCTGACCAAACACTCGACCGTATGCCCCAACACTCACCTGCTGGCGCAAAACAGCAAGTAACATTATATGTGTATATGTATATGTATGTGCATATATATGAACATATATTAACACACACACACCACCACCACACACCACCTTAGTGAGCGATCCTCCTCAATATGCTCCTGAGAAGCACTGCACTTTGCCAGCTGTGCTAACTCACCCGGCCTCTGCTTCGGCTTGGCTCCTCACAGCCCCATGCTCTCCTGTCTGTCTCCTCTAGGTCATCTTGCTTCAGACTAACTCCTCCCTTCTTCCCATATTGTCCTGCTCTCTCACCTTGGTAGGCCGGCCCCCTTCTTTATCAAACATAAAACATTTAATTAGGTATATACACAGTACATTGCCATTGATGTAGGACCCAACATTTTACACAAAGTGGAGGGTGCTGCATTCCCCCTTACTTAAAATGGAGTAGTAGTCCTCATATGTCTTTTACACACTCATATACATAGACAGAAATCTCTCATTAGAAAATGTGTGGGTTTAACTTAGCAACTGTGGAAGGTAGCATAGGTTATCCTTGCTGCAGATTCACACATCACATGGTTCCTGGGTCCTAAAAACAGCAAAGGAACTTTACCTGGATCTAATATCCCTTCCAGTGAGAAGGCATCCAGAAATCCTGTCGGGAGTGGCCTCTAGCATCAATATATCCCTGATTCTCTACGGCAGCTGAACCCCTGGGTATTAGGTTTGTGGGTTTTTTTCATGAAGGCCAAACAACCAACTCAGTTTGCGGAATGCCATAAAAGCTAGGGATTGATACCCTGATCTGCAGCTGGTCCCGGTAAGAATATCCCATAACTATACCAACGACTCTCCTTCCCATCACTCACCAGACAATAACTTTTTCCCTTGAAGTACCTAGAATTTAAATCGAGATAGTGGGGACAGAAACTTCATGGATAAGGAGCTCCACTTAAAGGCGTAAGCCTGTGGTTAGGATTCAACCCGTATTACAGACGTAGAGAGGGTCCAGTACAATCTTTTGTTACAGCTGAAAGACCTAACAAACGGTTAGTGCAAACTAGGCATAGTAAACATAACTATCTCAGTGCAAAACTGGTATTGGCATATAGCAGCGCAATGGGCATACATCATTGGCATAAAACATTGCATAACGTTACAATATCAATATACGACAATAGTATGAGTCCTTTTCCTTCAAAAGAAAGGCAATACTCATAATGGCAAGTATCAACAGCTTTCCTACGTCTGGATCCGAGTGTTGGATAACAGCCACAAACCACCTAATTAACTTGGTCTCTGAACACAGAGGAAAGTGGAGTCTCTTTCAATCCTCCAAGGCCTGAGGAGCAGGCCACAAGCTCCCAGAATTGGAACATCACTCAGTCCTTTAAATTTCACTCGGGGTACAATTCTTCTGTCACAAGGTAGTTGGTTGCATTCTGCTTTCAGCAGAGAGGGGTGATTTAAGCATGACTGGGGAGAAGTTCAAGTATTGTCTCTTGACTTACAAACTAGTCGCAGTCCAGTAGTGTCTCTGGCTTGAAACAGAAGGATATTAGGGCTCAGCCCAACTGGGATATAAAACAAGGTAACTTCTACATACAACTCTACTCAGGGCCGCCGCCTTTCAAGGGAGATTGTCAACTCCTAATGCAGCAGGAATGTTGGCAGCCTGGCATCCATCTTCTGTGCCACGGTGCTTACCATGTTCCTGCACGTCAGCCCCTGTTGCGTCCTCTTCTGCTGCAGTGACCACTCATGGTCGCCACAGACACGGTGACGGGGGCCATGGTGTGGTTGACCACCATGTCCACTGCCGCTCTGCCATTCCCTGACACGGTATTTCTAGAGGGTGCAGGTGAAAAATCCCTAGGGGGGAGGGGACTATCCATTTCTCCAGGTCCCTCATCCATCTTCTCTTGCTCTGATCAATGCGCCACGCTAGTTCCATGTGGAGCTCACAGTACTTTTTCCTTCCTGCAGCTTCGTACCAACTAGCCAGGGGGCGCAGCTAGCAATGACCAGTCTGCTTCTTTTCCCACCAGTTGACTTTTGGCTACTCAGCTACTCACAGGGGTTAACTCGTTTGGTGCCGGAGCAGCACTCCCACAGCAGCATGCAACCCATGACTAGTCCAGATAATGCTGGAGGGTCCAAAGCAGGGCTTCCACGGCACAACACCTCCAAGCAGGCACAATTCTTTTGGGGGTTAACACTGGTCTAAGCACAAGTCGTTTTCTCCTCAATGCCTCCTTCCCTCCTCCTCACTCATTGTCAACCCTTCCCTCAACCTCTCCCCTGCTCCTTCCCCCTGCAAATAATTCTCGTTTGGACCCCATGGGACTTACCGCACACTTTTGGCAGTGTAAAGGCACATGGGAAACGTATGTAAAAAAATAGAGAACCTCTTTAAGTTCCATTTGAAAAATGTTTTTATATATTTTGGATTAAATTCTATAAAGTACATGTATTTACTTTTAATTATTAACATTAACAGCTCCTTTAAACACAATAAAAATAGAAAAAAGTGTTTCACATACCCTGGCTTGTCCTGGAATGGTGGAGGCTGCATATGCTGAGGGCAAATGTGCTGCTGGCTTTATGCAAAGGCGATCCGAAAAATAGAAAATCCGTAGCACATCCAAGTAAAATTTATTTTCCTTTATTCTTCATTCGTTAAAAATGTACAGCGGTGTACATGTAGGAACCTACGCGTTTCGGCTATCTTCTAAGCCTCACTCATGGTATGTTAAAAACAAAATGAGACACACTTAATATGCCTACACGCACCTGGCTAATTGGATATGTGGTATCCGGTCTGAATGGAAACAGAGTTACGAGACATGAAGCAGAATACATTGCAGACAATAGTACATAGTACATAGTACAAAGAAAACCAAACAAATATACATTATACAAAAATAATCCATGTATGTTTCACATATGTATAGGTAAATGACAAACCTTGCCTACAACTATAAATTTAGTAAATGTATGATAAATCATTCTTGGAGTTCATGCCATTGGGGTATCTTGATCCTAATGCTAAAATCCAATATGCTTTCTCTTCTTAAAAGCATCTATCTCCAGTCCCCTCCACGGGTTGGGCAATTAACCCGCCCTAAACCGATGAAGCGGAGAGAAGAAAGGTCTTTATTATGACATTCAATGAAATGAAATGTTTCACTGCCCCAGTGGCATTTGAGTCTCCATTTTTAATATTTGTGACATGCTGGCCAATTCTAGTTTACCGTTTTTGGATAGTGCAACCCACGTAGACACACATACACTCGATGCAACGTATCATATGTAAAACATGGTGTGAATTACAGTTAATATATGCATTATTTTTTTTAGTTTTGTGATCATTTATCTCAAAATAAAGTGTCTTATTTATGGCAAAAACGCATACAATGCATCGGGACCCCCCACACTTGACTGACAGCCAAGTTTTATTTTGCCATCTCGTATTGCTCATACCGGGGACAAAATGTTTGCTAATGTTTGGCCTCGTTTGGCTACACATCTGTGTCCCCTTCTCATAATATCATATTGGATGGCGTCCTGATTCAATACTGGGATATATTTCCGTATTATTTTTCTGATTACATTATATTGGAGGCTATATTGGGTACTGAAAGTGGGTACCTTATATACTCGAGTATAAGCCTAGTTTTTCAGCACAAAAAATGTGCTGAAAACCCAAACTCGGCTTATACTCGAGTAAAAAATATATAGGTTTTACCAGGTTTTTGTGGTAAAATTAGGGGCCTCGGCTTATACTTGGGTCGGCTTATACTCGAGTATATACGGTATCTTCTGTACTTATCTTTAGTGTCATATTTGTGCTATGCTTACTGGTTAAAAGATCACTCCTATTAATGGTTTTGACTTTATTTCGGGGTACCTTTTTCTGATTAATTTGTGTCAATATTAGTGGCTTGTTCCAAGTAGCCTTGATCATCAGAGCATATTCTCTTTTCACGCAAAAATTCGCCATAAGTGATGGCATGAATAGTATGGACAGGATGACAACTTGTTGCTGACAAAACAGAATTGCCCACTAATGGTTTAGTATACATGGAAGTAGTGACATGATTGCAGGTGGGTGATGCAGATAGGAAAATGCCAAGGAAATGTACATTAAGGAAAGGGTTCTCATAAGTAAATCTAAGATTGATATCGTTACTATTTATGTATAATACAAAATCCTTAACAGCCCCCTCTCTACCCTGCCATACCAGAATGACATCATCCACATATCGACCATAAAAATAATGTCCTGAAAAAATGGATTATACACAGAAAAAATATACTGTTCCTCCCACCATGGTACGAAGAGTATTGATAAAGAAGGTGAAAACTTAGAACCCATTGGGGCCCCACATATCTGTAAAATGCACTGTATTTACAAAAGTGATGTTGTATGGCTTTAATAGAGTATAAATTAATCACATCACAGGTGAAGAAATGAAATGTCTCTTTCCATTCAAAATGTTCAAACCTGCTAAGGACATCCGATCCGTCCTTAAGAAAACCCAGCGTTCTGAGAACAAGTGGTTGCCGATGGGCATCAACCCAGGTGCTGAGTCTCTCATTGAGGGACCCAATGTTTGAGATGATGGGACAGAGGGGAGGAGGGAATGTGTTTTTATGGGTTTTCGGGAGTCCATGGAATATGGGCAACACATCTAAAGCTATACCTTCAGCAATGGTCTGATTGAGTAAGTTTCTAATTCGATTGGTTGGATCACCAGGGAGCTTATGGTATGTGTTAGAGTCATCGAGAATGACAATTTAATATACAAACCAGTGTCAAAAACGACCATTAATCCCCCCCCCCCTTATAAGACTTACAAATGACAATATGGTCATTATTTTTAAGGGTATTTAATGCCTCAAATTGTTTGGGGGTTAGATTATTTTTATAGTTGTTCTGATTGAGGAAATGCTCATGTAACTCTTTTTCAACCGAACTCTGAAATAAATCCAGTGCTGTGATCCTAGATTTTATAGAATAAAATGTGTTGTTAGACATGGCAAAATTGATATCAGTATTCTGTATAGCAAATAACTCTTAAGTGTCACTTAAGTCATGTAATAACATGAGAGCATTCTGTTCAGCAAAGGTTAAACCTGCAAATTCATTGGTTTTGACGCCATCTATGGAAGAAAAATGTACACCAGTGTTACAGTCCTCGGAAAAAAAAGTGTCTTTTAACTGTGATGGACCTCACAAATTGATTGACATCTAACAGTGTCTGAAAAATGTAAAAATTCTTTGAAGGAACAAAATTAAAGCCATTTGATAGAACTGAAAATTGGTCTTTAGATATTGCTGTTGGTGAGGGGACTAAAACATTGAGGCAGATTTACTTACCTGGTCCTGTCGCGATCCAGCAGCGCGTTTTGTGTGGAGGATTCGGGTCTTCTGGCGATTCACTAAGGCAGTTCCTCCGACGTTCACCAGGTGTCGCTGCTGCGCCGAAGTGCAAGTATGCGCGTGTCCAGTGACACTTTTTTTTTTTTTAAATGCGGTGGTTTCTCCGAATCCGTCGGGTTTTCGTTCGGCCACGCCCCCGATTTCCGTAGCGTGCACGCCGGTGCCGATGCGCCACAATCCGATCGCGTGCGCCAAAATCCGGGGGAAATTCAGGGAAAATCGCCGCAAAACGGAAAAATTTGGGTAACCCGCCGTAAAACTGCGATTTGGGCCCTTAGTAAATGACCCCCATTATCTTGATCTTGTTCTGAACATTGGATGTTTACTTTTTGGATTTCAGAGTCATGTATCTTTTTTATCCATAGTCCTCATCTGTTTTGCTTGCCCCATTTTTTGAAGCATTGTAAGAGGATAATTTGTTTTTAGTATATTTTTTCTTTCTGATGGAAGCATTTCTGTTGGTATTGTTTTCCACGTTTACATCATATACATCAGAAGTGTCCCCCTCTGAAGAGGGGGTCCCCATGCAAAGTATGTGTTTATGCCTGTTACGGGTGCTCCCGCGATCCATGTCGCGGATTGCAGATACACCCTACCTACATGTTCACCACGAATGAAGAATAAAGGAATATTAATATTTTACTTGGATGTGCTACGGATTTTCTATTTTTCGGATCACCTTCTATAAACACCTTGTTTTGTCTGCAAATGCTCCTATTTAGGAGGTCATAATAAAATTTGGTGAAATAAAGCCTTTTTGTACCTTTATGAACTACTGGGTAGCTGGATTCAAGGAATTCTTCTTTACCTGGTTTTTACTGGTCCACCAGAGATCCAGAGGATTCTCCGTTGGGCCCAGACTCTAACCCAATACAGGACCCTAGAAGACATCCAAATGGGAAGACTACTAGGGTTTATTTTTTAGGGTTGATGAACGGTGGGCCCCTAGGATAATTTTATCTGGTGGGCCCAAGGAAATCCTGTCCGACACTGTTTTTTACTGTTATAAAAAGTTACTAGAAGATCATAAGAGTTGTTATATTTAAATACATTTTATTATTAAACTTTATATTTACACTCAAAACTGAAAGAACTCTTGGTATTCGGAGCTTTCCATGCCATACACTGGCCAGGGAGACAAAATTACGACTTCATTGATTTAATTGTGGAAATTCTGGAGCTCATTCAGATTACAGTTTCTGAATGAAAACATTTCAGATGAGAGAAATTCCACATAAACATTCTGTGCATCACGTCATACATGGCCAAAATGTGTAGAGGTCATCTAAGCAGGAAGAAACTTCTTGTCTTTAGGGAAGGTAAGTCCAGTCCAGGTGGCCTTTATAACCGTTGTTCACACCTTTGATCTAGTGTTGGAGATGGGACGCTTATTCACATTTAGTAATTTTTTCTGAGGTTCCTTGTTGCTTGTCGTCTTCTTTACTTTTGTACTGTGTTCCTCTGTAAGCGACAGAAGCTGGAGATCTTCATAAGAAGATTTTGCCAGTTTTTCTATTTGAATTTTTTCCAGAATGTATTCCTAAAAAGATATAAAACACTTACAAGTAATGCAACCCATGCAGGTTATCTTCAACATATTCACCAGAAGATAGCCAACATTCATTCCCTTACTATCCTTGGATTACAAGATAAGAGTCTGACCACAAGAATAGAATAGGTCTGACTGCTTACTCAATTTCTATGAAAGAGCCAGAAATTAGCGCATAACTGAACTGTAAAATGAGTTTTCACACACTCATAGACATTACCTAACGCCACTCAGTCTCATTGGGGGCCATGTGCCAGTTTTCTGTCAGACTTTGCACATTTGTGTCGAGCACGACTGTTTTATTTGCACGGCTGCACTATTTTTCATGCAACACAAATTTCTGCACTGAAGGGGGCGATCCAGCGCACAGTTGTCAGATTTAACATGCAAAGTCCGACAGAAATGTATCACACGCCCTATGTCAGTGATGGCGAACCTTTTAGAGACCGAGTGCCCAAACAACAACCAAAATCCTCTTATTTACCGTGAAGTGCCAGCATGGCATTTTAAGCAGTAACTCATTGTAACCTGTTCTTCCACATCTTTCAATTGTATCGGCCGCCTGAGGCCACCAATATAGTTGAAAGAAGGAGGGCAAATTCAGACTCACATTGTAGCTTCCCTCTAGGGACTCTCTGTACAGGAAGAATGGTTGGTCCAAGAGGATGACCTCCAAAGATCTTCTGAGAGCAGTTGCCTGGGAATGCAGGAAGATTCGGTGGATTTGGTCCTGTTTGGTGAACTCTGTCCTGGGGCAATGGCCTGAGTGCCCACAGAAAGGGCTCCGAGTGCCATCTCTGGCACCCGTGCCATAGGTTTGCAACCACTGCTCTATGTTAAAGGTGCGCCAAAAAAAGTGGTGCACTCTGGCAAGGCAGTGCAGGGAGCATCAGATTCATGAAGAATGTGAGCCAGAAATCCTGAATCTGGCACAGTCTGCACACTACACAGGCAAATTGCATATTGTAAATGTGGCCCATTTGGGTTTTAAGTGCAATTTAAGTCACAACTTTCTGAAATCATGGAAAATTGCAGCATTTCAACCACCATTTCGAAAAATGGCAAAGCCTTGGGAGCTTTATTTTTATCTCTGTATCATTTTCTGTTCTAATTCTGTGTCATGCCTTTTCTACCATCACTATCTTTTAATTTTTTTGCCCGCATAGCCATTTTTCTACTGGAGAGATTTTAAAAGCTACAAATATACCATTATATTTTTTGGTTCTCTTTTTATGGGTTCAACCAAGATGGTTTTTTGTGGGATCAGCTTTTTTATGTACATTTACGGTGTCCCATTATTTGTATCTTTTTCTATTTTTTTTAGGGCGGGGGACTGGAAGAAAGACCCATTAACTGTAGTTATGCATATACTATTAGGCTTGTGTTCATTATTTCTCCCCTAATCTTTCACAGCTATACTTCAGGATAAAAAAAGGAATTTTATATTATTTCATAGCTTGATGAGGCAGGAACCCGGGAAAATTGACTCTAATGTCATCCATTACAGCCCCCGCCCTCCAATTCCAAAATGATTGAACTGCACATTTTCTCTGTTACATATACAGGCGGTCCCCTACTTAAGAACACTCGAAGTACATACGATCCCTAGTTACAAATGGACCACTGGATATTGGTAATTTATTGTACTTTAGCCCTAAGCTACAATAATCAGCTATAACAGTTATCAGAGGTGTCTGTATTGAAGCTTTAGTGTTAATCCTGGTTCTTATGACAACCCAACATTTTTAAAATCCAATTGTCACAGAGACCAAAAAAGTTCTGTCTGGGGTTACAATGATAAAATATACAGTTCCGACTTACATACAAATTCAACTTAAGAACAAACCTACAGACCCTATCTTGTATGTAACCTGGGGACTGCCTGTACTACAGTGACTTGTGCTGTTTTATACATCATGTCTTGAATTTGTGAACATGTGTCTATATTGTTGTATCAGTACAGCATACATCGTGTCACATGATGGCTCACCAACTCCCAGGTGATGGTGGATGCTCCTATTTATTGTTTTCCCAAAATATTTAATATGCTGCACAACATGTTTGTTAGTTCTGCATATATCTATAAAGTAAGACCTATGAAGCTTTGAAACAAATAACCTGTGTCCGTTTGTGTTCACTTTTAGTAATCGTTTTAATCATGTTTTAATACATTTTTGGATTGTTTAACTGTTTGTCTATGTACTTTTGCCTGCACTGGAGTCTGTTTCCATTTATTGTACTGTTGCTTATACCAGACTGCCGATACGTACAGCATTAGTGAGAACCAGCAACTGGCATAGTGAGAATTTTTTTTCCTCCTTTTTTTTAGACCTGCATGAATATTTGAGATACTTTACCTTTATCATATCTAATTTTTGGGTGAGTTCCACTTCAGCCAGAGGTCCGTAGTGTTTCATATGACACTGCTCAGCCAGATTGATGACAGCCAGCAATAAACTGCCGATTTCCACACTCTGCAGAGACAAAGGATCAGCACAAACCTACAGTAAGTCACAGTGTCAAATATAAGGACTACGTCTACCACAAAGCACAGCAGACCCTGTAATTACACTAAAACAACCATGGCAGTAGGAAAATGTAACAGTCCACCTTAAAAGAGAAACAAACAACTATTCTATGCAGCTCTTGGAGTGACAATAGTATAAGATATAATGTATCTTGAAAGATATCTACCATCAGTTTTACTGTTGGTAAATTAGTCCTACTAACCAGTTACTGTACATTTCAGGACTTCTTTTATTATAATTCTATATCCTATATACTCTATATACTACGGCGGGACCAGGTGGTACTGAAAGTGTAAGGGGGAGTGAATAAATTAAAGGATGAGACACTCTGAAGCGCTTCGTGACATAGCCTGAACTGATTTGCATCATTTTTATAACTCTATATAGCGAAAATCACTGTGTATAGAGTTATAATAAAAGAAGTCCTCAGAATAAAAATTCCTGAGGAACTGGTTAGTAGGACTAGTCTGTCATCAGTGAGGCTGCATTCACCCGGCGGTTAGGGGATATATATATACGGCCACCGTATATACGTTGTATATACATCCCCCATAGGCTTGCAATGGGCGCACTGAGCCGTACGGTGAAGCACACTTGCGGCACCGCACCATTCCATACCTGGGGAAAAGATAGGACATGTCCTATCTTTCCCTGTAATACTGCGCCATGCGCCATGTTTCTTTGTGGAAAGAGACGGGGGTGTGCAGCTCCTCCTCTCCCGAGCGCTGACGTGTATGGGGTACCGCTACAGTACGGCGGGCACATGTTCGTGTGAATGTAGCCTGATGGATGTACTTCAAGATGAGTACAGTACAAACTTACTAAATATATACACACTCCCTCTATGCTATCTACAAAATCTCTTGTATATCACAACAAGACTTTGAGCTGAATTCCAGTGAATAATGCAGCTATATTCTGTGTCAGAGGGTGAGGCTGGCCCCGTGCTTTATTCTGTTTCACTGCTAGTTCAGATTTATTGCTTTTATAAGAGAAGCAGAAGGCATAATCTTAAAAAGTCAGCCTCTCCTGATCTCCAAATGGTTCATGCTATGGATCATGCCATTCTCACCTGGTTCCGGAACTGACTCTTCTCCAAGTTAAAGGTCATTTCTAACTGTTTGTTTCTTTCCAGGAGGCGATCGTACTCCAGCTGCAGTTGAGACAACTCACTGGTCATTGTCTAAGGGAACAGATCGATCTGTCATGATACCATACATGATGGGGATTGTAGATGAATAGATTTCAATCAATCAACTATCAATTTAAATCTAGTATTAGTCACATGCTGTAATCCCATTCCAGGTTTACTTAGTCTTCCATGTACGAGTCTTCTAAGTACATCCTCATAACACACATCCCAAAATACTTGTTACAGTCAATTCATTCATGGGGCAGCACTTACTGAAACTCTTTGCTCTTATTTCACTCATCAGGTCAGTTTTGCAGATTATCTCTAACACTTTAACAGTTTGCCACGGTTTTATTTGTAACTCTGTTTCATAATTCAGTTATGTTAGATTACAATCACCTATTGTTCAGCACGAGTCTGAATCTGAGCAAGTGGCCTATAATCTTTTAATTATGCCCCTGCTTGTACAAAACCAAAGGTTGCTCAATTCTCCTGGCACAACGTTACCACAATAGAAGTGCAGCTCCGAGGAGATCACATTCAGGAGTGCAACAGAAAACTAACAACATCCTTTCCATAACGGCAGGTATTTGTCTGCTAAGCTTCCAATCTAAATCCTCTAATCTTAAAGATGCATTAAAGAAGGTTGCCCATTATCTTATTATATTATATATTCAGTCATTAATTATGGATAGATAATAAGCTTTAGAACTGTTAAGACAAACTCCATGCCACTTATCAGCAGAATATAGACCCCAGTTATGACAGCCTGTATCTTATCAACGGATACACCTCTACAATACCAAATTTCATTATATCACATAGTTAAGCCTGACTATTTTTTGTTAGTATTGTATTTTTCTTAAATTAAATAAAACTGTATACAAAACATATACACTCACCGGCCACTTTATTAGGTACACCATGCTAGTAACGGGTTGGACCCCCTTTTGCCTTCAGAACTGCCTCAATTGTTCGTGGCATAGATTCACAAGGTGCTGGAGCATTCCCAAGAGATTTTGTCCATATTGACATGATGGCATCACACAGTTGCCGCAGATTTGTTGGCTGCACATCTCATGATGCAATCTCCCGTTCCACCACATCCCAAAGATGTCTCTATTGGATTGAGATCTGGGGACTGTGGAGGCATTTGAGTACAGTGAACTCATTGTTATGTTCAAGAAACCAGCCTGAGATGATTCCACTTTATGTCATGGCGCATTATCCTGCTGAAAGTACCATCAGATGTTGGGTACATTGTGGTCATAAGGGGGACATGGTCAGCAACAATAATCAGGTAGGCTGTGGTGTTGCAACGATGCTCAATTGGTACCAAGCCCAAAAAGTGCCAAGAAAATTTCCCCACACCATGAACACCACCACCACCACTGAAACCGTTGATACAAGGCAGGATGGATCCATGCTTTCATGTTGTTGACGCCAAATTCTGACCCTACCATCACTCGAATGTCGCAGCAGAAATCGAGACTCATCAGACCAGCAACGTTTCCATCTTCTACTTGATCTCACTATGTCAATTTCGATGAGCTTGTTCAAATTGTAGCCTCAGTTTCCTGTTCTTAGCTGAAAGGAGTGGCACCCGGTGTGGTCTTCTGCTGCTGTAGACCCCATCTGCCTCAAAGTTCGACGTAACTGTGCGTTCAGAGATGCTCTTCTGCCTATCTTGGTTGTAACGGATGGCGATTTGAGTAACTGTTGCCTTTGTATCAGCTCGAACCAGTCTGCCCATTCTCCTCTGACCTCTGGCATCAACAAGGCATTTCCGCCCACAGAACTGCCGCTCACTGGATGTTTTTTATTTTTCGGACCATTCTCTGTAAACCCTAGAGATGGTTGTGCGTGAAAATCCCAGTAGATAAGCAGTTTCTGAAATACTCAAACCAGCCCTTCTAGCACCAACAACCATGCCATGTTCAAAGGCATCAAATCACCTTTCTTCCCCATACTGATGCTTGGCTTGAACTGCAGGAGATTGTCTTGACCATGTCTACATGCCTAAATGCTCTGAGTTGCCGCCATGTGATTGGCTGATTAGAAATTAAGTGTTAACGAGCAGTTGGACAGGTGTATCTAATAAAGTGGCCGTTGAGTGTACAATGTAAACATATACATAGAAAATAATTGCATCTCAGAAAAAAAAAGAAATGCAAATGTGAAGGATTAGTGTATGATTAATAAAAATGCTTTCATTTTGCACACTTGCTAAATACTGGAACTAAGATGATGCCTGCCTGTGGATCTGCCCCCAAGTATGTGCCTTATACTGGCAGCACACTTCCAATAATAGATGCATGTCTTCTACACAGTCAGTTCCTGGAGATTACAGATAAGTTTTGCTATAAACATCACAGATCCACTGAGCATGATCACAACTATCACAGCCATATATGGTCTATGGAGAAATGATGCCACAGTGCTACATGCATGTGAAAATCAGACAACCAATCATCTATGTAGTCCTTCCTTACTAACTGTGAGGCCCACAACCCAAAAGTATTTTGTATATTATGTTATGTGTCGGCAATAAAGGACAGAACTACTTTCTCTTTTGGTCGGTACCACATCATGCTGAGGAATATCTTTATACCATACTCCAGTTTTGGTGTGATTTCTTTGAGCTCACTCAGCAGCCTATGGAGACTACCGTACATACTTGTGTATAAGCCGAATTTTTCAGCACAAAAAATGTGCTGAAAAACATCACCTCGGCTTATACACGAGTCAATTAAAAAAATAAACTTATATATTCACTCTCCGGTGGCCCCGATGCTCAGCGCGGTTCCCCGATGTCGCCATGGCTCCTCTCCTGTCTTCCCCGCGGCTCCTCTTCCTTTTTTGGTCTTCTGTAACAGCAGGCAGAGATGCAGCCATGTTATCTGATAGTCAGCGCATGCTATGACGTCATCAGCAGCCGCATCATAGTATGCGCCTGCCAGCAGAGCGCATGCCGCGTCTCTGCCGGCTGTTACAGAAGACCGAAGAATGAAGAGGAGCCACTGGGAAGACAGAAGAGGAGCCACACTGACCTCTGGGAGCCGCGCTGGGGCTCGGGGCTGCCGGAGGGAGAGTATATTTGTTTTTTTTTAAAGTGCTGGGTGGGCTGGCTGTATACTACTGGGGGTTAGCAGGCTGTACACTATAGGGAGATAGCTGTATACTACAGGGGGCAAGCTGGTTGTATACTACTGGAGGCTGGCAGGCTGTATACTATAGGGAGCTGGCTGTATACTACAGGGAGCTGGCTGGATGTATACTACAGGCGGCAGGCTGGCTGTATACTATAGGGGGCAGGCTGGCTGTATACTACAGGGGGTAGGCTGGCTGTATACTACATGGGGCTGGCTGTATACTACATGAGGCAGGCTGGCTGTATACTACAGGGTTCAGGCTGGCTATATACTACTGGGAGCTGGCTAGCTATATACTACTGGGAGCTGGCTGGCTATATACTGGGGGGAAGGGGGAGCTGTGACCAATGCATTTCCCACCCTCGGCTTATACCCGAGTTAATATGTTTTGCCAGTTTTTGGTGGTAAAATTAGGGGCCTCAGCTTATACTTGGGTCGGGTTATACTCAAGTATATATGGTATAAGAATACCTGAGGTTGTGTAAGAAAGGGAAACCTGAGAGATGGTACAGAAACCTGGGGAATCTGATAAAGCATACGTATCAATTTACAATTTCCAGCAAAAAGTTTTTCAAGTAAAAATCCTTGAACATATAAAAAGATGAAAAACATGTGCATTTAACAACCCCACAACTAATGCCATAAAAAAGTTCATTATAAACAAAGATTCCATAGATCAAAGGTAATCCACACCAAGAAGGGAGTCAAGGCGGCATTATCCATATGGAGAGGCCTATATGAGAGTCTGATTGATCAACCTATCCATGGCGGAGCTACCCTCCAACCCCCCAAACAGCAGATATCAATTGTCCACCTCAGATGAAGCCCCTTATTTTAGCATGAATTTTATTCATAGCCATCTAGGGGTTCCAAGAGAAACAACTCAGCAAATTGCTCCACAGAACAATGTTTAGCAGGGTTACTTCATGTTTACACATTACCCTCACACCCAAAAAAGAACAAAAACACAAGCAACTTATGGGACAAATAGTTTACCATTGGCAACACACCTATTACATATTTTCCCACTGTTCTCTCTACTCTTTACTGTACTACTGTACTATTATAGGCATAATACCTAAACATCTCAACCCCCCCTCTTAAAGCAAAAAAATATAAAATCTGCTACAAAAATACAATCACGTAACACAAATATAACACAAACAATCCATATAACTTAAATACCTATCCCCACCTTAACACCACCCCTCCATGACTACCAGGGAAAAATCTAACCTCTTAAAATAATCAAAGTCAACCCTAATTCCAAACTCAACTTACAACAAACATTTGGAAATCTGCAGGTTTCCCACATTGATCTCCTCTCTTAATTTTTCAACTTTTGTTTTCTACAACCATACTCAAATAATCGTATTACCTGAGCGAGCCCTTTAGACTTCCAAATATCGCACAGTTCTCCATTGCTTTCCCCCATTCTCTATTAAAGCTCCTAAGGAGTAAATACGTTTAAACACCTAATTCTCAGGAGTTTCTTTAATTCAGGAAATTGAAACTACTGAACTACTCTCATTGGCCTCAATAAACCCTTTAAAGCAAAGATTATTTTTACCAGTCTTATGGTGTCATGTTGTCTTTTCAGAGCTTCCAGTCTGAGCTGTGAACTTTCCTGTTCATCCGCAAGAACTGTCAGATTGTTTACCAAATTTTCATTGGTCAAAGAGAGGGTCTCATAGCGTCTGATAATAGCCTTCATAGGGGAATCTACACCATATTCTAGATAATCTACAAAAAGGATTAGAAACGAGTTACTATACATTGTATCAATATGTGCATACAGAGACTGGTATCTTTTGAATTGAATGCGGGTTGGCATTCATTATGCTGTTTTAGAATAAACATGAACTCATAACCACTGGTTGGAGACCTTGATGGTTAGTATTTATTGGGTAAGTATGAATTAGACTGATAACTCTATAGTTAGTATTTCGAGGGTATGAAGAACAAAGATGAATACTGGTTATCATCTACAGGATATTTTACAAATGTATCTTACACAATTATTGTATAATATATATTATGTGATCCACATACACAGTGGTCTACACAATTGTTGCATAAAATCAGCCTACCAAGAAACAAACATGTACTTAAAGGTATATTATTTACTAGAGAAGACCCCAGCTACTCACTATCTGGGACCCTCTCCACCATTTTCAGTAAGAAATCCTCATAGATTTTGTTTGTCTTTATCTGTTCATGCAGTTTCCTCTGTCTGTAAATGAGACGAGTGAAAAAGACAGTAAAATATACAATTATCCTGGAATAATCTCCACTATGGGGCAGGTACAATGCTACAATATTAATCCGGAGTGACTGAGGGGAATACTGATATATAACAACTCCACAAACAGCAACAGGACTAGTTACATGGACTTTGCACAAGCTGCATGTTTTAATATTATTATTTTTACATTAATGAACTTTCCTATTTATAGAATAGACCATTGGAAATCCAACAATCAGGACTACAACATCCGGTGTTGGAATGACAAAGAATAAGGAGCTAGGTACTGATGATTAGTAACACCAATCTGCTAAAAAAGGGACCTCGTCTTTTCGCTTAATTCTGCAAGTTGATTCCAGTGCCAGATACTACCAGAATTAGCTAATTTATGGGGGTAATCTGACATTGAACAAACCCTTTAAGGAGGTGAAAGACGTGCAGCCCTAACTCTTTACCTCTTCCTCTTGTCTTCCAGCTGTGTTGTCAGCTCAGCAATCTCAGTCTGCCGTAGTTCATTTTGCCGTGCTTCTGTCTGGTATTTTGCTATTGCTCGTCTTCTCTTGACTTCACTGTCCTTCAAGAACTTCTCAAATTTTCCAGCTTTCTCTGAGTACTGCAGACAATAGGTCAGTGTTAATAAGAAATATGTGAAGCTCTCCTATCATACTCATCTTCCATCCTATTTACCTCCTTCTGTCTTAATGCAAACTCCACCTTCTGTTCCTCAAGTAAGCGCATGCGATTACCATACTCCTCCCTTTTATGTACCAGGTCTTGGCTGATACGGTCATATTCCACCTCTTTTTTCAAAACCAATGTTTTCTGTAAGGTGTTCTTACTGGTGTCCAATATCTTCCCAGCAGCCTCAAGATAAACCAGAAATAGAGACATTTTAAAGAATGATTTTGTAATGAAAAGTTAGGGACTTTCGATTATATTACGTCCCATTATTTATCATTGTGCAGTTAGCTCTACAATAGACCCATACCAATAAACAGGTACAGGAGTTTTTGAGGGTAAAATACTATTAACATATCCATAGATACATACTTAAAGATTGGGTCCACTGTTCTCTCCAGCTGATGCAGAGAAGGGAACAGGAAGCAGATAGCTTTATTCTCAGTGCAGTGGTATTTTTAATCTGTATTTATTGGTTTCTCAACAGAAAACAAAAAAAAAACTTTACAGTGCCCACGGGACTGGCATGTAGGACTGACTTATGTAATCCAAAGGGCAATGTAAAGAGCTGGAAGAAGGTGAGGCAACCAAGGCTAGGCAAAGTTCTGAAACAGTCCATATCTGTGAGGTGCAGGGGCAGACTGGGAATTTAAAGTGGGCCTGGAAAAAACAAGACTCATATTGCCTCCCCCAGCCCCTTGCCCCCAGTATATAGCCAGCCCGTCCCCTGTTTATAGCCAGCCACCTGTATATAGACAGGCAGCCCCTGTATATAGCCAGTGAGTCCCCTGTATATAGCCAGCTAGCCCCTTTATATATAGCCCACCAGTTCCCTTCATAAAGCCAGCTACCCCCCTGTATATAGTCAGCCAGCCCCTGTATATAGCCAGTAAGCCCCTGGAAATAGCCAGACCATCCTCTGTATATAGCCGGCCCATCCCCTGTATATAGCCACAGGAAAATCACACGGCCATGGACGCTATGTGTATCCCAGACTGTGTACTGGTCGGATTTCACCGAACAAACACTGTGCTGAGGACAGAACTCCAAGCATCAAAGTGATATATGATGCAAAAAGTGATTATAGTAGCACCAATTTCTCAGTTTTTTACCCAAACAACGACTGTTGCTCTATTTGGACATTTTTGTAGCAGGCACAACGATTTTATAACTAAAGATATTCAATAGATGACCTCTGCTCATTCACCCCTCTAGCACTAGATTGTGTGCCCAAGATTTACTGGGGGTTCCTCTTAGAGTTAGTTTGCAGGAATCCTTGTAGCTCACAAGCAGTAAACGGCCTCTCATAGTAGGAGGTTCTCTACTGCACACCCAAGTGATCTGAATGTCTAATGAAAGAGGAAAGGGGGGGGGGGGGGTTACACACCTCTTTTATGACTGGGATCTGGGTAACATCTTCTTCCTCATCATCCCTGAAAATCAAAGATACAACTTATAAAGTGGGTTTAGTGTCAGATTCTCCCTAGAAAATATCAAGTCTCTCTACTTTTCTTTACCAAACAGGAAACACATGAATGGAGCCTAGATCATGAAGATAACTTAAAGAACATCTTCCATTAAAATCAAGGATTGTAAACCAAGCACACTTACATGCTAGTGTGTGCCCCCTCTGGCAGGATCTGCTCTTTTTTATCTTCTTATGCCTTGTTTTTTTTTTACAAAAAAGGCTTTTAATGCAAATTATGCAAATAAATGATTTCATGTCCAGGTCCCATAGATATTAATGGAGCCTGGAGACCCTCAGGCTCATTTGCATAATGTTAAAGCCTTTTTTTTCTTAAAAACAAGGACATAGGAAGCTTAAAGAAGAACAGATCCTGCCAGAGGGAGCACACATCAGTGTGTCAGTGTACTTGGCCTACAAATGTTGATCCTGGTGGTATATACCCTTTAATGTTTTGTATGACACCCTGACACAACTTCTAGAGATATACCCTAATTCTACAAGAAGGTTTATAATTGATTTTTATAAAGGAATGATCCAATGGTAGTATACACAAAAGGATTTCAGATACCTGCGCCAAATATGAACATATATGCAGAATATCTATAGAGTGCTGGAGAAACGCAAAATAGATGTATACACTCTATCAGTACTGTAGTTGTTCTACCATATTTCGCTATTAAATGGGATAACATAAATATGTTGCTCTACAGTAAGACTTAATATTGGTATGGTGGTTACCTGGTTCCTGCGGTTATTTATCAGTTTTGCGATGTTTCTTCAATAGAGCAGTGGTCCAATGTTCTGAATATACTTGCTAGGTTTCCAATCGTTCACTGGTGTCCGCGTTGTTTGGGACCTGTGGAGGAAAGCCCCGGCCGGTGGCTATACCTCTACACTCGGTTCCGGCAGTTCTTCGTGTGGTGACGTCACCAGAAGCTACGGTAAGTCCGGAAGGACACAATCTCCTACGCGTTTCGGAGGATACTTCCTGACGTCACCGGACTTGGAAACCTAGCAAGTATATTCAGAACATTGGACCACTGCTCTATTGAAGAAACATTGCAAAACTGATAAATAACCGCAGGAACCAGGTAACCACCATACCAATATTAAGTCTTACTGTAGAGCAACATATTTATGTTATCCCATTTAATAGCGAAATATGGTAGAACAACTACAGTACTGATAGAGTGTATACATCTATTTTGCGTTTCTCCAGCACTCTATAGATATTCTGCATATATGTTCATATTTGGCGCAGGTATCTGAAATCCTTTTGTTTTTACGTTTTTGTGGCTTTCTCCTGTTGTGAAAACCACTTGGTAGTTTGGGTGCAGGCCACCTTGCTAAAGATACCAGCGACATTAACTTCACTCATTTAAAGTTTCTAACCTAGTGCGCCAATCCAAAAATATATATACTATCTACAATGGTAGTATACATTAGATATAAAACTTATTCCAGATGTAAATGTATAATTATATACCAAAACATCTCCTGGTTAAATCATCATGGTCCATATCACAATATACAAGATGATATATAACTTCAGTCAGTATAGGATATACCCAGGCTTTTTCAGCATAATTCATATCACAGTATAAAAATTGAAATACTGGATATAAGAGGATGAATAACATACTAGCTAACTAGATATATGTAGATTTATTAGCAGATGTCCAAGTTATACAAGCATGGTCTATTTACTAGATGGAAGCTGTATAAAGTGTCCATAATGACTTCACTTCAGTAAGGAGACCAGATAGTTGTGACAAGTCAGGTGACATGTAGGTGTGTTGCCACCTTTTTCAAGCAAAACTTTTGGTCACACTAAAACGTTGCATGGAAATAAACGTGGCCCTGATTGCCATAGATAGATATAATTATATACCAGTATATGCTCAGGTTCTAACAGAATGTATACTATACTAGAAGATGTATTACTTATATGTATAGCTTACCATATATACCACCAGAGTGTAAATAATTGTATACCAGAATATGTTCAGGTTCTATCACAATGTATAATGTACTAGAGGATGTATAACTGATATGTATAGTTTAGATACCACCACAGTATAAATAATTATGTACCATAATTTGCTCAGGTTATTCTAGAATGTATACTGTACTAGAAGATGTATAAATGATATGTATATGCATAGTTATACCACCACAGTGTAAATAATTCTAGACCAAAAGATGTCCATGGTAAATATATAGGATGTACAACTACATAGAAGATATAATACTCACCTATAGATATAATATAATTACATACTAGAAGATGACCAGTTCTGCACAGCTCATCCTATAACAGAAGCTACTCTTTGTTTATTGGCACATGGTTAGTCCCCACTGCGAGCTGAGTGTGTGCAGTGCACAAAGGGTTAATCTCACCTGCCCTCTTCCAGCTGAGTGACAAACACGTTCCTCTTCCTAATGTCCAGATTGAGTTCATATTTTGGGGGGTCACTGGAGGGGTCTACCTGCCCCCATTCCGTCATTGTGAGGTCTCTAGAGAAATACAAGAAGATGAAGCAGCAGGAAGTTCACAAGTTACATTGTATCCTGTAGTGGAATGCAAGATGTGGGTCAGCGTTCTATCCCCATAGCAACCGCCTATCAATCACACAGGCCCCGCCCACCAGATCCCGGCAGTGCAGAGCTGTGGTAACAGGGGACTGTTTACCTACCTGGGAGGGGTCAGTGCACCTTCTCTAGTAACTAAGAGTCCTGTACACAGAGAGATCCTGGAGCCATCTATCTGCAGCAGGGAAAGACACTGCATGCTTAACCTAATACACTGTACAATTCTCTTTCCTGCGCCTTACATCTTCTATTCAGTTTTTTAAAGGACAAGTGCATTTTTTTTCTCATAAAAAGTTTTGCCTCTCGGCCATTCTTCACTTTTGTTGTGAAAGGTTATGATAAAGAGCCGGAGGGTACAGAGGGAGACGTCTATATAGTGAAACATAAGGGACATCACAAGGGCTAAAATACTTTGTTGGGTACAGTTTTTATTATTTTTATTTCCTGACCATTGGATCCTATTAGGATACCTGACAATCTTGAAATCCTAACCAGGGCCGGTGCTAGAAAAAGTGGGGCCCTGGGCAAAACTAAAAGTGGGGCCCCAAAATAAAACTATTTTATGACCAGTCACAGTCAGTAAGAGGCTCCCTTTAGTATGGTAAAACAAACTGTAATATGGGAGAATTTCATAGGAGATGATAGATGACAGGGAGAATGATGGGCAGCACGGTGGCTCAGTGGTTAGCACTACAGCCTTGCAGCGCTGGTCAACATCTGCAAAGAGTTTGTATGTTCTCTTCTGTGTTTGTGTGGGTTTCTTCCGGGTCCTCCGGTTTCCTCCCACACTCCACAAAATGACTGGTAGGTTGAATAGATTGTGAGCATTATTAATTATAATTATTATGATAGAAGATAAATATGAAAGATGATAGAGATTTCTAGATGCAGAACTATAACGTAGTTATAGTATATATACAGGAGATGGATGAGAGATAAATACAGTAGAATAGAAATAGAAGATTGATTGAAAAATAGATAGAGAAAAAGCAAGATATATAAATGGTCAGATTATATGATATAGATAGCTAGACAGATAGATATATAGACAGGAGATAGATGAGAAGCATCTTCACCCAGGAATTCAACCAAGGGCTATTAACCCGTTCACCGCCAGGCATTTATGGATATTTTATCGCGTTATCGACCAGAGCAATTTTTACAATTTTGACGTTTAAAAAATAAAAATTTGCCCCATTTTCAAAATTGCATTAAAGAGTTTATAGACATCGGCGCCTTCATGCAAATTTGATTCAAACATTTTATAAAAAATACTTAAAATTTGAACTTTAATGGCAAAAAATGTTCTCCAAACAGAAAATATTTACCTTCACATCTCCTAAATGTAATAGATGGACATGTGTAGAGTTGACAAATGCCTCATATTGATATGGTCACATAAATAAATCCACATAATATCACTAAAACTGTAATAACTAGATATCTGCTTCTCAGCAAGAAATTTTAAGACAGTCACAACCTACAAAATATAGCAATAAAACAGAATAAAAAGTAAAGGCGCCATAAAACCTATAGAATTATGAAATCCAACAACCAGGCGATGCATTTGTCAATTAACATTTAAAATTGCCTCTAAAATATGTACAAATCCAGATACTTATATAAAGAAAATATAATTTCCTAAAACAGTAAGATGTGAGGTGATCATACAGATCCCGCATGTGGATAGTCACCAAAATATGCAGCAAAGGGAACGTTACACCCACAGGGGACACCAAACTATTTGTGCAGAAAATTGCACTGAGCATCACACAGATCTATCATTGTATGATCCTTACACAATGGTCACCCAAATACATAACTATATATCCATAAACCCCTCTTATGACATAATAAAAGTCACGTTTAGGTGTCGCCATTGTATTATCTTCACCATAACAGACCCCTCCGCGCTTCATAAGAATCTGAGTGAGAATGTCATAACATAGGTGTAAGTAATGGAGGATGGAGGGAAATAATAACTTTATTCCATGTGGGTGTTTCTGGTGTTACATATAACTTTATGGACATGTTCTGGGTTAATATGTAGTGACATTAGGCGAAGAGGATCGAATGTTCATCCTATCAGTCAATTTTTGCAAAAAAAAACTGTCACCAAATAAAAGGCAATAAGAGAGCAAATGTGTTCTCAGATAGTTCTGCATATAGAAGGGTTAGCAACATGAATATTAGTTGATTTTATTCCTTCTCATAATGTAGTAACATATAAAGTGAATATTTCCATTATCTGTGAGGTGCAGCAGCTCCTGTGTGCAGCAAATTCTCCCTGTAGCCTGAGGGCTGAGACTCTGGAGGGGGGGAACTTCAGGTGGCTATATCTCTAGCTCTGTGACACATAGAACCTCACTTCTTTTTTCCTATGAAAGATGAGAATCTCCTCTTTTATATAAATGTGTTTCTAAGTGTCAGGAAAACGGAGATATTAACTGTTTAACTGCTGTTGGCAGTGATTTTTATGTATAAAAATGCCACCTGATATTCTCAATTTAAACCTGAATATCTCTGCATCCAGAGCACCTAGAAACAAAATTCAAGATTCATTTGAAAGAAGAGATTCTCCTCTTCCAGGGGCCTGGGCAATTGCCCACTTTGCCTACCCATAGCGCCGGCCCTGATCCTAACTGTAGCTACCAGGGGAACAGGTATAGCAGTCGCTATAGGGTCCATGCATCAAATTATAAAGTCACTATTTACTGCCGAATTCTTTATAAAACATATGTGTACTTTATTCATATAAGATTTGCCTTTTAACATTAGGAAAAATGCTTAATAATAGAAAACTCATGTTACTTCTTACAATATGAGGGCAACCTCAATAATAATTGTATTCTATAATTAATAAATGGCACCCTGTTATTATTAGGTAACATACAACCCCCCTAATGATTTTATATACAGCGCCAACCTGAACAATATATATATATATATATATATATCCCCTAATTTATTTTATTACAACTTCCATATACAATAACCTCCAATAATTTAATTAAAAGATGGCTATATATATACATATAGTATACTGATATCCCCCATTTAAAGTATACAGTGCTGCATATACAACACTCCTGGCTTAGTTATATACTATACTCCACACACAGCCACCCACTAGTTCAATTAAAATCCAGCCCATATATACAGACCCCCCTTAGCTTAGCTATCGTAATGAAGCGTATGGGGTGCCTAATGAGGATGGACTTATCATGGTGTCCATCACTTAGTTCACTATTTGTACTTTGTACTTTTTTAAATGTTTTAAAATGTGTTTTCCAATATGTGTTTTGTCTGTGTTACTTGATAATGTAATATAGATTTTTTTTGGCATTATCCTCTTGAACTTTTACACACCTTTATTTTCTTTGTTGCATATTAATGTGGTTTCTACTAAATATGTGTTAGGCAGTGCAATGTGTGTATTATCCATGTTCTGTGATATCACTGTATATATTTTGCCTGTACTGTGACATCACTTTGTGAATTTCCCTGTACCTAGGATAACATTGTGTGCATTATCCCTTTACTGTGATATCACTTTATGTATTATCCCTGTGATGTAACTTTACTCTGTGTGTCATCCCTGTACTGTGAAATCACTGTTTGTATCATCCCTGTACTGTGACATCACTGTTTGTATCATCCCTGTACTGTGCCATCACTGTATGTATTATCTCTGTACTGTGACATCACTGTTTGTATTATCCCTTGTACTGTGACAACACTGTTTGTTTTATCCCTGTTACTCCATACTGTGACCTCACTGTAAGTGTTATCTGTGTACTGGGACATCACTTTGTGTATTATACTTGTACTGTGATACCACTGTTTGTATTATCCCTGTACAGTGACATTGCTGAGTGTATGATTTATGTACTGCAACATCATTGTGTGTAGTATCTCTGTATTGTTACATCAATGTGTTTATTATCCCTGTACTGTGATACCAGTGTGTGTATTATCCCTGTGCTGTGACATCACTGTGTGTATTATCCCTGTACTGTGACATCACTGTGTGTATTATCTCTGTATTGTGTCATCACTGTGTGTGTTATCCCTATAGTGTGATACCACTGTGGATATTATCCCTGTGCAGTGACATCACTCTGAGCATTATCTCTTTACTGTGAAATAAATGTGTGTATTATCCATGTGCAGTGACATTGCTGTGTGTTTATTATTTCATGTTTTAGCGGATGCTCCATTTCATAATAACTAGTTTTGTCCCTATATGTAATATGAAAATTAGCATTTAAAGGAAACCTACCACTTGTAGTGGCAGGTTTCTGATGGAAATACCGGGCACCAGCTCAGGGTGAGCTGGTGCCGGAGCTTATTTTAGATAGTGTTTTAAACCGTGATATCGCGGTTTAAAACACTTATTAAAATAAGCTCCGGCACCAGCTCAGGGTATTGCCATCGGAAACCTGCCACTTCAAGTGGTAGGTTTCCTTTAAGGAGTTCTGCTATTATAATATATGGACATGTGGGGTTCTGCTATTCTGTCAGAATAAAAGCTGTGTCATAAAGTGGCCGTAGTGAAGGTTTAGCTCAGCCAGGTAATTGAATCTTTACTAGCTCAAGTCACTGACAGATGACTTATTAAAGAGTTGAGGTGTTCATGTTTTTATTTTCTAGAGGGAATACAAAAGAAAATTGCCGGTTTCAATCACATGACAGTATTTTCTATTGTAAAAAAATATATACCGTATATACTCGAGAATGAGCCGAGGTTTTTCAGCATAAAAATGCATATAACCCTAATTGGGCCTATACTCGAGTCTATAAAAAATTAAAACTATACTCACCATCTGAAGCCTCCCGCAGGTCCTCTTCTGTCTTTTGAAACTCCAGCTCCATCTATGGGTCCCTGCTGTATCACAACCACCATGACGTCAGCCGCTTGCCGCCATCAACGTATGTGCGGCACCATCGGCACACACTTTGATGTCAGCAAGTGGCTGACGTCGTGGTATATGCAACGGTAGTGCATAGGGACCTGGAAATGGATCCGAAACTTCAGAAGACAGAAGAGGACCTGCAAGGGAGTGGGGTGGCGTGGGAAAGGTGAGTACAGAGGGTTTTTTTAATATGCTGGGCATAAAGGCTTGCTGGCTATATACCAAGGGGGCAGGCACGGGCTATATACTAGGGAGCTGCTGGCTAAATACAAGGGGGCATGCACTGGTTATATACTAGAGAACTGCTGGCTATATACTGGTGGGCAGTGGGATGCTGGCTATATACTAGGGGGCAGTGGGCTGTCTATACACTAGGGGACATGGGCTGCTGACTGTGTACTAGGGGGCAGGACTGGCTATATACTGGGGGGCTGCTGGTTGGCTATATACTGCGTGTAGGCTGTGACTAGAGATGGGTGGATTTTTCAAAAATTTGATTCGCGGGGTTCCCTGAATTTTTGGACAAAATTCAATTTGACTTGAATAGAATCATGGTGAATCAGTTTAAAAAACAGGTATTTTCTGGTTGCAGAGAGCCTGTCGTGTGTTGTAGAACATTGTGCCATGCTTAAATGTGCATAGGGAGCATGGTTTGGTCTTCAAACAATGCTGTGTTTTAGTAGGACACGCACATGACAGCCGCCGCTTTTAGAATCGCTTCACTCTTCAATTCCATGGGCCAACTTGACCAAATAAGTGAAGTGGGAACGCAGCCTGACAAGGTAACATCTGTGCCAGCTCGAAAGGACTGAGCTGAGGGCCAAGATCCCACTATAACATCAAAGAGTGCACTATGTGGATTTGACATGGATTTCTTGATATCAACTTTAGCAACAAAAAAGAATTGAAATTTGGGGAATACAGAAGTCCAAAAACTGACACCCTGGACTTTGAGAAAAAATCACTCCACCAACTATGTGGATTTGACACAGATTTACTGATATCTACTTTAGCAACAAAAAGTAATTGAAATTTGGGGTATACAGATCCCCCAAAACGGACACCCTGGACTTTGAGAAATAAATCACTCCTGAGTACAAGCAGCTAGACACTAGAGACAGCACATGCAGTGTGAAATACATCACATAAGCCTGCCGGTCGCTGATTGGCTACCATGTGATTGAGGGTGTTCCTTTCTTCCTTCCAGAATTCTCTGCTCCATGTAACATGTTGTGCTCACAGCCATTTTGTTGCTAAAGGGGAAAAAAAATTGTTCCCGCCGATCACCAAAAACTTTGGTATATACGGTACTTTACTCCTATGTTGAACTTTGATAATTCTATTACATGTCTCACTGACAATAATTTATAGAAAGGGTAACGGATTGATTAAGAAGCTCCAGCCTTCTTTGTAAGGTTGGACTTTGTAGACCAGGTCTTCAGCTATAGTCTCCGTCAGTTTTCCTCCAGAAACTATAATACATATGGCTATAGGAGTATATCCACAAAGGAGCCATCTCTTTCCAGATGTTTGCAATGTATGGTAAGTAACCTCCCCCTTGACTAGATTCAGCCTACTGCCCCATAACAGCAGGAAGTACAGAATGTAGACTGAGTCCGGAGAAGCTCCAGCAAGATGGACATATTGCCTGGATATATCAGGATATATTAAGCAGGTAAGTTTTGATTAGGCTTCCTGAACCACCTGGTCCATCCCGACTCCCACCAACCATGATCAACCCTTCTAAGTAATTGGTCAAAGGCGAACGCGTATAGCAAGGGGCTCAGAGGACATCCCTGGGAAACACCAGACCCAACCTCAATGGAGCTGCTAATGAAACCATTAAAAGCAGGGAACTCTCTGCTCCTGCGTGCAAGATCTTCAACAAACCGACAAATTGACAAACATTGCATTACTTATCCTGTACTGACCCCGTATTACATTCTGTAGGTATTTTATTTTTTTACATTAAAGTGAAAAATATAACTACCGTATACACTCGAGTATAAGCCGACCCGAGTATAAGCCGAGGCCCCTAATTTTACCACCAAAAACTGGGAAAAACTACTGACTCGAGTATAAGCCGAGGGTGGGAAATGCATTGGTCAAACCCCCACAGTAGTATACAGCCTGCCAGCCCCCAGTAGTATACAGCCTGCCAGCCCCCAGTAGTATACAGCTTGCCAGCCCCCAGTAGTATACAGCCTGCCAGCCCCCAGTAGTATACAGCCAGCCTGCCCCCAGAAGAATACAGCCTGCCAGCCCCCATGTAGTATTTAGCAGCCCCTAGTAGTATAAAGCAGCCCCTAGTAGTATACAGCAGCCCCTAGTAGTATACAGCAGCCCCCTAGTAGTATACAGCAGCCCCTAGTAGTATACAGCCAGCCTGCCCCCACGGCCCTTAAAAAAATAAACTTATATACTCACCCTCCGATGTCAGCGCGGCTCCCCGATGTCAGTGCGTCCCGTCTTCTTTCTTCTCCGCGGCTCCTCTTCTCTCTTCCGGCATGGACGCGGCCATGTTTTCTTCTAGCAGGCGCATACTATGACGCGGCCGCTGCTGACATCATAGTATGCGCGGCCACTAAGAAGACATGGCCGCATCCATGCCGGAAGATAGAAGAGAGAAGAGGAGCCGTGGAGAAGAAAGACGACGGGACATCGTGGGTAATTTTTTTTGTTATAGACTCGTGTAGAAGCCGAGGGGACGTTTTTCAGCACATTTTTTGTGCTGAGAAACTCGGCTTACACACGAGTATATACGGTATATGCAAACAAAAACAGGCCTTAATTTCTGTCAATAATTGGAACAGAACAATAATATAAACTGAAAGAAACAATCTCTTGGCCAGGCCACACATACCATGCACTCCAAAACAATACTCAAATACACTCTATATTAAAACAAACAAAACCTGTACCACCAATATACATTTCTTTACTCTCCCCTTCACCAAAATACATTATTAAATACAATATATGTAAAAAAAATGTTACAGTTACATTGCTGCAAAAAAATCACCACATCCTAAAGGGGATTTTGAGATTGTTTTCCTGTCACACATTGTACTTCAAAGTAATAGAAAAATTTTGATGATATCTTTTGTGTTTAGTAATGAAAAAAATTTAAATTTGGCAAAATTTTCTTAAAATTATTCATTTTCAAAGTTCAAAATTTTCTGCTTTTCGGGCAGATAGTCATAGCACCCAAGAAACTTCATAACTAACATTTGCCGAATGTCTGCTTTATATCGGCATAGGGTTTTATGCATCCTCTCTCTTTTCTAGGTTGTTAGGAGGTTCAGAATTTTGGGTGCAATTTTTCTCATTTTTATGAAAATCACCAAAACCCTTATTTAGAGGCGCCTCCTCAGCTTTAACTGACTTTGAGAGGCCTAAACAGCAGTAAAAGCCCATATATCATGCCTTTTTAGAAACTACACCCCTCAATGTGTAATTCATTGTAAAATCATCTATTCTTTATTATGTAAATGAGGCTGGTCACATGGTCAGAGGCAGTGATGTCACCCCTGTTACCCCTCCCCTCTCCTCCCCCTGCTCATGTCTGTGTGTAATGTATAGTAAAGCATGGCTAGTGTGTGTATCTGCTGACATGCTGCATCCTCCTAATATACAGGTGAGAGACACAGACATCAGCTACACATGAATCTGACATGTTCTGCTATAACATGGCTGCATGGAGCTGCTGTATCTCTCCTATACACACACACAGGCTGCAGGGGGCGTGGCCACCAGCAAGCACATCATTATACAGCCTCACATCATTATACAGGCTGTCAGTCATGCACTGGGGGTGTGGCTGTGCCTCCCACTCATGGTCATTTGCATACAGCTTTAGGACCTCATTGCTTAAGTTTCCAGGCATGTAGAGAGACAATGAAGGGATAGAGACAATGGGGGTCATTTACTAAGGGCCCGATTCACGTTTTCCCGACGTGTTACCCGAATATTTTCAATTTGCGCCGATTTTCCCTGTATTGCCCCGGGATTTTGGCGCACGTGATCAGATTGTGGCGCATCGGCGCCGGCATGCACGCGGCGGAAATCGGGGGGGCGTGGCCGAGCGAAAACCCGACGGATTCGGAAAAACCACTGCATTTAAAACAATAAAAGTGTCGCTTGGGAGGCGCTTACCTTCACTTAGTCCGGCCCGGTGAACTTGAGTGCATTCAGACGCTTTTCAGCGCAGCAGCGCCACCTGGTGGACGTCGGAGGAACTAACTTGATGAATCCCGGCCGGACCCGAATCCACCGCAGAGAACGCGCCGCTGGATCGCAAACGGACCGGGTAAGTAAATCTGCCCCAATGCTCTCTAATGGCAGTTTATGAAAATATATTTAGTTTAGGGGGGTTATTTTGCATGACGGGTTCTCTGTAAGAAGTGTGTTAACCCTTTAGATGCTTCACATGGGTTAAAACAATATGGAGGTGTAATTTACAAGCTGTAATTTTTTTAGACAATATATTAATTTTGGCCAAAAATTAAACCGTTACAAAGTATTAAATGACAAAAAACTCCACAAAGTTTGATACCCAATTTCTCCCGAGTATGAGGATGCCCCATATGTGGTGGTGACTGCTGTATGGGTGCACGGCCGGGCATAGAAGGGAAGCAGCGCCATTCAGAGCAGATCTGCAATGTCACATTTTACAGGCTATAAAATGTTTATTTTTTTTGTAATTTGGACATGTGGCCACCAGCAAGCACATCATTATACAGCCTCACATCATTATACAGGCTGTCAGTCATGCACTGGGGGTGTGGCTGTGCCTCCCACTCATGGTCATTTGCATACAGCTTTAGGACCTCATTGCTTAAGTTTCCAGGCATGTAGAGAGACAATGAAGGGATAGAGACAATGGGGGTCATTTACTAAGGGCCCGATTCACGTTTTCCCGACGTGTTACCCGAATATTTTCAATTTGCGCCGATTTTCCCTGTATTGCCCCGGGATTTTGGCGCACGTGATCAGATTGTGGCGCATCGGCGCCGGCATGCACGCGGCGGAAATCGGGGGGGCGTGGCCGAGCGAAAACCCGACGGATTCGGAAAAACCACTGCATTTAAAACAATAAAAGTGTCGCTTGGGAGGCGCTTACCTTCACTTAGTCCGGCCCGGTGAACTTGAGTGCATTCAGACGCTTTTCAGCGCAGCAGCGCCACCTGGTGGACGTCGGAGGAACTAACTTGATGAATCCCGGCCGGACCCGAATCCACCGCAGAGAATGCGCCGCTGGATCGCAAACGGACCGGGTAAGTAAATCTGCCCCAATGCTCTCTAATGGCAGTTTATGAAAATATATTTAGTTTAGGGGGGTTATTTTGCATGACGGGTTCTCTGTAAGAAGTGTGTTAACCCTTTAGATGCTTCACATGGGTTAAAACAATATGGAGGTGTAATTTACAAGCTGTAATTTTTTTAGACAATATATTAATTTTGGGCAAAAATTAAACCGTTACAAAGTATTAAATGACAAAAAACTCCACAAAGTTTGATACCCAATTTCTCCCGAGTATGAGGATGCCCCATATGTGGTGGTGACTGCTGTATGGGTGCACGGCCGGGCATAGAAGGGAAGCAGCGCCATTCAGAGCAGATCTGCAATGTCACATTTTACAGGCTATAAAATGTTTATTTTTTTGTAATTTGGACATATGGGAGATTATTTTTTTTGTGGATGAGATCCACCTTTCAGGTACATCATTTACAGGGGGTTCAATAGCCAATATTCAGATTTTATTAACTCTTTCTTGGTGGTGGTTAAAAAAATCATTAATTCTTGTTTATGGTTTTTAGCATTTTTTTCGCCGGACGTACCATAAAAATAATGTGTTATCTTTATTCTATGGGTTATCGCGATTACGGCGATGCCCCATTTATATGGCTTTTTTATGGTTAACTTGTTTTGCAGAGTATAGAACTTATTTTGTGAGAAATTTGTTTGTTTTTGTATCGCCATATAACAATGGGCAGAACATTTATATTTTTTTGTTTACAGAGCTGGTTTATAGCTTATTTTTTGCGGGACAAGCTGTACTTATTTTTGGTATCATGTCGGGGTAAATGTTACTTTTTGATTACTTTTTATGCGCTTTTTATGAGGTCAGATGTGAAAATTTCATAATTTTTGCAAGTTTTTTTGTGGTTTTTTACGCCGTTCACCGTACGGGTTCAGTGACGATTTTATTTTATTGTACGGGTTGTAACGGACGTTGTGATGCCCAATATGTTGTGGGATCTTTTGGTGATTTTCACTTTTTTATGTTTTATTGGATTATTGCATGGGATGGGGCTTCAAGGGACTTTTATTCTTTTTTAATAATTTTTTTAATTGCACTTTTTTTTAAACTTTTTTTTACTGTTTTATTTTGATATCATTTAATCACTTGTTCATTGTAATATACTGCAATACTAATGTATTGTAGCATATTACATAGTCAGCCTATGCATTCTGCATAGGCTGACATCAGCACTGTTAGATCGTGCTGTAAGCACGATCCTAACAGGCTTCTAGTGAAGGCAACCCTGGGGTTCTTATTGGGCTTCAGGGTTGCCATGGCAACGATCGGCACCTCCGTGCCTGGCTGTTACTGTGGGATCCCGGCTACCGCGTACCGCCGGGATCCCGCGGCGATTGCCCGGGCTCAGGTTCTGAGCCCAGGTGATCGCCATGACGTGATACTACGTCAAGGTGCAGGAACGACCCGCATCCTATGACGTAGTATCACGTCAAGGTGCAGGAAGGGGTTAAAATAAAATAATAACAATAATACAAACTCAATAACATTATAGAACCATAACTATAAAGCTTAGGTTCGGCAGCTGCAAGCCCTACATCACTATATACTCTTACCATAAAACAAAAATAGTGTCTGCATTATCCCAATACCAGGAGGGAAGATGTCACACCAAGGCACCATAAAGGATTCACCTCTCCAAAGGAGAAAGGACCACCCTGTACCGAGCTTCTCATACTCCAGAGAGTGCACCTTTACCAGGTCTCTGAGAATGTTAACTACCTCATCGTCCACGAGGATTTTCTGGTGTGTCAATATTAACCCTATATTGACCATGCTCATTTGCGCTTTGATGACCAAGGCCTATTTTTCAAATCCAGCATGCGTCACTTTATCCGGTTATAACTTTAAAACGCTTTAACTTACTCAAGTGTTTTTGAGTTTGTTTTTCTGTGACATTTTGTACTTCAAGTTCATGGGAAATTTTGGTTGATATATTTAACATTTATTTATGAAAAAAATGTGAATTTTTGTAAACATTTTGAAAAAAATTGCTATTTTCAATCTTCAAAATGTTCTGTTTTTTAAACTGATATTCTTACTACCCAAATAATAACTAACTAACATTTACCATATCTCAGCTTTGTGTTGGCGACCTTTTAGAAGTGTCCTTTTGTTTTATTACGACGCTAGAAAGATCACAAATCGCACAGCATTCTCTCAAATTTTCAAGAAAATCCAAGAATAAATTATGTTAGGGACCATTTTATTTCTATAGGGGTTTTGGAAGTTCTGTTAATAGAAACCTCCCACATATCACCCCGTTCTATTAACTTCACCCCTCAACTTATTCAAAAGCTCACATAGGAAGCTTTTTAACTCTTTAAGTATTTTACAGAAATTCAAACAAAATGAAGGTTTGATTTGGAATTCACTAATATTTATCATTAATACGTTCATGTAGCCGCAAAATTTACCCACATTAACTAAATAAAAGTAGAAATTGCATATAGGAATATATTGTGCATTTTTTTCCGAGTAAGAGGACACCCTAAATGTGGATGTAACCCGCTGTTGGGTGCTGAAGGGAAGGAGCCATTGAGCTTTTGTAGAGCAGAATAGTTTTTAGGTGCCAGGACATGTTTGTAGAGCCCCTGGGGCCTCATTCACGCCTGGCATTTTGGTTGCGTTTTGAAACACAATCCAAAGTCTCCACCTGCGATCACATGTTGAGGTAAGATTGCATTTCCTTCATGTTTAGTTAACTTGTTGGAAACACAATGTTACCAAAACATGTTATCACGAGTGGAGCCTTTGGATTTCAGTTCCAAACACGACCAAAATGCCAGGTGTGAACATGGCCTCAGGTACCACAAACCTTTATCCCAGAGAATTTATCACGTGGTATAGGGGACATATTGAACTTCTTGCCGCTGATGGGCTTTTTCCATTTTACTTTTGCTCCAGACTTTCAAAAATCAATATTTTTTTATTTTTCCGTGTACAGAATTGTATGACGGCTTGTTTTTTGCGTAACAAATTGTACTTCCTGGTGACTGCATTTTATATTCCATGCCATGTACTGGGAAGTAGAAATAAAATTCAAAACCACAGCATTGACTTTGTGATCTAACGGAACAGATTGGAACTAGAGATGAGCGAGCACTAAAATGCTCGAGTGCTCGTTATTCGAGACAAACTTTTGGTGCACATATAACATTGGACTCAGAGGATAAATCTGGTGAACACCAGGCCAAATCTCAAAAGAACGCCAAGCCAACAGTTTACAAGCCGGAAACTCTGTCCCTCTTTACAAGTTCTTCATCCAATCAACAAAGCCCCCCAGCAGGCCATGTCCCAGAAGGACAGATCAGAGGTACTCGTGGTTAACCTAACACCCACACCAGTAGTAACCTGCTGGAGTCTAATGCACCCTGCACAGAGATAGGACCATCATGAAAAACATTGGACTTGATAAATGCCCACCACTCTGTACAGTTTAAACCAGAAGTTTACATACACTTTATAAAAAGACATATGTGCATGTTTTCTCACTATCTGACATGAAACGAAAATAAACCTTTCCAGCTGCAGGTCAATTACATTTACCAAGATTATTTCTATTTTCCAAATGTCAAAATAATAAGATAGAATTATTTAAAGCATTTTGATTACTTTTTGCAAAGTTGGAACACACACTACCAGACATTTTGTCAGACAAAATGCAGCGATGACACAATAGTGGTGCAAACACAACAAATACATCTTCTACAAAGACACGGCCATCTTGTTCCTGAACGGTATGATGGCTGGACATTCACATCTTGCTTAAACAATTTGTTTGTACAGATTAATGGGACAGCATCAGGTTTAGGGAAATTGCACTCAAGGATGAACCAGACTTGTGCAATAGCACAATTCTCTTCTTGATATATTGGCTTATTTCTTTAGACTCTCCTATTAAGTTAAACAAAGAAGCAGTGTGTTTCAGGTGTGTCTTAAAATTAATTCACAAGTGTGTCTCTGATTAAGTTAAATGATAGCTTCGAAAGACATGGCATCATCATATGGGCTGTCCCAAAGTCATAGTAATCTTGGTTAATGGAAACTTTTGACTTTGCAGAAAGTAATGGAAATGCCTTAAAAATTATTTCTTTCATTATTCTGGCATTTGGCAAATCTAAATAATTTTGGTAAATCTAATTGACCTTAAAGGGGAAAGGTTTATTCTGCTTCCATGTCAGATGCATATGTGTCTTTTTAAGTTTCTGGTTTCAACTGTACATGAATTACATTACTTATTTTGTACTGATCCTAAGTAACAAACTGACACTGAATGTATTTTACTTTACAGCTGCACTCATTATTTTTCAGGTTAAGTAGTGTGTACTTAAATTACTGACTGTACTGACTGAGAGGTACGTCCTATTTTAAATGCCACAGCTGCACTTACTATTCTGCTGGTGTAGTCACTGTATACTTACATTACAGTACAGTTACTGTTATGAAGATGACACTTTTCAGAATGCAGTGTGGTCATCAGATTTCATTAGTATTCTTGTACATAATGACTTCACCAGCTGAATGGTAATTTGAGCTCTGGAGTTAAATACAGGATATAACACAGAGCCAGTATAGGACAAGTATTGTGGTATATGTACACAGCTCCACCAGCAAAATATTGAGTGCAGCTGTGGAATATTATACACTGTTACCCAGTGCAGGGCAAGACATGCTCCTGCACATTGTAACAGCCTGTGTAGCCAGAGAACTTAGGGGCTCTGGTAATGCCCCATAACCTGTCTGACTCATTAGCATAATTTAATAATTAATTTTAGAGGAAAATAGGTCATTGATAACAAAATAAGAAGATTAATACAGTCACAGTACCCAGATGAGTTTATCCATGCTTGATTTTGCTGGTAGATTTCCTTTAAATGAACCACCTAAAATACATCACATCTTGGATACGGACAATATCCCAACTGACGCTGATTCCTATGTATTTCCTATGCCAAGAAGGGACTGGAACAGATTTGCACTAAAATGCGCTACTTTTTAAATTGTTGCACATCATAAATCAGTTTTTACTAATGGTGGATGCGTCCTACTAAGAATTATATATTTCAGCAATATAGAGTTATAAAAATTATTTTAATTAGCCGGGGGCACTCTGGAGTACTATGGAGTACTATGTCAACGGAGGGCCCTATATTTTAATTAATTCATTCCCCTCGTTGCGCTAGCTGGACTGCTGGTGCAACAGGGGAATGAATAAAATACGAAGCGCTCTGAGCCCTCTACTACTCTACCATCAGTAAAACTGATAGTTGATGCCCTTTAATGAATGAGGAGCATTTAGTGACCAGCAGATTTAATGACATGAAAATGCTTGAAAACAGGCTCAACTACAGAGTATAGATATGGAGTGTAATACAGGATGTCACTCAGGAACAGTGCAGGATAAGTAATGTAAAGTATGTACACAGTGACTCCACCAGGGCCCCCTGGAAAGGGGAGAATCTCTTCTTTCAAATGAATCTTGAATTTTGTTTCTAGATGCTATGGATCCAGATATATTCAGGTTTAAAGTGAGAATATCAGGTGCCATTTTTATATATAAAAATCACTCCCAACGGCAGTTCAACGGTTATTATCTCCATTTTCCCAAAACTTAGAAACACAAATTTTATTTATATAAAAGAGGAGACTCTCTTCTTTCATAGGAAAGGAGAAGTAAGGTTCTATGTGTCACAGAGCCAGAGATACAGCCCCCTGAAGCGTACTCCCCCCCTCCAGATTCTTAGCCCTCAGGCTGCAGGGAGCATTTGCTGGACACAGAAGCTGCTGCACCTCCCAGATAATGGAAATATTCACTTTATATGTTACTGCATTATGAGAAGGGATAATATCAACTAATATTCATGTTTTTAACCCTTCTCTATGCAGAACTATCTAAGAACACACTTTCTCTCTTATTCCCTTTTATTTTGTGATAGTTTTTTGTTGTTGGGAAAATTGACTGATACAATGAACATTCAAACCCAGAACATGTCCATAAAGTTATATGTAACACCAAAAACACACAATAAAGTTGGAATAAAGTTTTTATTTCACACCATCCTCCATTATTTACACCCATGTTATGATGTTTTCACTCTCATTCTTATGAAGCTTGGAGGGTTCTGTTATTGTGCAGCTAATACAATGGCGCACATCTAAAAGTGACTTTATTAGCTCATTAGCTTGGTTTATGGATATATAGTTATTTATTTGGGTGACCATTGTGTAAGGAACATACAATGATAGATTTGTGTGAATTTTCTAGCTGAAAAGCAGATATCTAGTTATTACAGTGTTAGTGATATTATGATGATTTATTTATGTGAACATATCAATATGGGACATTTGTGAACTCTACACATGTCCATCTATTACATTTAGGAGATGTGAAGGTAAATAGTTTCTGTTTGGAGCACATTTTTTGCCATCAAATTCAAATTTTAAATATTTTTTTGTAAAATGTTTCATTTCGAATCAAAGTTGCATGAAGGTGCCTATGTCTATAAACTCTTTGATGCTATTTTGAAAATGGGGCAAGTGTCTGCTTTCAGAAAATATCGGTCCCTCTTCCCAATGGGCCTCACAAATCTAATCAGCCTACCAGTAATTTTTTGGAGTGTGGGAGGAAACCGGAGGACCCAGAGGAATCTCACGCAGGCACAGAGAGAACATACAAACTCTTTGCAGATGTTGACCAGTGCTGCAAGGCTGTAGTGCTAACCACTGAGCCACCATGCTGCCCATCAATCTCCCTATCAGCTATCTCCTATAAAATTCTCCAAAATTAAAGTTTGTTTTACTATACTAAAGGGAGCCTCTTGCTGACTGTGACTGGTCATAAAATAGTTTTATTTTGGGGCCCCACTTTTAGTTTTGCCCAGCGCCCCACTTTGTCTAGAACCGGCCCTGACTGGATGTAACTCAGGATCAGTAAAGATTAAGTAAGGTAAAGTATGTACACAATGGCCCACATTTGTGAAGTGTGCAGGGTGCGCCAGATTCTTGAATTGTGTTGCCTGTTCTTCTTTGGTGCACCCTTAACATAGAGCATGCCACACATTTCTGTTGGACTCTGCATGATAAATGTGGCGCATGATCTGACTGTGCACCAGAAAGCCCCTTTCAGTGCAGCATTTTGTTTTGCATCGGGTATAGTGCAGCGGCGACACAAATTAGTTGTGTGTGACATATATGCGGCGCTGACACTTCTTAAATACATGTGCAAACACTTTGCACATAAAACCAACAGAAAACTGGAGCAGGGGCTTTTATAAATCTGGGCCACTGACTCCAACAGCATAATATGAAGTGCAGTTACAGGATGTAACTTATGATCAGCACTAGATAAGTAATGTAATGCATGTACACAGTGACTCCACCAGCTGAATAGTGAGCCCAGCTCTGAAGTATAATACAGGATGTAACTTAGGAACAGTGCAGGAGTAATGTAATGTATTTACACAGTGGGGCCTTTCCATGGCTTCTCTGCTAGATAACTGGAGTGATGTTTCACCCTGTGATGTCCAAAGTGGTGTGTCTGTACATACTATAGGGATTTATCACGGCTCTGGAGTAAGACTCATGATCAGTACAGATTGTATACACAGTGACTCAATATTTTATTTAAAAAATAATGGGTTCAGATGTAAATATTTGCATCAACTGATATATTAGAATTATAATTATCATTATTAGTAAAGAATTCCCCTTTGGTGACCCCCTGAACCTTGTGTTGAGTATGAATGACATGGAAGGTCAGCTACAATAGAAATGATGGCTCTATATTTAGCAGGATGAAGGCTTCTGTTTAATATAACTTTATAAGAGACATACCCGTATATCTGGCCATGTGGTATCTGGCATTCCCTCATTCTAAACTTAGATGTTGCTGCTGACATGGAGGCATCTGAAATGTCATATTTGTGGAGCAGAGCCTTGTAGCTTGTGCACGCTGCCCATGTTGTTAATGACATTGTGTAGCTTGATCACCAGACCCACTATTGTTATAGTATGAATAGCATAGAGAGCACCTAAATATCAAACAAGATACCCAAAGTTTATACTCTTTTATTTAGTAGAAAAATTAATAGAATCCAGCACTTAAATATAAGAAAATATCTGCTCTATTTGATCATCATGTAAAATCAGTCAGCATACAACGGTATCCATTAACACCTATGCGTTGGATTTTTACTTGGATTTGTAGATTTTATCCCATTTTTCTTTGGGGATCCTCTCAAACTATTTCAGTTTGGATGGAGACTGTCAGTGGAAACTTCAGGCCTCTCTAGAGATGTTCAATTGGATTCAAGTAAGAGCTCAGACTGATCCATTCCTGTATATTGGGGCACAGGTATTTAAGAAGTGTCTGCACCACAATTATGTTGCGTAAATTTCTGTACTGAAGGGGGAGTTTCGGTGCTCAATAGAACAGTGCACCAGATTTAACATGCAAAGTCTGACATAAATGTGTTGCACGCCCCATGTTAAAGACGCACCAAAAAAAGTGTTGGGGCAGTGCAGGGGACACCAGATTCATGAAGAACAGGCGCCACAAATCCTGAATCTGGCACCCTCTGCACACTACACAGGTAAACTGCACATAGTAAAGTAGAGTAAACTGTTCTTAGTAAATGTGTCCAGTGCAGCAAAAAGATTTTTGGACTCTAGATTTTTTGCCTCCACACATTAATGTCTATGAGCTCTACAGGCTTTTTTTCCCTTTACATGACCTGACTTGTGCTGTGATAGGCATTGTTAGTAGTGAAACCATATATAGAAATAGGTTGTCTTTGCAAATCCCATTCAATCATCTGAATTCATCCCAGCTGACTCCAATCAAGGTGCAGAATCATCTCATAGATGATCAAGAAAAACTGGAGGACCCAAAACCCGTGTAGTGTAATAGCAAAGGGGCTGAGTACTTACGACCATGAAGAAAAATTAGTTTTAAAATGTCGCTCTGACAATCTCATTATTTAGAGCAAGTACACAATGTGAAAAATCTGGAAGGGCCTTAAGACTTTCACATTGCATTGTAGGTGCTATTGCCTGCATAGACTCATTGTACAGCAATTTGTACATTCCCTGCCCACACCAGCTGTGGGCACCATCAGGTCTTGTCATTACCCTAGTTCTGCCAGTTACATTTTCTTTCTTCTATGTATTATCTAGTTCAGTGCACCCACCACAGATGTTTGACATTTCCAAGTGTATTCTGGTTTAAATACATAAAAAACAGCCAATAAATGGTCACTCATTTAGAAATATTTCTAAACCCTGCTGTTTCTAAGAAACTCCTGTAGGCTTATACTTATTGATGTGTCCAACCTTCCATAGTTTTACGTAAAAACCTGTGAAAGAAATACACAGGTTTTTAAAAATGATGTAGGCACGAGGCGGGAACACCCAGCGCCCACCCACTCTGCTAGCTCCAGTGCCCCTCTACGCACCCTCCCGCTCACATGTTGTGGAGTATGTCGCTGTAAGAATTTGCGATTCTTTCACTGAAAACTGGCATAGAAGCAGCAATAAATCTCCTAATAGTTTGTAACCTTCTCCACAAGGACGCTGGGTGCAAGGACTCGCCTCTACAACACACTACCATTCCTTTGTTATATTTGGTTACATTGCTTAGACAATGTGTAGTGTTTCCGGCCCTGATCCTTTGTTTCTGCAGAAGCAGCTGCTATAGATCATCTGTCCACGGGTGAATCAGGTTCCTCAAACAATAGATATTATCACTGGTACAGAATGACTTTCAACAGCCAGGAATAATACACACAGTAATATAACCAAGTTTTAATTAACCTGGATGATAATCGCTGTATCCTAAATATAGAACATTACTACTATTATAATCCCCCTATAATTTCTATAATACTGCTCTTTATGTACAAGAATATAAGTACATAATAAATATAAGAATATAAGTACTATAATATAATATTTGTCTCTCTATATAAGTACACAAATACTATAATACTGCTACTTATGTGAAAGAATACAAATACTATAATAATGCTTCTGTGTTCAGTACTCTAACTACTATACTACTGCCCACTAGTACTAATATTATTAGTTTTGTGCTCCAAGAATATTCCACAAGAATGTAGGTGTTATGCCCTTATGTACAGAGCTGTTACTCTGATGATGATGCCCTTACATACATGAACATCATAATGTTATGTTAATTTAATAAAGGTAGAATGTTATAATACTGTTCTCCATGTACAAGAACATGACTGTTATTATACTGTACATACTTACAGGAATATAACATTATTATGTTATATGTACCAAGCACATGTAACTGTAACTGCCCACTGTGTTAATGTATGAACAGATGGTTCTGTAACACCCCTGCCAATGCAGTGTATAACAAAATAAGAGCAACTCCTTTGGCAACATTAAACCAGCCATCTTGACCCCGTTGCAGATTCCTGAATAAACAAACTGTAAGTTTAATGATTGACATCCTCTGTCTCCGAGTGATCCCTGTGTAAGGCACACCATGCACCGACACCTACATTGGGGTTGCCAAAGGAAGAAACATCCGATTCCTTTAGCCTCTCCCTCCTCTCTTGTGCTTCCACCTGCCAGCGACCTGCCAGGCTATGGACGAGTCCTTGTCCCCTGGTACCCAGCACCGTGACCACAGACAAGCACTAGGTCATGGAACATGGAGATCCGGCCATTCCACTATGTCAGGAACAGGAATTTCTATTGCTGTTGCTAGGGCCGGGATCTCGCCCGGGTGGTGGATACTAAATCTCCGATCCGCTGTTCTTATCTGCAGGCGGAATGGGAATCCCCAGGAGTGTGCAAGTCCGCCCCTGGTCCACAGCTAGCTTACTACCTACCGGGGATTCCATGATCAGCGGGCTGCTCACGGTATTGTTATTGTTATTTCCCCACTATATTGTTCGTTGTCAATTCATAATTTATTCTATCGTCCTTGTCTTTTGTTGTGTTCTGCTATATATTTGTCCTTGTCAACCTTTGTCTACACAGATCCAAGGCAAGCAACGTTTCATATATTCTTGTGACACCCCTGTTTCGTCACCACCCCCCTTTTTGTGGGGGGTATACCTCGCGTGTGCCCCTCTGGTTGGTGGCTCTTTAGCATCAGGATGGATACTCTAAAGATAGGGTTGCTTAATGCGAGAGAACTGAATGTCCCACAGAAACGATCTCAGATTTTATATGATATGCACAAGCAGAGGGTTAATATCCTTTTTTGCAGGAGACACACTTCAGGTCCACCAGCGTGCCCAGCATATGCGATCGATACTATCCGCATTGGTTCCACAGCACCAACCCAGAGGCAAAATCAAAAGGGGTATCCATTGCCTTTCACAAATCGCTGCCACACGAAGTGTTGGCCACGAGAGAAGATAACGAAGGTCGGTATATTTTTGTGAAGGTCAAAATATGGGGTCAAATCCTCACTCTGGCTACCTGGTACCTGCCTAACAGTAACCCTGTCCCTTGCTGTGGAGTAATACTGGGTTTGTTATCGGACTTTGCTGAAGGCCATTTAATAGTAGGGGGCAACTCTAACTTCACCTTAGATCCATCCCTAGACACATCTGCGGGACGCAGTAGTACTCCCCTTCACCATATACGCTCATTGCGTAAGGATCTACAAGCCTTACAATTACTAGACGTATGGCGAATCCTTCACCCTTGAGACCGCGACTATTCTTACTTCTCCCCTGCGCATGGCACCTATAGCCGGATTGACTTCTTCCTGTTAAGTCATAACGCTCTGACATGGGAGCCCACAGCTTCAATCGGACACATACTTCACTCTGATCATGCCCCCATATACCTGACCCTCACTATATCACAGACATCCCGTAAGCCGTGGACATGGCGTCTGAATGATAATCTTCTCACAGACGCCTTGTGTGCCTCCGACGTCAGGGAACGCATTACCTCCTACACACAGTCTATAGGGTCTGATGACCCTTCCTGCCTGCCTAGCCAATGGGAATTGCTCAATGGCGGCCGGAGGGGAATTTTTGTTAAACACGGTACCCGCCTGAAAAAGGAAAATTCGGCTCGGATAGGTGAATTGACGTCACAAATTGAGATGTTAGAGCAGCGCCATAAATCCCCCTTAAGTGCGGCGGACTTGGCTGAACTGTCGACGGCTAGGGACACTCTCAGATCACTGCTGGATCAGAAATACCTCCACCATAGGGCGCGCTTTCAGAGTTACCTATATGACCATTCTGATAAATGTGGTCGCCCCCTGTCCTGTCTTCTCCATCCACGGAGCCAGACGTCCTACATACCTAAAATTAGGGGACTCGATGAGATGTGTCGGAGCTTTAATTCCTTTTACTCCTCATTATACGCAATAGACAGGCATACCCAGCCTTGAAATTCTTCTTCTTTCATGACCCAAATAGAATCTTATATTGAGGACACTCGCTTGCCTACATTGGACGAGGGGGTGCTGGATAATTTAGAACGGGACATCGACGTGGAAGAGGTGCTTGCAGTTATAAAAGACACACCAACAGGGAAAAGTCTGGGTCCAGATGGCTTTACACCAGCATTTTATAAGCAATTCAAGGACATTTTATCCCCGCTATTGGCCAAAATATTCAATGTTGTCTCCATGGACTCCGGATTCTTGGAAGCCTCTCTGGAGGCTCACATCAGTGTTTTGCCGAAGCCAGGGAAGAATTTGTCTCTCCCAGCCAGCTATAGACCCATTTCCTTGATAAATGTCGATATTAAATTGTACTCCAAAATACTGGCGGAGAGGCTGGCCCCTCATTTGCTGTCAGTGATCTATACTGATCAAGTCGGCTTTGTTCAGGGTTGAGAGGTCCGTGACAATCTGAACAAAACGATCCTTCTTATGTCACATGCCCGTGCACAATCAATTGCCTCTTGATTGTTATCCATCGACGCAGAAAAGGCGTTCGACCGGGTACAGTGGGGCTTTATGGAGGCAGCATTGAGGCAAATCGGACTAGGCTCGAAGTTTCTGAACAAAATCCTGGCGCAGTATTTTGGCCCCACAGCCAGGGTCAGGGTTAATGGTCATTTATCTACATCCTTCCCCATAAAGAATGGCACGAGACAGGGCTGTCCATTATCCCCGCTGTTATGTGTAATTGTGATGGAGCACCAGGCCACGGCCATCCGTAGGAATCTTAACATACATGGTATCCAGGTTGGCACTCGACACTGTAAGGCAGCATTGTATGCCGATGACTTGCTACTCTACGTGTCCCAGCCTAGGATATCTTTTCCCTCAATTATTCAGGAATTTAATAGATACAGCACAGTTAGCAATTTCAAGATTAATTATTCTAAGTCTGAAATTTTAAATATTTCGCTCCCCCAAGCTGAGGTACAAAACATCAAAGATAATTCCCCTTCCAGTGGCAAACAAGTTCCATACGATACTTGGGGGTACCGCTCCCCCATGATCTCTCCAAACTGTACGCTCTGAATTATACGCCACTCCTCGAACGCACCGTAAGGGACTTACAGTAGTATGACAAGAGAAAACTATTCTGGTTTGGTAGGATTAATGTCTCAAAGATGGATGTACTCCCCCGGTTCTAATACATATTCCAGGGTGTACCAATAAGCCCCCCGGCAAGCTTCTTCCGCACTCTACGCAGCTCCATGCTGCGATTTATTTGGGGGACAACCCGCCCTAGGATAGCATGGAAAACTATGATTAGGTCAAAAGCTATGGGGGGAGCAGGTCTCTCTGATTTAAAAATGTACCATCAGGCCGCAATCCTCCTACGAATACTAGACTGGAAACACCATTCCATTGATAAGCAGTGGGTGGGATTGGAACAGGCCTTGTCTCCAGTCCTTCTTAAGCTCCTGCCATGGATTCCTGCGGGATTGGACATTCATTTCCCCCCTCAGGCGACCCTCTTAAAAGAAGCACTGAAACTGTGGAGATTGATGATCTCTAAAGGTGTCCTGTCCCGCCAGTTTAGCCCACTCACGTCACTATTCCGGAACCCAGCTTTCCCTCCAGGGATGGCGAGTTTGTCTTTTCTGGGGTGGAAACTCCAAGAGGACCCATGTATGTACGGTACGACATCCTCAAAGGTCACCCCCTACCATCGCTTGGGGACTTTCAACCACGGCAAGACAACGTTACTGTCTCCTGGTTTGAACACTCCCAGTTGCGATCTTTCATACTTAGCGCAGGTCCCAATGCAGCATACACGGACTCCTTGACATTGTTCGAGGGGATGCTTTATTCTAGTACGGCAACGACACATGCCATCTCACAAATCTACTCTCTCCTTTCTCAGGGTTCAGATATCTCAGAGCTTACATTTGTCAGGAGCTGGAATAGGGAACTGGAGACCCCGCTAGATCAGGACGACTGGCAGCAATCTTTTATGTATACTCATAAGGTGTCCTCAGCATGCGCAGCCCAGGAGAAGGGCTACAAAGTTGTTTCTAGGTGGTACCGGGTGCCGGCAGTGATTCATAAGGCCTTCCCCTCTATACCAGATGCTTGCTGGTGCTGTGGAACGAATGGAGGTGACATTATACACATGTGGTAGTCTTGCGAGAAACTTAAGCCATTCGGACAAACCGCGGGATTTAACTTTAAAATTGTGTCGCAAGCCAAGCACTTACATGCACCAGGAAGAAGAAGGTGAACTCCAGCGGACCTGAGCAGGGAGCGAGACATGCAGGATATCGGGCGCTTGCTCGTGGAGAATCGCGGCACAGTGCATGTTTTCTTCGGACATTCCAGATCGGGGATCGACATGGACAGGGAAGTAAATCTGCCACATTGTGTTAATCATAAAAATAAACACATTACTCTATAATCATGTGTTTTGACATAACAAATATTCTGGCACAGTACTTTCATCAATGCTACTGTACATATCGAATGACATATCATAATTAGAGATGAGCGAGCAAATAAAATGCTCGGGTACTCGTTATTCGAGACGAACTTTTCCCGATGCTCGAGTGCTCGTCTCGAATAACGAGCCCCATTGAAGTCAATGGGAGACTCGAGCATTTTTCAAGGGGACCAAGGCTCTGCACAGGGAAGCTTGGCCAAACACCTGGGAACCTCAGAAAAGGATGGAAACACCACGGAAATGGACAGGAAACAGCAGGGGCAGCATGCATGGATGCCTCTGAGGCTGCTTAATGGCACCATTATGCCAAAATTATGGGCAACAGCATGGCCATGACAGAGTGACCGAATGAGGCTAGATAGCATCTAAAACATCCAATAATTGACCCTGACACTATAAGGGACGGCATGCAGAGGCAGTGGCAGCAGTGGCAGGCTAGAGAGTGTCATGGCGACATACCCTAAATGGACTCAGGTTTCACCAAAGGAGGTGAAATGATTTCCTATGTGAACAAAAGGTTGACGGTATATTTAGTCGATAACACAGCATGGTGGCGACATAGTGACCAAGTTCCATAACGTATCTGGTGAAACACCCGAAAAATGAGCCTGACACAGCTCTTTTGATAAGGGGACGACATGCGGAGGCAGCCATGGAGACGACTTCCATGATTAAGAGCGACAGTATGGGGCATTCATATTGCGCTGCTATGATTGCAACTTCAGGTCTCCAGCATGGCGGCGACAGATGGGCCGAGTTCCACTATGTATCTGGTGAAACACCTGAAAATTCTGCCTGACACAGCTCGTTTGATAAGGGGATGATGTGCTGCATATCCTCTCGTGCTCCAGCGTCTGGGGTATAGAGAGTTGAAATGAGACATTGGTGGACGCTGTGGAGGATCGTGGATGCAAAATGTACAGGAAACAGCAGGGGCAGCATGCATGGATGCCTCTGAGGCTGCCTAATCTTGGGATGGAGCTGGCGGTCCACTGCCAGGCGAGATTTCGCCTGTCCAAGCCCCTGTCTCTCGGCTCCTTCCCACCCAAAATGGGCCTGGGGGCCAGAAGCGTTTACTTTGAAAAAATTATAATTTTCAAAGCAGGCCGGGTCATTTGAATATTTCACCTAGGAATAAGGGAATAGCATAGTGGTTCTATTTTTAATTGTTTTTACGGAAATGGTTCCATGATTAAGAGCGACAGTATGGGGCATCCATATTGCGCTGCTATGATTGCAACTTCAGGTCTCCAGCATGGCGGCGACAGATGGGCCGAGTTCCACTATGTATCTGGTGAAACACCTGAAAATTCTGCCTGACACAGCTCATTTGATAAGGGGACAATGTATGGAGGCAGTGAACTAGTAGTAGATTAAAGGTGCTGCAGTTAAAACTATGTTAGTTGGATCTTGAGATGGAGCTGGCGCTCCGCTGCTAGGCGAGCTTTCGCCAATCCAAGCCCCTGTCTCTAGGCTACTCCCCAAACAGCACTTCTAAGAACCTTTTGTATAAGATCAAGTGTAGTAGCGTTCTTATAAGTTTAGGATATGGCGGGTGAGGGGAATGTAAACAGATGCGCAAGAAGCGCTGAAATAATATCGGTAAATGATAAAAGTTTGCCAGTATATTTTGTGGATTACACAGCAGGGTGGCGACAAAGTTAACAAGTTTGATGTGGAAGCCATGAAAACAATCCAAAATTCTGCCTGACACAGCTCGTTTGATAAGGGGACCATGTATGGAGGCAGTGAACTAGTAGTAGATTAAAGGTGCTGCAGTTAAAACTATGTTAGTTGGATCTTGAGATGGAGCTGGCGCTCCGCTGCCAGGCGAGCTTTCGCCAATCCAAGCCCCTGTCTCTAGGCTACTCCCCAAACAGCACTTCTAAGAACCTTTTGTATAAGATCAAGTGTAGTAGCGTTCTTATAAGTTTGGGATATAGCGGGTGAGGGGAATGCAAACAGATGCGCAAGAAGCGCTGAAATAATATCGGTAAATGATAAAAGTTTGCCAGTATATTTTGTGGATTACACAGCAGGGTGGCGACAAAGTTAACAAGTTTGATGTGGAAGCCATGAAAACAACCCAAAATTCTGCCTGACACAGTTCGTTTGATAAGGAGACCATGTATGGAGGCAGCTATATGGACAACTTTTGGAGGCAGCTATGGCGATGACGTGTGGAGGTAGCAATGGAGACAACGTGTGGAGCCAGCTAAAAAGACGACATGTGGAGGCTACTATGGAGACAATTTAATTTGGATAGTGCCTGTATGTGGCAGTCCAAAAAAGTTTTCAAACCAGAGGAGCAGGTAGGTGGTCCTCCAGAAGAAAATTAAATAAATTGAGTGCCTGTATGTGGCAGTCCAAAAAAGTTTTCAAACCAGAGGAGCAGGTAGGTGGTCCTCCAGAAAAATTAAATAGATCGATTGCCTGTATGTGGCACTCCCAAAAATTGCTTAAAACAGAGGACCGGGTAGGTGGCCCTCCAGAAAAATTAAATACATAGAGTACTATAGCTAGAGCCAGTTGGCCCTGGCAAAAAATATCCAGTTTCCTATGCTTTAGTGTACAAAAGGGGGAGAAGGAGGACAATGAGGAGGAGGAGTGCATACATTATTCAGGTTGAGCTTCTTTCACCTGGTGGAGAATGAAAATCCGGAGAAATCCAGGCTTTATTCATCTTGATAAGCGTCAGCCTGTCAGCGCTGTTAGTCGACAGGCGTGTTCGCTTATCGGTGATGATGCCACCAGCTGCACTGAAAACCCGCTCGGACAACACGCTAGCGGCAGGGCAGGCAAGAACCTCCAAGGCGTACAGCGCCAGTTCGTGCCACATGTCCAGCTTTGAAACCCAGTAGTTGTAGGGAGCTGTGTGATCATTTAGGACGATGGTATGGTCAGCTACGTACTCCCTCACCATCTTTCTGTAAAGATCAGCCCTACTCTGCCGAGACTGGGGACAGGTGACAGTGTCTTGCTGGGGTGACATAAAGCTGGCAAAAGCCTTGTAAAGCGTACCCTTGCCAGTGCTGGACAAGCTGCCTGCTCGCCTACTCTCCCTCGCTACTTGTCCCGCAGAAGCAGGATCAGACCAGACAACTGGAGTAACAAAGTACTGTTATTTCTTAAAAAGAATGATTACAGACTATGGGGGAAATTTATCAGAAGTGTCTGAAAGGAAAACTGTTCTAGCTACCCATGGCAACTAGAGATGAGCGAGCACTAAAATGCTCGGGTACTCGTTATTCGAGACGAACTTTTGCCGATGCTCGAGTGCTGGTCTCGGATAACGAGCCCCATTGAAGTCAATGGGAGACTCAAGCATTTTTCAAGGGGACCAAGGGTCTGCACAGGGAAGCTTGGCCAAACACCTGGGAACCTCAGAAAAGGATGGAAACACCACGGAAATGGACAGGAAACAGCAGGGGCAGCATGCATGGATGCCTCTGAGGCTGCTTAATCGCACCATTATGCCAAAATTATGGGCAACAGCATGGCCATGACAGAGTGACCGAATGAGGCTAGATAGCATCTAAAACATGCAATAATTGACCCTGACACTATAAGGGACGGCATGCAGAGGCAACGGCAGCAGTGGCAGGCTAGAGAGTGTCATGGCGACATACCCTAAATGGACTCAGGTTTCACCAAAGGAGGTGAAATGATTTCCTATGTGAACAAAAGGTTGACGGTATATTTAGTCGATAACACAGCATGGTGGCGACATAGTGACCAAGTTCCATAACGTATCTGGTGAAACACCCGAAAAATGAGCCTGACACAGCTCTTTTGATAAGGGGACGACATGTGGAGGCAGCCATGGAGACGACTTCCATGATTAAGAGCGACAGTATGGGGCATTCATATTGTGCTGCTATGATTGCAACTTCAGGTCTCCAGCATGGCGGCGACAGATGGGCCGAGTTCCACTATGTATCTGGTGAAACACCTGAAAATTCTGCCTGACACAGGTCGTTTGATAAGGGGATGATGTGCTGCATATCCTCTCGTGCTCCAGCCTCTGGGGTATAGAGAGTTGAAATGAGACATTGGTGGACGCTGTGGAGGATCGTGGAGGCAAAATGGACAGGAAACAGCGGGGGCAGCATGCATGGATGCCTCTGAGGCTGCCTAATCTTGGGATGGAGCTGGCGGTCCACTGCCAGGCGAGATTTCGCCTGTCCAAGCCCCTGTCTCTCGGCTCCTCCCCACCCAAAATGGGCCTGGGGGCCAGAAGCGTTTACTTTGAAAAAATTATAATTTTCAAAGCAGGCCAGGTCGTTTGAATATTTCACCTAGGAATAATGGAATAGCATAGTGGTTCTATTTTTAATTGTTTTTACGGAAATGGTTCCATGATTAAGAGCGACAGTATGGGGCATCCATATTGCGCTGCTATGATTGCAACTTCAGGTCTCCAGCATGGCGGCGACAGATGGGCCGAGTTCCACTATGTATCTGGTGAAACACCTGAAAATTCTGCCTGACACAGCTCGTTTGATAAGGGGACGATGTATGGAGGCAGTGAACTAGTAGTAGATTAAAGGTGCTGCAATTAAAACTATGTTAGTTGGATCTTGGGATGGAGCTTGCGCTCCGCTGCCAGGCGAGCTTTCGCCAATCCAAGCCCCTGTCTCTAGGCTACTCCCCAAACAGCACTTCTAAGAACCTTTTCTATAAGATCAAGTGTAGTAGCGTTCTTATAAGTTTAGGATATGGCGGGTGAGGGTAATGTAAACAGATGCGTAAGAAGCACTGACATAATATCAGTAAATTATAAAAGTTTGCCAGTATATTTTGTGGATTACACAGCAGGGTGGCGACAAAGTTAACAAGTTTTATGTGGAAGCCATGAAAACAACCCCAAAATTCTGCCTGACACAGCTCGTTTGATAAGGGGACCATGTATTGAGGCAGTGAACTAGTAGTAGATTAAAGGTGCTGCAGTTAAAATTTAATTTAGATAGTGCCTGTATGTGGCAGTCCAAAAAAGTTTTCAAACCAGAGGAGCAGGTAGGTGGTCCTCCAGAAAAATTAAATAAATTGAGTGCCTGTATGTGGCAGTCCAAAAAAGTTTTCAAACCAGAGGAGCAGGTAGGTGGTCCTCCAGAAAAATTAAATAAATTGAGTGCCTGTATGTGGCAGTCCAAAAAAGTTTTCAAACCAGAGGAGCAGGTAGGTGGTCCTCCAGAAAAATTAAATAAATTGAGTGCCTGTATGTGGCAGTCCAAAAAAGTTTTCAAACCAGAGGAGCAGGTAGGTGGTCCTCCAGAAAAATTAAATAAATTGAGTGCCTGTATGTGGCAGTCCAAAAAAGTTTTCAAACCAGAGGAGCAGGTAGGTGGTCCTCCAGAAAAATTAAATAAATTGAGTGCCTGTATGTGGCAGTCCAAAAAAGTTTTCAAACCAGAGGAGCAGGTAGGTGGTCCTCCAGAAAAATTAAATAGGTTGAGTGCCTGTATGTGGCACTCCCAAAAATTGCTTAAAACAGAGGACCGGGTAGGTGGCCCTCCAGAAGAATTAAATACATAGAGTACTATAGCTAGAGAGCTGCTAAACTTTTCCTTGAGACTTCTGGTGTTCCATGGTATTTTGAATTCCATCTATTCTGGTAGAGAAAAACTTTTCGAAAAAAAAGTTCAAATAAGCATTTTCTAATATTGTGTAATGTGTGGTCAATGAGATCCTATTTATTCCTGACTCTATCATTTACATTATTTGATATGCTCTAATACTTAAAGGATAAATAAACGTAATGAAAGAAGATATAATATATGAATCTATGAAATAGCTTACAGCTTTTAGTGTAGTTTTCTTTAAATACATTTGGCTGTGACTGGATTTTTTATCATAGAAAAAACAAGTAAAAAAAAAAAAAGTGTAACATATAGTGAGAAAGTCATCTGTCATACCCACATGGTCCAGTTTTCTGTGAGCCAGAACTTAGTGCCCAAAATGATTATGTTTAATGACTTCACATTAAATACACTGCCCAATCCGCAGTGACCCAAGATTTCTATACTTAATCAGCAGTATATACAGTGCTCAAATTTAAATCTAACAGGGACTACAATGACCAAGACCCATCTCTAACAGAGCGTCTCTTAACAGGCGTAGTTCCATTAACTGCAGATCATTTCGAATTTTTTCTCTAGTCCCTACCGTTTCCAAGCAAGGAATTGCCTACTCTGGCCCAGGACCACCCATCTGATAATAGAGAGCCTAATTGGCATATTGGGCCATATATATTAAGGGTCCGTGGACCGCATTTTCACAGGGTTTCCCGACTTTTTCTGTTTTGCCCAGCATTTAACTGGGGTTTTTGGTGCACGCAATCGGATTTTGGCACAATCTTTTGGCGCCAACTTTCATGCGACACAAATCGGGGGTGTGGCTGACAGACAACCCGACTAATTCAGACTGAGCGCGGGATTCAATATTCAAAATTGTGACACAAGCCACGCACTTACATGCACCAGGAAGAAGATGGTGATCTCGGGCGGGCCTCAGCGGGGAAGCGACACATGCAGTAAATTGGACGCACGATCTTAGTTAATCACGGAAGCTCCAAATCCTCGTCGGGCAATGGACCTCGGGGATCGCGACGGGATGGGTAAGTAAATGTGCCCCATTGAGTGTTGAAGCTAGTGGCACTGATTGTTAGGGGATATCATATATCGGTGACACCTGGCTTTAACTGGTTTCTGTATCATGTTCTAGGCATCAGTAAAGATCACATAAACCATTCAGATTGGCTCTTAATCTAAAACTGCATAAGAAGGTTCGCACTTTACCCTTGACTAGTCATTTTTACCCGAGGGACACAAATGTTTCCACTGTGACTTCATTTTATCATTAACTAAGAAGTGGAGCACTGGAGTGAATGCATAGCATCGATGAATTCATGTTGGAAAAACCACAGGATCCATGAGAAGATGAAGAAATTGTAATAATACAAATAGAGTGACGTAGTAATACAAAACTCCCTTTAATTCGTCATTCAGCTCTGGTCTGGATTTACAGGGAACTGTTATTACTAAGGAGACATGTAGCTGAGCTGAAAATGTCTTTAAAGTGGATTTCTGTCGTACATCCAAATATTATGTGAATGGCCCACTGATTAAGTTCACACCAACAGTAGTCACACCATAAATCCATTATTATATTCTATTATGGAATATTATAATGGACATGTAGAAGACCTTCTGTTTACCATCCGCTCCCATTGACTTTCATATAGGCAAGTTTCCCTTCTGTTATGTTTTTGTTATTTATAACAATTAGAGATGAGCGAGCACTAAAATGCTCGGGTACTCGTTATTCGAGACAAACTTTTCCCGATGCTCGAGTGCTCGTCTCGAATAACGAGCCCCATTGAAGTCAATGGGAGACTCGAGCATTTTTCAAAGGGACCAAGGCTCTGCACAGGGAAGCTTGGCCAAACACCTGGGAACCTCAGAAAAGGATGGAAACACCACGGAAATGGACAGGAAACAGCAGGGGCAGCATGCATGGATGCCACTGAGGCTGCTTAATCGCACCATTATGCCAAAATTATGGGCAACAGCATGGCCATGACAGAGTGACCGAATGAGGCTAGATAGCATCTAAAACATGCAATAATTGACCCTGACACTATAGGGGACGGCATGCAGAGGCAGTGGCAGCAGTGGCAGGCTAGAGAGTCTCATGGCGACATACCCTAAATGGAATCAGGTTTCACCAAAGGAGGTGAAATGATTTCCTATGTGAACAAAAGGTTGACGGTATATTTAGTCGATAACACAGCATGGTGGCGACATAGTGACCAAGTTCCATAACGTATCTGGTGAAACACCCGAAAAATGAGCCTGACACAGCTCTTTTGATAAGGGGACGACATGTAGAGGCAGCCATGGAGACGACTTCCATGATTAACAGCGACAGTATGGGGCATTCATATTGCGCTGCTATGATTGCAACTTCAGGTCTCCAGCATGGCGGCGACAGATGGGCCGAGTTCCACTATGTATCTGGTGAAACACCTGAAAATTCTGCCTGACACAGCTCGTTTGATAAGGGGATGATGTGCTGCATATCCTCTCGTGCTCCAGCGTCTGGGATATAGAGAGTTGAAATGAGACATTGGTGGACGCTGTGGAGGATCGTGGAGGCAAAATGGACAGGAAACAGCAGGGGCAGCATGCATGGATGCCTCTGAGGCTGCCTAATCTTGGGATGGAGCTGGCGGTCCACTGCCAGGCGAGATTTCGCCTGTCCAAGCCCCTGTCTCTCGGCTCCTCCCCACCCAAAATGGGCCTGGGGGCCAGAAGCGTTTACTTTGAAAAAATTATAATTTTCAAAGCAGGCCGGGTCGTTTGAATATTTCACCTAGGAATAATGGAATAGCATAGTGGTTCTATTTTTAATTGTTTTTACGGAAATGGTTCCATGATTAAGAGCGACAGTATGGCGCATCCATATTGCGCTGCTATGGTTGCAACTTCAGGTCTCCAGCATGGCGGCGACAGATGGGTCGAGTTCCACTATGTATCTGGTGAAACAGCTGAAAATTCTGCCTGACACAGCTCGTTTGATAAGGGGACGATGTATGGAGGCAGTGAACTAGCAGTAGATTAAAGGTGCTGCAGTTAAAACTATGTTAGTTGGATCTTGAGATGGAGCTGGCGCTCCGCAGCCAGGCGAGCTTTCGCCAATCCAAGCCCCTGTCTCTAGGCTACTCCCCAAACAGCACTTCTAAAAACATTTTGTATAAGATCAAGTGTAGTAGCGTTCTTATAAGTTTAGGATATGGCGGGTGAGGGGAATGTAAACAGATGCGCAAGAAGCGCTGAAATAATATCGGAAAATGATAAAAGTTTGCCAGTATATTTTGTGGATTACACAGCAGGGTGGCGACAAAGTTAACAAGTTTGATGTGGAAGCCATGAAAACAACCCAAAATTCTGCCTGACACAGCTCGTTTGATAAGGGGACCATGTATGGAGGCAGTGAACTAGTAGTAGATTAAAGGTGCTGCAGTTAAAACTATGTTAGTTGGATCTTGGGATGGAGCTGGCGCTCCGCTGCCAGGCGAGCTTTCGCCAATCCAAGCCCCTGTCTCTAGGCTACTCCCCAAACAGCACTTCTAAGAACCTTTTGTATAAGATCAAGTGTAGTAGCGTTCTTATAAGTTTGGGATATGGCGGGTGAGGGGAATGTAAACAGATGCGCAAGAAGCGCTGAAATAATATCGGTAAATAATAAAAGTTTGCCAGTATATTTTGTGAATTACACAGCAGGGTGGCGACAAAGTTAACAAGTTTGTTGTGGAATTCATGAAAACAACCCAAAATTCTGCCTGATACAGTTCGTTTGATAAGGAGACCATGTATGGAGGCAGCTATATGGACAACTTTTGGAGGCAGCTAGGGCGATGACGTGTGGAGGTAGCAATGGAGACAACGTGTGGAGCCAGCTAAAAAGACGACATGTGGAGGCTGCTATGGAGACAATTTAGGTGCTATAGCCGTATTGTGTACAGCTACGTCCTCATACGCTTCTATGAGGTCATGCACACGGGTGCTATAGCCGTATTGTGTACAGCTATGTCCTCATACGCTTCTATGAGGTCATGCACACGGGTGCTATAGCCGTATTGTGTACAGCTACGTCCTCATACGCTTCTATCACACTCCTTTCCTCTCCAGGGATGAGAGTGGAAAGATTTTGCTTGTGCCGTGGGTCCAGGAGAGTGAATACCCAGTAATCGGTGTTGGAATAAATTCTTTGAACGCGAGGGTCACGGGATAGGCAGCCTAGCATGAAATCTGCCATATGCGCCAGAGTCCCAACGCGCAAGAATTCACTCCCCTCACTGGCCTGACTGCCCATTTCCTCCTCCTCCAACTCCTCCAACTCCTCTTCTTCTGCCCATACACGCTGAACAGTGAAGGACTGAACAATGGTCCCCTCTTCTGTCTCGCCAACATTCTCCTCCTCTTCCTCCTCATCCTCCTCCACCTCCTCCGATATGCGCTGAGAAACAGACCTAAGGGTGCTTTGGCTATCAACAAGGGAATCTTCTTCCCCCGTCTCTTGTGACGAGCGCAAAGCTTCCGACTTCATGCTGACCAGAGAGTTTTTCAACAGGCCAAGCAGCGGGATGGTGAGGCTGATGATGGCGGCATCGCCACTGACCATCTGTGTTGACTCCTCAAAGTTACTCAGCACCTGACAGATATCAGACATCCACGTCCACTCCTCATTGTAGACTTGAGGAAGCTGACTGACCTGACTACCAGTTCTGGTGGAAGTTGACATCTGGCAGTCTACAATCGCTCTGCGCTGCTGGCAAACTCTGGATAACATGGTTAATGTTGAATTCCACCTCGTGGGCACGTCGCACAACAGTCGGTGAGCGGGCAGTTGGAGGCGGCGCTGCGCTGCCCTGAGAGTGGCAGCATCTGTGCTGGACTTCCTGAAATGCGCACAGATGCGGCGCACCTTCGTGAGCAAATCAGACAGATTGGGGTATGTCTTGAGGAAACGCTGAATAGTGGAAAGCTAACCCAAATCACTTATGGATCAAGGCAGAGGTGTTATACTCTTCACTGCCAAATAAAAGAAGCAGATTTTCCTAACCCATGCAAAGGTCTGCAGCAAATCTTCAATACTTATTTCCCTACTGTAACTACTGTACTTATCCACCATTTGTAGAATGTTACAACTTACTATAGTACTGCACCTATGTACAAGCATGCAGTATAATACTATTATATGACCGTATGGTTTAGGCTGTTTATGGTAGGCATTTTTAGGTATCTATGTATTGGGATAAATATGTGGAAGCAGTATCTTTGTAATTTATTTGATTTATATAGTGTAGTGATTTTCTTATTTGATGTGACTGCACAGTTGGCTCAAATTTGTGTTTTTGGTAATGACATCTCTCTCCAGGTTCCTGCACTGAGGGAATACCCAAAGATACTAGTTCTACTTTCCTACTAACTTGTCCATATATGGGCTCCTGCTCAGGGCAGATAAACAGTGATGCAATTGCAGGATTAACCCTGTGCCAGTCTTTGGATCTGCATGCCCAGGGACTCTGCAGACTGATGTAACAGGGGGCGATTAGTCCTGTAATCACCATTCTGGAAATCTGAGATACAGGGCTGAGTAACTCTTTGGCTTGTCACTTGTGATCATGTGCTGCTCCAGAAATACACTGAAACTTCCAGACACAGGTTTGTGAGAGTCACACAGAAGACCTGCAGCAGAGGGACCTGGAGGGGTGCACTGCATGGAAAGTTTGTGAACCCAAGATTCAGGGTTCTCTTTTATGATTTCAACAGATTAAGGTAATGCATGGATATATACTGAACAGATGATAATAGTGACGTATAAACCATGTATATCAAGCACTAATGCAAATAACCAAGAAAATCTTTTATGAATGCCAATAGAATCTTCCTGGTCATGTCTCACTGTTAAGTTGTATATTTCTGTGTTATTATCGGCTACATGTAGCTGGTTATGAGTTATTGATCTTATATGCTCCGTTTAATATTGACATCATAATTAAGAGATAAATTAGTGAGAGACAATGTTATTCTTGAAAATAATCACCAGTTTTATCTATATAGTTTTTGCAGTTACTATTTTTTTCTTGTACTTCAGCAGTTTTCTAAGTGAACCCCTAGATTTATTCATACTGAGTAAACTGGTTCATGGACAGAACAGTCAAACTACAGAACTTTAGGTTTATAGGCCAATTTGTAATGTGAGATGCCATCCTATATTGAAACATGAACCTTGGAGGAGAGAACCCCATTTTCCAAGAAATATGGGTGTAGGAGTATTAGAGGTATAAGAACATAAACATATGCCAGTGTAGAGAGTGGGTATCATGAGGTCAGGGCTAGAAGGCAAAGTTTATGTTGTGTTTGGGTCTTATTAATGTGTTCATTCATCTGTCAGGCTGATCCGTGATTGACTGTGGTGTCCGGTGAAACAGATGCAATGGAGGGGGGGCTGTTTATGTGGAACTTTCTGTGTGCTGCTCAATTGGGAATCATGATGCTTGGATATAAAATTATCCGACCTATGGGAAGTGTTGTTTCCCCAGATACAAGAAACTGTGCCAGGGCTGACCTGATAATCAATGACTGGAATTGGCATTGGCAAGATACTGCTACATGATTCATCAGGCCTCTGTGATGGAGAGCAAAGCAGAGCTAACTTCATCTGACACGTAGTTTGACGCTCATCCACGGAAAGGCCACAGATGTGCCACCATGTGCTACATGTTTGCAGCACAACACCACACATATTCATCCCCATTTCCTAAAAAACTGGGCTACAGAATCTGTGGAAATATATTTTGAATACTACAGGCAGCTGGGTTTGTCCACAGTATGAATATGCCATCAAGTTCTTTTAATAGTCCAAATAATTCCAACTTATGCCCTGTGTATAGTGCCAGCTGAATTGTCTCTACTTAAGCTGGCCCCAATATATAGTGCTAGCCACAATGTCCTCCCACATAGCCTTCCTGCACACCACACGTGGATATCACGGGCCATTGTTTGTGACCCATGAAGTTTGCTCACATGTTCTTGACAGTAAAAAAGGACCCTCTGAGTCAGTCAGCTGAATCATGGGGCTGTGTAAACCAGAAAGACAGAAACTAGAAAGACGTAAGGACATGTGCTAGCTGTTGAATCAACAGCTACCAGACATCCACAGACAACATAAGCAGAAGCCCTTAGTAACAGCTGGAGTGCTCTCACTAAGAGCACCACCAGCCAATATAAATAGTGGCACCAACTAATGTGGCCCAGCGAATAGAGCCATTAACTTATGTGACCAAGTCAATGGTGCCAGCCAAATTGTCTGCCATGTTTAGTGACATGACAAATGCTCCTATGGCTAGTGAAAGTCATAGTTATATACATATATTAGCAACTAGAATTTCTCAATGTAATTTGAATAGATTGAATTCATGAATGTGAAAAGTGCAAATAATGTACCACCATTTTAAGGAGTTTCCCAGTAGTTTGGAATATAAAAAGTGTTTAATAGCTCTGCAATCATGCCTTTCTGTGTGTTCTTAGTAGCTGCATTTATATTCCAGGACAGCAGCTGGACTTAGAGCACTGTGTAACATCTCTGCACTAGTCACTGCCCTTCCCTTCTGCTCTGGGTAAGAGCAGTAACAAGCTTCTGTTTAAATATTACAGCAGAGGGAGAGAAATTGCAGAGTCACTTTAATACAAAGATATAAAGAATACCGCACTGTGAGGAGTCTCCCCAGTGCACCAAATCCAGCTACACTCCTGGAATATATATCATTTTCTTGCTTATCTTGCTGCTACTGACTACATGCACATAAACAACTGGTTGATTTAGTGCAAGCTATAATATCTGTATAAATAGTAATACTATTGGGTACCTAATCAACAGTGCCAGCGTAAGTATCCATTGTACCCCTTAGTATTGAATACAGTAATTACAGATGCTATACAGAGTGATGTCATCATGTCATCATTACCTAAACATCTGGGCAGATGTCTGTATCTTACAAATCTGGGGCATTTGTAATATATATTTCTGTTTCTTATACAATTATGAACGTTTCCCTGTAAATCAGAGTTGTTTCTCTACTTTTATGGAATTGGTGGGAGTTGTCACACAGCACCCCCTAGTGACCGACCTGTCACTATCACTACACGTCACTTCACATCTGTTCTAGGTCTTGACAGTGTAGTGTGAATACTGTACATGGATGACAACAATGAGTAAAAGTCTGCCATGTGATAGCACTTAGGAAAGGAGTTCTCTGGGGCTGGATCGTCTAATATCAGTGTATATTATTATAATTCTCTGCATTCCACTGACTGCATGGAAAGTCTGATTCTTTCCGTCAGATGTGCTCAGTCCGGCGTGCTACTCATGTCAACAATAATAGTAACATAAGCTGGAGGATCGCTCCAAGACGCTTGCTGCTGAGTGCTGGGACATTACTTATTATTATAGCGTAGAGGGTCACATGACTACTACTCACATCATTCACTCCAGCACTATCCACATTAACACATGAGTAATAGAAAAAACACCATAGGACCTGTTCAAACAATTGTCACTCCTCTCAGATAAAGTAAGAACATAGCAAAATGACTGAATAAAACCAAAACAAGTATAAGCGGGGTAGAAGTGGAGGGTGGAGAGGAAAGCCAGCAGGGCCAGGTGGGTAGCTGGGTTACTGTAAATAGAGGGGGTAGGAAGGGGTCAAAGAAAAGGAAGGCCAACTCTGACTCTGAACATCCAAGCAAAATTGCAAAATTGTGCATTGATGTAAGGACGTCAGTGTCAGAAATGGCAGCCCTAGCGGATCCTGCTCTCTCAAGCCGGGGGAGCAGACCAACTAGTGTATTGTGGAATGGGAAGTGCAGGCAGCCAAGGCAACGCTAGTGGTTGAGGTGGAACCCTCATAAGTCAGGAAGAGGATAGATAATTTGTGCCAAGACCGCCGATCAACCGAATGGTTTGGCTGTCTCCCTGGTGACCGGGTTCCGAATGTTGTGGAAAGGTGGTAATAAATTACTGGAGGGGGCGGGATGAACTCCAGCATGTCGTGGTCCATGTTGGTACCAATGACAAGAATAGATGTGGGTAGGTGGAGGGGCCTGAAGAATAATTTTTAAAGAACTAGGTTCAAAAGCTAAGAAAAGGACCTCCAAGGTAGATTCTCCGGATATCCTACCTGGCCAGCGCTAACAGAGCAGACAGGCGGGAGTCAGGGAAGTTTAAATGCATGGCTCAGATCCTGGTCAGAGAGCAGAGGATTTGGGTTCCAACTAGAGCATTGGCTGACTTTGTCACTTGAGGCGGTACAAAGCTGTTTTATGCAGATAACTTGCACCCTAAGGTTGAAGGGGCGGTGCTGTCGGGGGAAGAGGATCATAGACAGGTTGAGCGAGTATTTAAACTAGGATCGGGGTAGGAGGAAAAGGAGACACTGAAGGGGTAGTCAGACAAGGTCAGAGATGGGCAGGGTTATGTGGAGTGGGTGGTGTGAGGTGGTGCGGGTATCTTTGGGACTCACAGCGGTGGATAAGGGTAACGGATCCACAAGTTACAGAACGTGGTGAGGAATTAGTGATACCAGTAAAATTACTGTATAATCAGCACAAATATACTGTTGGGGGACAATTAAATTGTTGTTTCAAATGCCAGAAGTATAACAGGCAACAATGGGCGAGCTTGAGCTCTGATTATTAAGAGGAAACAGTTAGTATGTTGTTGGTGTGTAGAGAGACATGGCTTGATGCACGCATGATTGGGGTTTTACTATTCCAAGGTTTTACACTCTTTCGGAAAGACAGGGCAATAGGAGGGAGGGTAGTGTATGTCTGTATGTCACGAAGAGACTCTTAACAACGATTGTTGAAGAGTCAGTGGTCTCAGTAAGTAGTGTGAGGAGTCATCTGCAACTGGTGGGTTGAAATTCAAAGCCAAGAGGCTTTGAAATTATGTTGGGTTGTAATGATAGAGCCCCAAAATCCTACGAGGAATGAGAGGGGTCACCTAATAACAGATGAGAGTCGGCTGTGCACAGGAGGGGACCGTAGTGAGTAATCTGGAGGTACTTTAACTTTCAGTAAAATTTGGGGTCAGGGCTCGTTCATTCTTACGGAAGGGGAAACATTTTATGAACATTCTTTCAGGATAATTTTATGGTTTGCAGCTGGTTTAGAAGATCCCCAACGAGGTGACGCAATGTTGGACCTTGTGATTTCTAACAATGGGGATTGTCCAAAATGTCAGTGTCAGGGAATCCCCTTGGGAACAAGCGAACATAATAAGAATTATTGTTATCCTCTTAAAACTTTACCGAAAGAAAAAGAAGCAAAACAGGTGGGAAAATCGGAACACTTGAATTTGTAGAGGGCTAATTTCCAAAATTAGGGCTGCCAATACAGGTATATAGACTGGATCAGATACTGTTCAATGTGCTACTAATGTTAAATGGAGAAATTCAAATTATCTATCCTGGGTTTTATACTATCTAAGATTATTCCAATAGGTAACAAGTATACAGACGGGCCTAGATCAATCCGCGTGGCTACAGCTTACAGTTTTAAAAGGGCCAAAATGAGGAAACAGAGGGTCATTTAAAAAATATAAATCTGAGGTCATCAGAGGCTTCAATACTTACAAAAAAACTTACCAAAATCTAGTTAAACAAGAAATCAAACTCAGCCAAATACAAAGGTATGAAAGACCAGGTGGCTAAAGATAGCAACACAAATATCCAGAAATTTTTTGAAGTATCTCAATCAAAAAAAAATGGGTCAAGAAACAGGTTGGACACCTTTTTAATCTCTGAAATGGGGCAAGGTGGAATGGAGACCAAGAGAAGGCGGATTGGTTACGTTAACAATAGGTTTTTTAGCTCGTTTATACAATGTAAAGAGAACTGGTGTGATTGGGTCCTGGTTGCCAGTACGGGGTCCATGCACCCTGTTAAATACACTAGACTGGATAAATGTAGACATTAATCCCATCATAAGCTCAATAAAATCATGTTACAAAGCTCTGGGACCAGAGGTTACACCCCAGGAGTTACTGAAAGAAAACTCAGTTCTGTTATTGCTGTAACTGTCCTAAATCTCAAGGATTCCTAATGTCTGGTGTGGTGCCAGTGACTGGCGCAAGGCAAAGTGTGTGCCATGAATAAAACAAAGAAAGGGGCCTAGAACTTCGCCAGGGGTCATTAACCAGACCTGATAAGCGTTAACTTCCTTGTGAAGGGAAAGATGTGTGAAGGAGATTAGTAAAGACTACATAGGGCTGAAGAGCAGTGTCGCCACATCGAAACTAAGACATAATCACGGATGATAGGCCAGCATGGGTTGTATACTAATAACTAAGACAAGTTGACTATCTACATACTCAACCTATCTGCTTTATGAAAGCACGGTGAGGCAGATGCTCTGGATGGGGCAGCAGCTGTGATATTGTGTTCTTGGATCTTTGCAAAAGGTCATTGACACTGTTCCTCATAACGCACTGAGGCGGTTAAAATTCAGGGCTATTGGTTTGGCAGAACTCATTTTGCAATTGGGTTGAAAACGTGGCATGAAGGATCGTATCCAGAGAGTTGTGGTCAATGGATTCCTACTCGAATCGGTGCCCATTTGTATCGAGCTGGTTGTCCTCAGGTTCTGTGCTGCCACTACATTGTAATATATTTATTAATGATTAGAGTGGTAGGATTAATAGTCACTGTGTCTATTTGTGAGCATGACACCAAAACTGTGTGTGTGTAATTACGTCTATGGAGGATGTACTAGGATGCGGGTGACTGTGGACAACTGATTTTGGTCACCACTTGACAAATGAGGTTTTAAATCCGGTAAATGTAGGTTTATGGACCATGGGGGGGCCAATAATTCCAAAGGCAAATATGTCCTTGGGGGAGTTATAAATCTTGGGAACAGTCCCTTGTTTGAGAAGATGCACGGTGGTACTAAGTAGTCATGAAATTGAATAACAGCATGCAATGTCAAGCAGCTGCCTCTAAAGCTAGTAGGATTTTGATCGTGTAATCAAAAGTGGTAATGGACTCTCGTGATAGGGATGTTAATGATTACCCATCTGTACAGGCACTGGTTCGGCCTCACCTGACAATATGCTGTCCAGTTCTGGGCACCGGTCCAAAAAAGATGCCCTGGAGAGGGAGAGTGTTCACCGTTAGAGCCACAAAAATGAACGGGTATGGAGGGCTTCTTAGTTATAGGAACAGATTAAAACAACTAACTTTATTTAGTCTGGAAAAGAGCGAAAGCGTAGCGAGGGGACATGATTAATTTATTTAAATATATGAATGGTCCATACAAAAAATAAGGTGGTAAGTTGTTACCAGATTAGATCAAATCAAAAGGACGGGGGCAACTTCTCCGTCGGAGAAAACAAGAGTTTAATCAACCGGAGCGACAGGGTGTGTTTTACTATGAGAACGCAGCACTGTGGAATAGCCGGCCCTCAGGCGCTGTCACAAGGGACACAGAGAGAGCTTCAAGAAGGGTATAGATGCTCTGTTTTACACATAATAACCTGATGTAATATGTTATAGAATTGTTTCCCTAAATCCCTTCACTCATCCAATCCCTTCCTCCCTTTGGTTGAACGATTGATGGACAAGTGTCTTTTTTACAACCGATATAAACTATGAAATATGAAACTATACTTATAAGTAGACAAGCTCTACAAAAATCAGAGGACACCAATCTAATTCTGCAACACAATCTAAGTATAGGAGATCACACCAATAGGAACAAAAGTGAGATTCATTGGCATATGTATGTATAGTTAGATGTATGTATTGCTGTATGTGTGTATTTGCTGTATGTGTGTTTATATCTGATGTGATTTGTGTAATACACTCTCTTGCATTCTTAGCTGTACTATATATGTGTGTATATCATGCATGTATATGCAGTATGTGTGTAAACACTGTATATACTGTGTGTGTATGTATATATCTGGTCTTATATACTGTAGTGTGTTTATTGCATTGTAGACACATGATATAAATAATTATTTAATGCATAGCGTGTGTATTGCTATTATTACTGTATGTAGGTGTGCTATATGTATGTATGTGGGTATGCGTATGTATATGCATTTGTGTGTAACACTGTATTAACTGTGTGTAGCTGTATACAGATTAAAGAGGTGTGTATATGATGATTTTCATACTGCATGTATGTGTATACGATATGTACAAAGATATTATGTCTGTATTACTTATATGATGTATATAACAGTAGGGGGGATGGAAGAGAGGCCGATTTCCATAGCGTTTGCCCTCTGTTTCTCCGATATTTCCCAATTTTGCCCTTTCGGGATTTTTTTTCCCACCTCGTGTCATCTTTTTTCCATCTTCCCCTATGTGTGTTTAGTGCGCCGCGTTTTCCCGTGTTATCCTGTGACTTTGCCTTGCTGACTCTTTATTTTCCTCTTCGCGTATCTCTTTTTCTCTACTAATCATCTTCCAAGTGTCGTTTGGCCGATTCGCGTGTTCCCGTAAGTGTTAACTTCCGAATATTTCCGATTTGCGCCGATTTCCCCGGGATTTTGGCGCGTTACTGACGAACCGGATTGTGGCGCAACGGCGCTGGCATGCACGCACGGAAAAATGGGGGGGCCATACCGAACGAAAACCTGAACGTTCGGAAAAAAACGCCGCATTTTTTTAAAAAAAAGTGTGCGTCGCGAGCTTGCACTGTACCTTCACTCACCCCGGTAAATCCTACGTTCCCGCCCACTTTTGTGTTACCTTTTATAGACTTTTTTATGTCAAATTCATATGCGGCTACTGGGGCCGTGGAGTAGCCGCAACTAGATGTTACACCGAGGCGGCTACTCCACGCCCCGGTAGACCTACTTTGCTTCCCCTCTTGGGGTGTTGGCCCTCGTCCGATATCTGGGTCTGTGCATGCGCAGAAGAGCAGGCCTGCGCCGCGCGGTCAACTGACTCCGAAACACGGCGTCGGCCGTGCTCTAATCTCGCACAGTCGCAGGATCGCCGTACGAGGGCTTGAAGCGAGTTTACCGGAGGCTGCGCGCCGAGATGGTGAGGAGGGGAAAGTAGGGCTACCGTGGTTGGACGTGTAGCCGCCTATGTGTAACCCGTCAGAAACCTATCCACGCCACCAAGTAGCCCGCATAGTAAATTTGCATTAAACCGTCTAATAAAGTTAACAAAAAAGTGTGGGGAAGTGAGGATTAGCCCTTCAAAAGGCCGATTCCGCCACGTCATATTGATCCACCTACCACCCGAGCGACCTTTATAGGTAGGAGTTGTGGTTGGTAGCTGTTCCCTTAATGAATCCCGCCAGACCCGAATCCACCGCAGAGAACGCGCCGCTGGATCGCGAATGGACCGGGTAAGTAAATCTGCCCCTATGTATGCAACTTTGATGCATATGTACTGTATGTACATAAATGTGTGCATTTGAGTGTATATGTATGTATGTGTGTACAAGTATATAAAAGTGAGTGTAGAATGTTATTTTTGTGTATTTAGGTTGTAATGTCGTGGTAGGAACCCGTATGATGCAGAAGTAACCGACACCAGATCACTGGACTGCAGGCTCAGAGACAACTTTGGACAACTTTCTGCTGCTGGGCAGAACATGCAAAACACATTGGGGCACATTTACTTACCCGGTCCAGTCGCGATCCAGCGGCGGGTTCTCCGACGCTGATTCGGGTTCTGCTGGGATTCACTAAGGTCCGTGCGCCGATATTCACCAGGTGTCGCTGCTGTGCCGAGGTCCGCTGGAGTTCACCTGCTTTTTTCTGGTGTATGTGAGTGCTTGATCTTGCGACACAAATGGCTTTTTAAATTCTGCGGTTTTTCCGAATCCTTCGGGTTGTCCGGTGGCCACGCCCCCCGATTTCTGTCGCGCGAAAGTCGGCGCGATTGCACCAAAAATCGATCGCGTGCGCCACAATTCCGTGAAATACAGCGTAAAGAGGCAATATTCGGGAAAAACCTGACGGTTTCGCGGCTGCGGACCCTTAGTAAATGTGCCCCATTGACTGTAAACATATTAGCATAACACATATTACAACATCACAGAAGTGTATAAATGTGTGTGATTGTATAAACTTGTGTGTATATATGAATATTTTTTAAGGGGAAAGGGGGCAGAAATCTGCTATGGGGCCCTGGCCCTGCTAGTTACACCACTAGGTGAGCTAGTATCAGAAAGTGGGTGGATCTTACCACATACACCAGTATTAAGTCTTCTTAGGAGTATATACTGGATACTCATAGGGGCTATCCCTGTTACCCTGGCACTCGTCCTGACACCCTAGTTATAACTCCTGTCTTAACGATCCTAGCATAGCCCTAACTAATGAGTGCTAACGCTAATAAGATATACTGTGCAGAAGCCTGAGGAAGCGTTTTAACATTTTAAGGGTTTTCTCCTGACCAGTCCATTAGGTCCTTCATCTATGGGTGAGGTCTTTGTTTAATAGATTAAAGGTTGTAAGTAATTGACTGACTTTTGGAGCAGTTTACCTCTCTTCACCTCTCATATTGTGGTATAGTACAGCATTATACTTGTGGGGGAAAGGTTGAATATGTAACATGATTACAATGATAGCTTGTGGCCTGATATCTCATATGTATTATTGGGTTGGATAGTCACCTCATGTTTTACTTGCGTGGTGTGGTAACTGTGGATTTGGCTTAGGGTAGACTGTGATTTCTCCTAGAACATTTTTTTGCTGTACATCAGTATTTAAGATTTGTGGGTCCATATGTATTGTATGTCTTTTGTAATAATAAGTAAAATGCAATTCTTTTTTATGGCAGTTCAGGCTCCTATGATTTTTTTGGTATTGTATATGAAGGAGGAGTTTTTGTTTGATATCTTGAAAATCTTGTGGTTAATAGAGTATAGTATGCGTCATCATAGGCATAAACTGTATGTGGCATTGGTCTAACATTGGTCCATCCTTCTAAGGCTAGCTAGATGGCAAAATTCTGATTTTGGACAGTGGCCCAATCACAGATTACTGATGCGCAGTGGCTACACTGTCCGTGGCTACTCTATTTATAGAGCCCTTTCTATATGAAGCTGCAACATGAATAAAATGTGTGATGTGTGTACATTTTAAACTCTTTCTATAATTTCTCCCCCTCTCCTCTCAGACATGGCGGTTTCAACTTCAAGACCTCCGCAGCGCACCTTAGGTTCAGAGGAATACAGCCTCTACAGCAGCCTGAGTGAAGAAGAACTAATACAGATGGCCATTGAACAGAGTCTCTCAGACAGTGGTTCCAGCCAACCGACTGCCCAGAACCATCAAAAACAACACCAGTGTAACAGTCTCAATGCTGAGCCCCCGGCTCCTCAAAACTTAATTGCAAGGCCCTCTCATCGGCCCCCACAGACCAGCAACAGGTACGAGACAAGCACGCTAGATGTTCAGTGGGAATCCAATGATGTATATACCACAGGATGTCCTTCACTATCTGAATCCACTCAGGGCTGTGATTGAAGAACTGCTACAAAACTGCAGTTGTGATCAAAACCTTAGGCCCACAGACCATTGCTGACAGGACAAGGCATATTGTCACACTGGCAATATTATGCCCCCCAGTAAAATTAAATGGCTCCCTTCCCCCTTCAAACAAAGAGACCAACTGGTAAGGGACCATCTACAATTATGCCTACCAGCAGTAAATTTAAGTACATGTCTTTATATAGGCAGCCTAGTACATGCCCCCAATATATAGGTAAGCCAGTACATGCCCTCAGTATAAATGTAGCCCAACACATGCTTCCAGTATATATTTAGCCCAGCACATGCCCCCGATATATTGGTAGTCGCGGCACATGCCTCCAGTATATAGGTATCCCAGCACATGCCCCCGGTATATAGGTATCCCAGCACATGCCCCCCAGTATATAGGTAGCCTAGCACATGCCTCTAGTATGTAGGGAGAGCAGCACATGACCCCAGTATATAGGTAACCCAGCACATGCCACCAGTATATGTGTAGCCCAGCAAATGCCACCAGTTTATAGGTAGCCCAGCACATGCCCCCAGTATGTAGGTAGTCCAGGACATTGCTCTGCCAGCATGCAGTAATAGTTGATATGTGTGTTTTAAAGATGACTGGGATGGCACCACCTGGTTGGGAGGTGAGGGTGGCATCCTAGGTGATTGCATACCCCAGCCCTGAGTGCAGGATTTACCAGGCTAAATCTAGAACTCAACTGATATGCTAAGTTCAGTTAATGAGTTATATGTCCAGTTTGGTAATTGCGGCATGTGCACAGAGTGATTTTGTTGGAACAAACTTGTTCAAAGACAATGGGGGTCATTTACTAAGGGCCCGATTTGTGTTTTTGCGACGGGTTACCCGAATTTTTCCGTTTTGCGGCGATTTTCCCTGTATTGCCCCGGGATTTTGGCGCACGTGATCGGATTGTGGCGCATCGGCGCCGGCATGCACACGACAGAAATCCGGGGGCGTGGGCGTAAAAAAACCCGAAGGATTCGGAAAAACCGACGCATTTTTTAAAAAAAAAGTGTCGCTCGACACGCGCTTACCTTCATTCCAGGATGGCTCGGTGAACTCCAGTGTGTTCCGATGCTCTTCAGCGCAGCAGCGACACCTGGTGGACGTCGGAGGAACTGCCTTAGTGAATCCCGGCCAGACCCGAATCCACCGCAGAGAACTCGCCGCTGGATAGCGAATGGACCGGGTAAGTAAATCTGCCCCACCAGGTCAATTTCAAGATTTCAATTGGAACGAAAAGTCAAAAGCTTAACTACAGAGCCTATAAAAAAGTAGTTTTTTCGCCAATTTCACCACATATGGATATTTTTTTCCTGCTTCCCAGTACACCAGAAAGTACAATTTGTCACATAGAAAACTAGCTCATACACAGAAAAATGAAAAATGAAAATGGAAAAATGAAGGATTTATGGATTTTTGAAGGTGGGGAACAAAAAATGGAAAAACAAAAATGAAAAAGTGCCAAGTCATTAAGTTAAGTAGTCAAAACCAAGTCTGCTTAAAGGACATCTACCATCATATTCACATGATTAGATGATAAGTACTTACCACCCAGTTGTGTCCGCATGTCCTGTGCTGGGAAGGCCACATTTGGAAAAATACAAATTTTTTAAAATTATTAAAATTAGGATGAGGTACTTGGAAGAGACTCTCTCTGCTCTGCAGGGATGTAATTTATGCATGCATCGGGTCCTGCGTTGTCCCGTCTGGCACCACCTAAAGCACCTAACAAGCACAGATTCCAGCAGAGGGGGATGAGAAGTGGAGGTGAGTATCAGCATCTACCATCAGTGAATCTGATGGAAGATGTCCCATAATGATACAACCACCATTGAATCATATTTTGATTATGTTAAGAGAAGTTAGATTGTCTGCTGCATACAAAGACTGTATACAATAATTGGGCATACAGCTTAGACCCAGCATAAATCCTGCGTTTTGGATACAATTATTAGTGCACAGGGATTTTCAAGAATCATAGAACAAGATCTGTCCTGTAACACAGCCTCCTATACAGTGAATGAAGGATTACAGTGCAGGACTCTTTAGCCTATCTCCACATTCATCATTCTACATCTACACAATAGATGCCTTATACAGGGAACCTCCAGAGGGAAACTCTTCTTAAAATGTGATGCAGCCATCAAAAAATGCACAAAGCAATCCAAAGGGAAAACTACAGCATACAGTTTTCCATTGTCTATATATCTTTATGAACAGAGGATTATACACATTTTACATCAACGTTATAAGAGTTTAGCTTTACCTCAGTGTTTGGAAGCATTCTTCAGAGGCTGAAAATGTGACCGGCTTATGTCCACACAGATGTAGGGCTTGTAATAATGTATAATTACAGGGGGTCCCCTACTTGAGAACACCCGACTTACATACAACCCCTAGTTACAAACGGACCTCTGGATGTTGGTAATTTATTGTACTTTAGTCCTAAGCTACAATAAACAGCTATAACAGTTATCAGAGGTGTCTGCAATTAAGCTTTATTATTAATCCTGATTCTTATGAGAACCCAACATTTTAAAAATCCAATTGTCACAGAGACCAAAAAAGTTCTGGTTGGGATTACAATGATAAAATATACAGTTCCGACTTGCATACAAATTCAACTTAAGAACAAACCTACAGACCCTATCTTGTATGTAACCCGGGGACTACCTGTACAGACATTGTGATTCCCTATTTGCTGCCATACAATGCTTTATTGGGTGATGTATGTATAAAGCAATAGGAAGGCAATAATCATATATACAGCTCAACTCTGTATGCTGCTTTATCATACTCCATCCGGCGGTGTTGTAGATAGGGATCTGTTGTTCCCAAAAATAAATTACCTCTACATTGAGCAAATGAAAAAGCATATAAAAGTAATATAAATATATACACAAAATAACAAAGGGAAGGTGTCATAAAATAAAATTAAAAAAAACAAAACAAGCTAAGAAACAAAGTCCTTAGCTCCTACAAGCAGTGTGAAAGTTTTATTGTCTCTAAGCTAATATCCAAAATCAGGCACTTGGGATAGAAATACACATTTTTGAGCACTGGAAGCTGCATGCCCAGCTGGACTCCCAGCTGGCAAGCTGGTCAACCGACAAAACACCATCTCAAATCTTTCACCATTCCACTTGCTGTGATTTTAAATTAACTATAAAATACAAAGAAAAAACATTACAAAAAAACCCCATAACATCGCAATAACATAGGAAGTAGGGACAGCTACTTCCCTCAAAGAGGGAGATAACATTGATTCATCAGCCATATAAACCCCCACGTCCTGTAGGAGGGGAGGACGCCAAGAAGTAAGCAACAGGGGAGGGGTGGGAACACGTCTTAAAGGCACAAATCATAAACCCTATTAAAGTGCAATAGTACCCAAATTTTAACCCTTTTGCATCTAATAACATCAGCCCCCATTCAAGGGGGTATCTTCTTTAAACAGTCAGGTGTACCCCACAAGATGACAGCCCCATCAAAAAAGCTTCAATCAAAAAAACAAATCACAATTAGTTTTCTTATCAGGTTTGAATAATGAAAACAATGGAGATACATAATAAAATAGGAAATTATTCTCCTTTCATTCTTCATTCTCTCCTTCCCCTGCAGAAACAGTAGTACTTAAATATGACATTATAGAGAACTTAAAGTATTGGAGGAACAAATTAATCTGATTAAATGTCTTATAAGGTAAAACTAGCTTTCTTGTCACTTTACCAATAAATTACAAAATTAAATATCCCATGTATTTACACTTATTGGTGTTAATATATTGACATTTTTTTCTCATCATAAGACCCATTGGGGCCCAGCAATAGAAACCACGCTCAGCTACATTGTACCACATGGTGACACAACCCCAAACATAGTATAAGTGAGCGCTGGCAGTGTCTTTGTCCATACTCCCCACCCCCAGCCCTATTATAGAAGATGGCTTATTACATATGCAATTAGCTGCTGCAGACAGATTCCAGCCTTCCCTTCCTCCCATCTCCTTATCCCTCCCTGATAACAGACTCTGCCGCAGCTGGCAACAGAGTGGACAATGGACCCATCACTCTTTGTTCCCTTTATTTTATACAGCCACTTACTGGCATAACACTACATTAATGCACTTGTATTCTCATGGTCAATTTGAAGATCCGGTGTTCAAGTTAAATGTTCGGTGGGATAGTGAGTGGTCTATCTAAGCCTATCATGTTTTAGACTTCTTGTTTATTTAAAGACCACCTAACACATAAAGACCACCTAATATATGATAGCATGACCTCATTCATCAACGACATGTGATCAGAAAAAAAATCCAATCTTGAATGAGCAGTTGGCCTTTAGGGTGAAGACACACATGGCGTTTTTGGGCCGTTTTTACTAAGTGCATTTTCAGATCGTTAAAAACGCATGCGTTTTTAACGATCTGAAAACGCACTTAGTAAAAGCGGCCCAAAAACGGCCCAAAAACGCCATGTGTGTCTTCACCCTTAGACTAAAAGATGCTGTAAAATAGAAACTAGGTACCGATTAGACATAGTAACTCAATGGCTTTATGTAAATTCACTTACATATTATTAAAATTCTGGGTTTACCCACAGACATTAGAAGACAATTTCTGTTGAAAAGACACAGCAAGCATCCCTTTTCCTATATCTCTTCTGGATTTTACAGTAAAGATAAGTCTCCCCCAATGTGGTTTATAAAAAACTATTCCAATAGATAGAAAGATATATGGGGAAAACGGACTAAATATATATATATAGGGAGACATTTATAGGGGCAAGAAACTGGCATAGTTTGCATGCTGTGCGTATTTCTATACCAGGTAGAACCTGGCACACAAATATACCATGCGCACCTGCCCGGCTGAATACATCAAGAGATCTAAACCACTTTCTGTATCCGGCCGTGCCGGGGCTGGGGATTTCATCATCCGTGGGTGCATATGCCCCATACACTTTATTTCTTTCTTCCAAATTTTTTTTTTCTTCCTTTCAAATCATTGTGGTTCTTAATCATAGTGTAAGCAAATATTTTTCCATGAAGCACTTTTTTAGTCAAGGAGAAGTATATGTTTTTATCCTATTTTCTCTATTTTCCAGATCTTCTTTCTTGGAATTGAACAGATACAGTACATGTATCTGGAGATGAGTGTGCTTCATTTTCTATATGTTTGGTGATTCCCAAACATTTTGGACTTTTTATTGTAGTATATATGGTTGCAGATTCTGCCAGTTGTAGAAGACTTTTCTAGGTCAGTGACACTTTTCCAGCAGGGGGAGGGGGTAAGTCCCAGTGACGTCCAGTGCCACATGTGCTGGAGGTGAACCCCAGCCCTTAGACCTATAGATCCTGTGAGTGTGAGTGCTGTTTTTATTTCATTGTTGTCTTATATGGTCATTCAAATCCCTTGACGTTTCCTCCCAGGGCCAAAAATAATCAAGAGCTCTTAGCAGCTGATTCCAGAGCCTGCACCATCTGCTTCCATTCAGGCTGCAGGAGGTTTTATCTGTCAGTGCCTACTTCTCCCCTCCGCGTGAGGCTCTTCTGTTTCCTCACAAGGTGTAGTAGTGGATATGATCTGCTTCTCCTACTCAGAGTATTTCTCATTATTTCATACATGTCGCCACAAATCCAGGTCCCTCCAGGCTGCTGCAGTGCAGACCCCAAATCCTGACTTTGGCACGGGGATCATCAGGAAGAGATATGATGGGAGTTATTGCCGCACCGCTCAGACTGTGTAAGTGACATCTATTGTTTGCAAGGGCTGGGGATAAATGAATGTGACAGGGGAGGGAGATTCTGCTATCAGGGGTATTCTAGAAATGATGTTATACAATAACACAAAATCTTACATTTCAATTCCCAAGTGTGATATTACTACTAAAATGTTCTCAGATATGTCTTCAGCTTGTGTAAGATCTACTAATATTTCAGATGGCTAGTATACAGAAGCTGGGGGACCAATGGTCACTGTGGCCATGGAACATGTAACAGCGCTTTCTACAGAACCAAAACTAAAGAAGTCTAAAATGCTAGATAATATTTGCATAGGACTGCTTTTCCTATTGTATCAGCACTAAGTGTAGTTGTGACATTGTATTCATATATCATTATATGCATGTCCCTCAGAGAAAGCTGATTTGATCTCTTCACAATGTTGTCAGTGTCCAGCTTGTGTTTGGTTCGAGCTTGGCCAGAACCCACAGAACAATTCTTAACTTTACTGGTTGTTTATCTCAAAATGCTCTTATTCATATTACATCCTCTCAGTAGGCAATCAGAAGTGACCAGTGATAAATGTGGCTATCTCATTGGTTACTAGGAGTGATAAGACATCCCTGCTTTCTGCATTTTTATGATTAATTTCATAACAAAACTGACACATTTTTCTCACTATTTTCATTGGCTTCTCGCAGTTAATAATCAATGTTTCCTTGCCACATAGAAACCATCTGTACATGCACTGGTGTGCTGAGCTTGTGATCATATACAGTTGAGGGTGGATTCACAATATTCGTTGTGCGTCACGTTTTTGACGGAATCCACAGGCCTCATCCTTGATTACATGCTCCACTGCATCTGCTACAACGCAGTGTAACCTTAGCATGTAATGAAGGCTGCAGCCAGTAAAATGCGTCAAAAACGTGACGCATTATATACATTATATACTACAAGAGCCAAGCAATGCACAGACAACGGCCAAGAGTAAAGCACAACGCGACACAACTCATAGTGTGAATGCGCTAAGGGCGCATTCACACTATGAGTTGTGTCGCGTTGTGATGTCAAACGTGGTGCTTTGTCTGCGCTTGCAAACACAGACAAATCCGCGTCCCCCGGGGCGTCCCGCGGCGTTAATTTAATGCAAAACACTGGCGGCTCATTCCCGATTGCAGGCGTTTCCATAGAAACACTGATGCGATCGGGCCGCGTGACGCATGCTATGCTATTTGTCTCCGTTGTGTCTCCGTTGTGTCTCAGCCTCATCCGTGAAAAAAACCCTGATGTTTCATCAGTTTTTTGCGGACCTATAGGGCACGCTCACATGTTGCATTTTGGTTGTGTTCTTAATTGTGTTTTGAAATGCATTACAACAACTGAAGAGAGGTGATTTGCCTAATTACATCACTGTTTGCATTTACAACACACAACACTGCGCTAATGCATGGGTTTTGTTAATATTGTGTTAACAAAACGTGTTAGTGTGTTAACATCATGTTTATGAAAATGTTTGTGAAAATGCAACCAAAATGCAACCTGTGAACGCAACAGACCAGTGAAAATACAAGCCAATGTGAAAACACCCATTGACATTGAGAGGAATCCGTGAAAAATGGCACCATTGTAAAAGAGCCTTGAGGATGCATCCAGACGTTCAGTTTTTCATATGCAGTTCATATGTGATATCATTGACAGGAGCTGCTTCTCCTCTTATTTTCATTCCACTCCTGGTTTGGACATCAAAAACTGCATCTGAAAAACTTAACGTGTGGACACGCCTAGGCTACATTCACACGGCCCTATGGGGGATGTATAGAAACTGACCAAAAATGCCAAGTGTGGCATCACCCTTAGGGTGATGCGACACATGGCGTTTTGAACACGTTTTTGAGCCATTTTTGAGCAGTCTGTTAAAAAACGCCTGCGTTTTTGTCCGGTTTTCCGAATTTGCGCAATAAGACAGACAAAAACACATGCATTTTCAAAAAACGGATGCTCAAAAACGGCCCAAAATGGGGTGTTCAAAACACCATGTGTGGCATCACCCTTAGGGTGGTGGCACATGTGGCGTTTTGAACCCATTTTTAGGCCGTTTAGAGCACTCCGTAGCATTTTTGAAAACGCATCAGTTTTTGACCGTTTTTTCCAATTATCTTAATTAAGGTTATTGGAAAACTGGCAAAAAACAGTCAAAAAACTGGTTCAAAACGCCACATGTGCCACCATGTGCCAGTGTTCACATGTGGGGTTTAGATTGCATTTTCACAATACACAATACAACATCTAACGAGAGGGAATTTGCCTAAATACAAAACGCTCCTGTTTACTATGTATGCCGGGACACAAATCCGTACACAGAAAGGGGGGTTCCTGTGTGTACTTGCATCGGCCACCACATTTCTGTTAGCAAGTCCGACAGTAATGTGGCGCACGCCCCATGAACTGAGTGCACCAGAAATATCTGGTGCCCACAGTCCCTGTACTTCAAATATGGGATGGAGACCGAGATTGTTCCTCTGCTGCACGATAGTATGGCAAACTGCATGCAGCGTTAGTAAATGTGGGCCAATGGATGAGTGAAAAAAACACACAGCAATCTAAAAGCACTGCTGAAAAAAAATAAGGTAGTAGCTCAGAGATTTTAAAATGTTATGTGAAAATGTCGGATGATACTAAGACATATGATTTTACACTTGGTTTGTGGACAACTGGTCTAAAACCAAGTGTAGTGTCCCTTAGCCCATTCAGTTCAGTGGGGGTAATTTTATTATAGTGCAACACCTATGCCAACGTGTAGGCAAGGAGTCATTGCGAATAAGGCCCTCTACCTGTTAGAATCCATATAGTGAGTCTGATCAACTCACCTAATGGATAATGCAGGGATATCTCGGGTATTCTGCAGCTGTAGCCTCTGCCTGGATAGGCAATAGTTAAGTGGGTGTAAGTTATTGACCAATGACTTGGCTGTATTGTAAACTGGAGTGTGATTGGAGAGATGCTACCACCTGACCAGGAGAATAAAACCCCTGGGCAGTGGGAGCACAGGTCTCTTAGACCTCATGCTCCTTCTCAGAAGCCTGTTTTCTTTACTACCAGCTCTCTTGGAGAGCACATGCTTTACCATCAGGACTCTCAGCACATGGACTGAGTGAAGAGAGAGACGGTGTTCAGTGCTGACCTAATCCCAGGATCAGAGTCAGGAGACTCAGAACTGCAGCTTCCACAGTTTGGACACAGCTCCATCTCAATTCTCCCAGCCTGCATCTACTATCAGGCTGGTGCGCTATTCCTGAGGACCACTCTCCATGACCACTCCAGTACCACAATCTGCTTTTAGACCGTTTAGGCCCGTTGCCTGCGACCTGTTGTTCAATATAGAACCGTGAGTTGATTTGCACAACGTTGCCTCCGTCTGATCCCTAGATACGGCTGTTTACCACCACGGGCTTCCCCATCCATTACCCAGGGACCTATCTTATAGACACTCAGGGGCTGCCCCAGGGAGAACCCGTACATCAGCCTCTCCCTCCATATTTCTTGCACACATCGCCTGCTGGAGTCCTGTCAGGCTGTAGGACAGCCCTCTGGTCCCCATACCAAGCACCGGGACATCAGCGTGCCCTAAGCCGCAACCGGCAGCCAGTCCAGTATTCTGGGCCCTGGCTGCCCCCAGGCCCCAAGAAAAGGCTAGATGCCGGTGTGGGATGTTGCAATAGTTTTTTTGTCTATGTTTGGAGTTGTTTTGGTGCAGTTGTGTTACAAATGCAGTTTTGCTACTTCCCATTGCGCTAAATAAGCATAGAACAGTGCAAAGTCATTTTGACATAGACCCTGCTTGCAGCAAATTTATGATTTACATAGACTAGTTTCCCAATAGGACTAAATTCTTGAATTGCGATTTTCTGTAATTCAGCCACAAAAAAGGAGGAAAAAAGAGGAAAACTTGTTGCCTCGAGTGTAAGCCTAGGGTGGAAAATGCTTTGGTAACAGGCTCCCCACTAATGAAATATACAGCAGCCCCCCCCCCCCCAGTATACGGGGGTGCCCAACACACTGCCCCCAGTATACTTATATATGTATCCAGCACACTGCCACCCCAGTATATAGGTGGCCCAAGCACACTCCCCCCAATATATAGGTGGCCCCAGAACATTAAAAAAAATTTAACTCAGTACTCACCTTCCAGCACTCCCCACGGATCCTCTTCTCCTTGCCATTTATGTTGATATATAAGTTAAGATATTATATTATTTTAGATTATATTTTTTGTGCTGGGGGCAGTGGGCTGTCTGGTGCCCCCGTTTCCAGGTTGTGCCCGAGGCAGTCGCCTGCCCCAACTGGTGGAAGAAACATGCCTGAGCTGGGTGCACGAGCAATGGTGTATGATAAATTCTCCCCACAGTCTCTGAATTGGCTCAAAGTGTCCCTCCTTCTGAGAAATGAGCATGTTTACTTGACTATTCTAATGACACTTCTGATGACATTCATTCGTTGGATGGAGGACACCTAGATGCATGATACAAAGGACTTTGCACAAAACAGTTCCCATGGAAAAGTCTCAGTATGTGGTTTTAAAGCTGAGGTTAGAGGTCAGTAGTTCCAGATCAAGTGTCTTCTATATGTCTGATCACAGAGAAGCCTCATCCTGTATGTTTTCCATAATATACATTATAACACGTTAATGTCAGATCCTGACTGAACTTTCTCATCGTACACATAATGCAGAGAGTTGCACTATTGTGCATAGCCCTGTCATACTTTTTATACTAATGGTCATGTCTGTAGGAGCAGCTTCCATGTAATTACCAAGTCTAATTGCAGTTCATCCTACAAGTACAACCAGCATTTAATAACCATTTCTCAGTGATCTGTCATTTTAGTGAAAATGTACTTCTGAGCTTTTTCGTGCACCAGGGATGAGGCCATGTCTAAGGGTGATGTCACACGTGGCGTTTTGAACACGTTTTTGGCCTGTTTTTAATGTAAAAAAAGCATGCTTTAAAAAATGCAAGCGTTTTTGAAAAATGTTTTTTTGAAAACGCATGCATTTTTGACCAGTTTGAATCAAGATAATTGGTCAAACCTTTCAAAAACGGATGCATGCATTTTTCAACGCATGTGGTTTTCGACGGACTGCTTAAAAAACGGGTCAAAAACGTGTTCAAAACGCCATGTGTGGCATCACCCTAAGAGTGTATCAATCATTGTGTATGAAATAGGAGTACTGTATATAAGTTCTACCACATCTTATCTAATACAGCCTTATGAATACTATACACACTACCTGCTACTATAGATGGATCAGCCAGGCTGTTCAGCAGATGCCATTGCTCTCCTCCCAGGACAGTGGAAGGTGGGGAGTACAGAGGAGATATAGCACACAGAAGTAAATCCTATGTATTAGGCTTCTGAGATGATCCTACCCCCTCTTTACTGACTCGACTAGCCTAGAGAGAAGTTGGTGGTGTACAACTGAGAAGATGCCAGAGGAAGAAGTGGACTGTGTGTGGGAACATGAGAGCAGTGTGTACACAGAGCAGACATGTCAGAGCTGCTTCCTTTAATTACCGAGCAGAGACCAGAACTACCACAGGGCATTTTTGAACCACAAATCTGTGCATATAACATTATATGCAGACAGAGTGGGATCTGCAGACTGCTACAAATATTAAAGATTTAAAGGTTGTCCATTGATGAAAAAACATTTATACATGGGTGGGGGTTCTGTTTACAGAGGCCGGTGCTCCGGTCACAACTACTGCCTGATGCGTGCTACACACTGAAACTATTGCAGTAGCAGGCATGTGGCAGTGGTAGGGATCAGGGCTTTGACCTCTGTAAACAAACAGCATCTGGTGGCGCAATGGGAAAAATGGAGCATAAGAGGAGGTAAGTATTAGCTCTTTTTTATTTTTACAGACCTCCCAACTTTGTAAGATTTTTTCATTCAACAAGTCTCTTTAAATGTTACTTAGATATTTTAGAAATATCACTTCCATGCAAATGTTATATACATATGCATATGAAAACATGGAATATATTACATACATTCATACATATATACATGACAAATATTATACAAATGTGTGCGCATAGGTATATTATTCATATTCATATCTATAAAGACAGACTCCATAATACCTACATATACACACATATTACATAGCACACACATTGTCAGCAGATGCATTTCATATTTACTCATACATAGATATATACAAATACATAAAGTTACAGCAAATAACACATATACATGTAGGCATGTGCAACACCCCTGCCGATGCAAGGCAGAGGGGTTGTTGCGAATATGTCTCACCATGTAGCTTGCAGCCTGTGTAGGGTCTGATCAGCCCCACAGCATGTCACTACATAACACAGGGGAACACTGCAGCAGTAGAGTCTGCCTGGTAAGGCAGGAGTTAATTGTTTAATGATGTAATTCCAGCAACCAATCACGTGTGTTCTGATATTATGTCTGTAAGCTGGGATGCGATTGGAGGAGGAACCACCACCTGACCAGTGGGAGTAATAAAACCCCTGGTCAGGAAAGTTCTAGAGGCAGAATAGCAGAGTGAACTTAGCCAGCCAGAGCTCAGCTCACTGCCTGAGCAGCTCTGAGGAGCTAGTTAGTGAGAGAAAGGGGTATCATCCTACCTTCAAGGATGATATCTGAAACAACCCAGGACAAGCTGAAGCATCCTACTAGGACACAGCTATCTCCCAGCCTGCCATTGCATTCAGGCTGAAGACCCAGTCCTGTGGTTCCCTCTCCATCTGCAGCCCCAGAATTCTACCATTTGTCAAGGCACGTTGCTACTGTTCCTGTCAGTTCCAATAAAGAACTGTAAGTTATTTTTGTTCAACGTCTGCCTCCGTCTGGTCCCTACTACTATGGCTGTCACCATCACGGGCACCCTGTTCACCACGAAGAGACTCATACTCCAGACACCAAAGGGTTGCCCCAGGGAGAACTGCTATAGCAGCCTCTCCCTCATCATTTCTTGCCAACACCACCCTGCTGGAGACCTACCAGGCTGTAGGACAGCCCTCCGGTCCCCCATACCAAGCCCCATACCAAGCACCCATACCACGTGCCTAGGCCGCAACCGCCAGCCACTCAGGTATTCCGGGCCCTGGCTGACTCCAGGCCCCAAGAAAAGGCTAGGCCCCAGTGGGGGATGTTGCACATGCATACCTTTTTCGAGAAAGATACGTTTTCAAACCTGTACAGGAGAAAACTGGAGCAAGAGTACATGACAGACTGTGTCCAGTGCAGCACCCTTTCCCCTCCTTGATTGTCCCCAGCACAGGAGTGAGGTAGGAGAGGGTGCAAATCAGAGGCTGGTGAAACACAGGGGCAGGGAAGCACTGGAGTTAGGGCAAGAGAGAGGGCAGAAAATAGGTGTTGGCTTAGGATAGACATGTTAGGGGGAGGAGTTAGAAGCAGTGGAGGGGACTCAAGCCAGGTATAAAAAGGAACAAGCAGTTTAACAATATCCTGTGATACATTAGTATTAAACAATATTTAATGAGTGATCAGATCAAGAGACATTAGTAAATAAAAAAATGTAAAATGGATCAAAAACATTCAAATCCGCATCCCCACTTTCTTTAGAATGTTCATAAAAATACAAAATATGTACATAAATTTATTATCTATCCATGTGACCCTAAATGTCAGATCTGTTATGGCTTTAAGGAAGGGATTAAAAATTGAAATGCAAAAGTGTTAAAGGGTTAAGGGACTGTTATCAAAGTGATTACCCAAAGTGCACCTAAAAGGAACCTGCACCGCACACCCTTAAGTCAGTAATTCAGCCCAGGTGGGAAATAAGTGACATAAGGAGAAGCAGATTATGATCACACATAGTAAATGAGTCACATAGGCAGGTAGGCTGGACAGGGCTTTGAAGTTAAATGTAAACATGTGATCTTCTCCTGGGTATGAGCTCTATAAACTGACTGAGATAGTGTCCACAGATCTTCCAGAAGGTAAATAGCAATTATATAATGTCAAAGGCAGTTTACTACAATGATGTCATAACCATGGAGGTCCTGGGTGAACCCAAGGATAGCATGATAATGTTAATATTTAATTATGTTGTTATTCGAAGGCTACCCAGATTAAACAATCATATGGGGGCTCATTTACTAGGGGTCGCGGATCGCACTTTCGTCGGACTGTTCACCTTTTTGGGGATTACACGGCTTGCACAGCTATTGAAGAAGTGTCTGTGCTGGGATTTTGGCACACGCAATTCTTTTGTGATGCACCTGCGCTGGCTTGGGGGCGTGCCGCTGGACGAACCAACTGTTTCGGACTGGGCGCAGGACTTAATTTTGAAAATTGTGTCGCAAGACAATGCACTTACATGCACCAGGAAGAAGAAGGTGAAAACCATCTGACCTGAGCGGGGAAGCAACACATGTAGCATATCGGGCGCATGATCTTAGTGAATCGGGGGGAAAGTGCATTATCAGTGAACTCCAGCGGCACTATAAGTAAATGTGCCAATTTGTGCCCAAGTAATACTGCTACATAATGTCCAGGCACGAAGGAGGATACAGTACCCAAAATAAGACCCTTTTAAAATACCACCATATAATCCTTAGATAATAGCAACATACAATGTTCTTATGAAACCACAGCATTTCACTATTTAAGCCGTGGGCTTCCAATTTAAAGGCACAAATGCTCAAAAGCAGCCAATACCAGGCATATTAAACTGCATCACTCCAATTACAGAAATCAGAACAGCTAATGAGTGATAAGGGGACTTAAATTCACAGTAAGGCTGCATGCACACAAACTTATGCCCACCGGGTCTTTGCCGGCCAAGTATACGATCTGCGCCATAGAGAGGAGAAGGGGTGACCCGTCTCCATGGCAATGCATGGCGTATGGGCTGTAAGATGAGGAAAGATCGTACATGGGAAAAAGACATGTTCTGAGTGGTACAGTGCGTGCAACCATTGAAGTCTACGGGAGGCGTATGTACTGCATCCCCCATACATCCGTGTGCATGCAGCCTAAGAAAGGGGAGAGATTTACATTTGTGTGCGGGCATATGATAGAAGCCTCTGGACATATGAAGAGGCTTAAGCCTCCGGATGTAACATTTGATGTTGAACATTTACATGGTGTTGGTAGTGCGCAGACACCCTGCAGTAACGCCCTGGCCGGGGCCTAGTTTTCTGGCATAGAAGTCATGATAAATGTCCCCTGAAGTGTTTATTCTCTTTACATGCATGTGTATCAAAGTAGAAGAAGGGATTGGGGGTTAGTTATCATTAGGCCTGCTCTTTGCGATAGTTCTGTGTATGTTTGTGGAACTCTGCTACCCAACAGATTCATTAAGTGGGTTTAGCCCTTTAACCCCTTAACAACATGGCCAATATGCACGTTCCTGACACGGCCCTTTTTTTTTTTTTTTTTAAAGATGCATAAAAAAACATACAAAAGATAAACAGTTGTCGCTATAAGTGGTTATAACTTTGGAAAGCTTTAACATATCCAACTGATGCCTGATGTAAATTTTTAAAAATTCTCAATTTTCCAAATTTCTACTTTTCTACTTTCCTGACACAGTCATAAAACCAAAATAACTTGGTAACATTTATCAAGTGCTTTCTGTTATGGTTTCTTAATGCATCCTCTTATTCCAAGCCTCATAACATCCTACAAAATAAATGTTTTTATTCTCTAATATGTTCTAATGTGGGATTTTTTTCAAAAAGTCCCAAAAAAGATGAATAATACATATAAAGTCCCAGCACATACTCCAGCAGGGAACTGGACTGGATTGCACTAGCAGTAGTTCTATGTTAGGCCATATTAATGGTGGAAATAGTCCTGTGAGACGTTTTTAGCAATGAAAACTCTCAGACAACCTCAGTGCGACTTTTTAAAGCCAAAAAGTCAGACAAAACCACTGATAAATAACCCCTATTTTGTCTGTTGTTTGGTGTAATTGTTTTGGTGTTGTTTTTAAAGAGACTAAATTAAGAATTGTATTGTTAGTCATGTTACCAGTCCGGTTTTCTGTCCAAATGTAAAGACTTAGCAGTACCCCCCCACCCACTTCTGAGCCGGACAACTGTCAGTAACTTTCACGTGATGGAGGTGGGGAGTAAAATGAAGCAGAACCTTTGCATAAAATACGTGTAGGATGAATGAGGTGGGGGCTGTACATTGTAGGGTAATTACGTTCGCACACTTGCTTCAGCCTACACAGGAGTCCCCTTGACCCTCTACAGCTGCCATGACAGCTGATGCAGTCTCCATTCATCCAGGAAAACACTTGCTGTCCTTAGGCTGTTCTAGGAAAAATACAAAAGTTACACTTGTGATCCTTATATCTACTTATTTCATATGTGCTCCTGTGAAATAAGCGCAATGTAACATGTGATGGTGCTCATGTTTCCAGTGGTGTTCTGCAGATCCTAAAATTCCTTTTCATATTTATAACCAGATAACATAGATTACAACCTCATTGAGAGCTATCTCTCCTATACACAGGTACATGGGCTATTCACTAGATTGCTGTCATGTAGCTGCCGTTTTTGAACACTATTAACACATATTGATCCCAGAACCCTTCAGGCTCATTTGCATAATCTTAAAAGCCTTTTTTTTGTAAAAAATAAATGGGGAATAAGAAGGTAAAAGAAGATCAGATCCTGTCAGAGAGGGTTCACGCCATATGTAAATGTACTTGATTTGCAGTCCTTCATCCTGGTGGCATATGTTCTTTACTAAAGGCACGTTGTTACCTTTCAGTACCTCCTACAGGTTAAAGATAAGGCATTTTGAGCCCTCATAGTTGACTGATCTCATTACTCGATGAATGGGCCAAAAATACAGACATACTGTTATACATGATGATTTCAGAATTTGTCCAGATTTAGCGCTTATGTTTATCTTGGCGCTGACTTTACTCTGAGGAACTACATAACATGAAGGATAATTATGCAAGAGAATGAAATGATTCCTCCTGCATTCCTGGTTAGACACAAGATTCCTTGCTCCATTAATTGTTGCCTGTTAGCTCAACAGGAAATCAAATGACAGCGGATCTGACAGGAAAGAGAAGACTATAATCCAGGAGGAAGGGAGCAATGTGCTGTATGTTGTGCCTCCTGTCATATTGTAGCCTCATTATGTGCAGGCTTATGAGACCTCACTTACAATGACTGCATATTTAAAAGAGATTTTTTTTTTTTAAACTAGCACAAAGACATTCCACTGAAAAGAACGTTTTTGGAGATTGCATACGTATTTAAGAAGTGTCTGTGCCAGTTTGGTGATGTGGCTGCACTGTGTCAGACAAAAAATGTGCACCTAAAGGGAAATGTTAGTGTAAGTCGGAGTTTGCGATTGGTTGCTATTGGCATCTTGATGTCCACCCTTTAGAAGTGAATGGGGCAAATGTTGGGGGCTGGCAAAATGCCTATTTCTTCTAGGTAAGGAACATTGTGCACAGGTTTAATTGACCTCAATTGCTGATGTCATGCACATTGTGCATAGGTTCAGTTGGCCCCCATTCACGTTGTGGTTTAGGGTAGCTCTATACATCATAATTTATGATACTGTAATTCCAGAGTATCCTTGTTCTGTGGGTTGTTTGACCAAGCTTGGGGATCACCAGCCTCATATATTGTCATCCAGAATAATATTCTTTTATTTACTGCGAAGGAAACCACCCTGTGATCTCCCTCAAAAGGGAAACTGCATAAGATCCCTCCCAATCGCCTTCTACTATGGGAAGGTCGCTTTCTCGGTCACTTCGACTGAGAAGCGTAACTTCCTGATACACACATTCTGTCAATTTCACACCTACTTGTGGATTCACCAATGTAAGGTTGGTGAGGTAAGGCAGAGGGGCGCATCTTAGTCTATATCCTACCAACATGTGAGAGCTGCAGTTATAGAAATAGAAGTGCTACACATGGCAACAGTATTACTCTGACCCACCTGCAGCACCTATGCTTGATATAAAGCATGACGTGGACTTCTGGTTGTGAGCTCGTGTTCTTATATATATTGTCTACTCAAGTACTTTACCAAGAGACTAGGGGGAGCATACAGTTAATGCGAGTATCTAAATAATTACCTCTGAGGACATATTATAGTCCCTACAAGTCTGGAATCACTTGCTACATATGGTACTAAAGGTTTCTTGGAGAAATGGAGGATGTGCCCCTTTTGCCTACCTTCAATCTGTAGTTTCAAGACTGTTAGAGGTCCTGAAATGGCTCGTGTACATGTGTATTGAAAGCAGGAACAGATGTACAAGGATTTCCTTTAAAACAACACACACAGTTCCTTTTTTTGGAAGGTCTCGTAACAGCAGTTTAAAACAAATTCATAAGAAACACTAAAACAATGCAATTTTCTTCTTACAGAGAACCAAACCCCATTGAGGAGATGATTAGAAATGGTGATGAAGAGGCACTGAACAATCTTATGAAATCTGGGAAAAGACTATGTGAGCCCAACAAAGATGGCTGGCTGCCGATGCATGAGGCAGCATATTATGGGTCCCTACGATGTCTAAAGCTTCTACTGAAAGGTTTGAGGCTTGAATTTAGATTTACACAGAAAAGCGTCATTCCACTGTATGGCTGCCAGTCACTGTATGGCTGCTGCCGGTCACTGTATGGCTGCTGCCGGTCACTGTATGGCTGCTGCCGGTCACTGTATGTCTGCCTGTCACTGTATGGCTGCTGTCGGTCACTGTATGGCTGCTGTCGGTCACTGTATGGCTGCTGTCGGTCACTGTATGGCTGCTGTCGGTCACTGTATGTCTGCCTGTCACTGTATGTCTGCCTGTCACTGTATGGCTGCTGCCGGTCACTGTATGGCTGCTGCCGGTCACTGTATGGCTGCTGGTCACTTTATAGGCCACCACACATTGCTATACAGCTGCAGGTAAATGTATGGTGTTCTGTCAATGAATAGATAATAAAGACCATATTGTCTTTGTATGGCGGACTGTTAATGTTTGGGTATGGCCGTTCATCATTGTGTGCCTGCTTAAAACTTTATGGGATAGCACCTGTCACTGTATGGCTGCCTGTCATTACACAATATAGCAGGCTGTAAATGTATGGTTGAAGGTCACTGTGTTACTGTATGCCTGTCGGTTGCTGTTTTCATCCATGTCGTTTATAGGCCGCCATGTGTCACCTTATAGCTGCCTGTACAGTTTCTTATCAATCTATGGCTGCCTGTCACTTTATTGTCACAACCTGCCACTGATTCCTATGGATCCTTCCTGTTACTGTATGGCTGCACGTCACTGTCTACGAATATTGTAGGAAAATGTATTTTGTAAACATAATATACAAGAATGGATTTCATTAACCAAACCAGTATGTTAATCTGAGTTGATAACTCTGTGCAGCATATCCCGTGATGATTGACCAGCGGACCCTGCATGAAGAGACAGCGCTGTATCTTGCTTCTGTACAGGGACACTTGGATTGTATACAATTTCTGCTGCAATCTGGAGCTGAGCCGGATATTGTGAACAAGGCCAGGGAAACTCCCCTATATAAAGGTAAAACCTAATACACAGAATACGTTCCCTTCCTTACTACCTTAGTTTTAACAGTCCTATAGCATGTCAGCAGAAGAATACTACACAACAGTATTGGATACAACAGCTAAGCAAGACAGTATCATGAAAGATAAGTTTACAAAACAGGCTTATAGTATCATAATGGAAGTGTATTACAAAACAGCCTTAGATACATCAGCTGAGCAGGATAGTATAAAGCAAAACAGGCTTATAGTATCATAACGGAGGAGTATTACAAAACAGGCTTAGATACATCAGCTCAGCAGGATAGTATCAAGCAAAACCAGTTTATAATATCGTAATGGAAGCGTATTACACAACAGGCTTAGATACAACAGCTCCGCAGGACAGCGTTTATAGTTTCATAGCATAGGAGTATTACACAACAGGCTTAGATACATGAGCTCATGAGGACAGTATCACACATGACAGACTTATAGTATCTCAGCAGGATTAGAGTATTACACAACAGGCTTACATCAGCACATAAAACGGTGTTCCACATAATAGGTCTAGAATGATACATCAGCTATGTACATAGATTAGATACATGTTCATGCTTTGTTCACATTTTTCTAATTTGCATTTTGCAGCGTGTGAGCGGCAGAACAACCAGGCTGTCCAGATGCTGGTCGAGTACAGGGCTGACGTTAATCACCGCTGTAACCAGGGCTGGACCGCACTGCATGAGGCAGTGGCCAGAAATGCTATTGATATCATTGATATCTTGGTAAAAGGAGGAGCAAAGATTGAAGCAAAGAATTGTTATGGCATCTCCCCCCTATTTGTAGCGGCGCAGAGCGGACAGCTTGAGGCTTTGCGCTACATTGTAAAATGTGGTAGGTGCAGAGCTTTACATTGGTAACAACATGATTCCAAACGACGCTAATCTAGATAAACCAACCTTTCACAGCAGATTATCACCAAGGTTTAAAACACTTCTTGTGCAATAATGCATGCCCACTTTCTGCATGGTGGATGCCTGGGTATTTGATTCAGTGCCTTTGGTAAGATGCGGCACAACTAGGTGGCAACTGTAAAGACTGTCATGCTGGTTGTTTTAGAAACTGGTATTACTGAAATTTGTAAATGACAGTGGGCAAAATGGAGCCTTGCTTCATTCACTTAGATCCTTTGCAGTAACACAAATAAACAACCTGTCTTTCCTTTGGTGTTGTCATGTGGCATTCTCACAACCAACCAGTATAACTATTCGGGTTATAGCCAAAGCTGGCAGAAAGGAGGCAACAAATCTTGGCAGTACTCATCTATTACAGTGGAAGTAGGAACATTAACATTTTGATGGACTCTCTATGCAAACACTTCATGCTTCCTCTGTTCTATGAGATGTTTTGTTCTGACAATGTGCTTAGATTATCAGGGTACAGGATTTATATACGCTTTAATTTAACTTCTGAACATTCACTAGTACCTAACACATAGAAAAAGAGATGAGAGATGATGAGATCCATGAGATGGATATGGCACTCTCAGTTCTGCTACCTCTCAGTTATAACACACACACAGTCAGCTGTGCTATACATCCTTCCTCTCCTATAAATGTCTTATCTGTAGCTTGTAGAGTAGGTATCTGCACTATGTGGCTTGCCATCAGGAAGTGTCTGTGTCTGAGCTGGTTTTGTAATGCATGGGGGAGGGGCTGGAGGCAGAGAGCAAGTTACTGCAGCGCAGACAGAAGAAGCTATTCACGAGAAGAACTGCCCTGCTGACCATAGTTGGAAGATTTACAGTCGGATCCTGGAGGAAACCAAAATTGTGTACACCAGGACTTATAGAGACAGTTTGGAATTATGTCTGTAAAATGCTGTATTTCTGTTACTAACAAAGAATTAGAGAATGTGTTATTTTGTTATCCTGAGTATATTTAAGAAGAGAATACCCCTTTTAAATGTTTTTTTTTTTTCAGGAGCTGACATAAACACCCAGGCCAATGACAGCGCCTCTGCCCTCTTTGAAGCTAGTAAAAATGGCCACGATGACATTGTTGAATTCCTGCTGGCACAAGGAGCCGATGCCAACAAACAAAATAAAGATGGTTTTTTGCCCATTCACATTGCAGCCAAAAAACGTGACAATGATGAGTAAGTCAGCCTTTCCCTAAATACCCCTCTCACTCCTGAACTCTGCCCCTAGAAAACATTTAGCATGCTTCAGACATGAGGAAAGTGAGATGAAACTGACAGGCCCTGCACACACTGAGTAATTCATCTGGCACTGGTAACACTAACAGCGCACTGGTTCTGCATGCGCAGGGGGGTCTGAAGTCACCAGTCAGGAATCTGAACATTGTTGATCAAACATGTAACTGCATCCATATAACATGTCAGATTGTGGTACACATGGAGAATAGGCATGAAAGTAACAGGGATGGTGTACATCAAGGTATAAGTCCCTTTTCTCAAAATGATTTTTCTATATAACATTACAGTAAAGATCATCTATTTTCTTCATAAACAATAAAAGAGAACAGGGAAATGATAACCTGAAACTATATTAACTCTGTAAGTGAATCTATAATCTGTCAGTAAATTTAAACATACATCGATATTGCACTGATTTATCCCAGATTCCAGTCTTAAGAGATCTGAACAATTATCTCTTGTACTTTATACATTGGCCTCATATCTTATTATCTCACAGCTATGTTCTATTTCAAAGCTTTGTCAAATTGCTCATGTACTACACGTTGAGTACTAAAGCAATGGGTTATATATCCTCCTTCACACAGGGTGGTAGCAAGTGTAAAGAAGAAGAGCAGTATAGGTGGAGGGAGAGAGCAGTCTGTGTAAAGGAGAAGAAACATATATGTGGAGGGAGAGAGCAGTCTGCGTGAAGGAGAAGAGCAATATATGTGGAGGGGAGAGAGCAGTCTTTGTGAAGGAGAAGAAATGTGTATGTGGATGGGAGAGAGCAGTCTTTGTGAAAGAGAAGAAATGTGTATGTGGAGGGGAGAGAGCAGTCTTTGTGAAGGAGAAGAAATGTGTATGTGGATGGAGGGAAGAGAGCAGTCTTTGTGAAGGAGAAGAGCAATATATGTGGAGGGGAGAAAGCAGTCTGTGTGAAAGGGAAGTACAGTGAAAGTTGAGGAAAGTGAGTAGTCTGTGAGAAGGAGAAGAGCAATGTATGTGTAGAGGAGAAGAGAAGTATATGTGCAGGGAGAGAGCAGTCTGTGTGAAGGAGAGGGGCAGTGTATGTGGGGGGAGAGAGCAGTCTGTGTGAAGGAGAGGGGCAGTGTATGTGGAGGGAGAGAGCAGTCTGTGTAGAGGAGAAGAGAATTCTATGTGAAGGGAGAGAGCAGTCTGTGTGTAGGGAAAGGACAGGAAGTACTTGTGTGAGGATGCCTGTGGGGAACAGTTTCTGAGAGATAGGGGCTTTAGAGCAGACTGATAAAGGTGGAACATGGGGAGTCTTAGGGAAAGATGCAGTCATTACGATTTTGCAAAACAGATGGAGGGGGCCACTGGAAACAGTATAAACACCAGGTATCCAATATTGACTGTAGCCAGGCCACTTGGGATACTAACAGTTATCCCTTCATTGCCTTAGACACCAGTATTGCATACATTAACCTCATTCTAGCCCTAGAAAATCACAAGGGAGTTTAGACATTCTTTCTTTTGCCATAAACCTATTATCTCCGCTAGTCTTAGTCCTTTCCTGCTGGAGACCTTGACATGTGGAATCACTGACTTATTACCTAAGAAGTAGATGTCATGAGTCAAATATCATTGTGTGTATTCATGTTTATTTTAAATGATCATTATGTCATTTTCTGCAAATAATGTTATTTATCATAATTTTGTATATTTTAGCATAGTTTCAATGTTGATCCCAGTGACAAGTCGTGTGCGGGTGAAGAGGAGCGGTATAAGTCCCTTGCACATTGCAGCCGAGCGTAATAATGATGACATCTTGGAAGAACTCATCAATGCTGGCTATGATGTCAACTGCACCCTATCTTTTGACCGGGCCAGACTGTATGAGGACAGGCGCAGTACTGCCCTTTACTTTTCAGTCATGAATAACAATATCCATGCAACTAAATTGCTGCTTGAAGCAGGAGCCAATCCTAACATTGATATTATAAATCCGCTGCTGATCTCCATAAGACATGGCTGCCTGACAACCATGAAGATGCTCCTAGATCATGGAGCAAATATAAATGCTTATATTTCCACTCATCCCACCTCCTTCCCAGCCACCATCATGTTCTCCATGAAATATCTAAGCCTGCTAAAGTATATCATGGATCTTGGATGCGATGCAGATTCCTGCTTTACTTGTCCATATGGAAATGGCCCTCATCCTCCAATTGAGACTAGAAGACAACAGGATAATACACCCGATCATAAACACCCTAAAATTGTCCAGGTACAGCCTTTTATAATTATATTTTATTGTTATTTGGGAAGTTTGATCCTCACACAGCTGTGAGCATGGACGGTTTTAGACCCTGAGCAAATCTAAAAGTGAGGCCCAAAAATAATTTTATGAATTGTCCAGGTATCAGATGAAATAAGCTTCAATGTTTCAAACTACTCAGCCAAATTGTTACATCTTGGAATAAAGTCCACTTTCACCTGAGAGCTGGACTTTGAGTGCTGCAGTTTTTTTTTGATACATATAGATATAATATAAATTATAGATGGATGTCAGTGATACATTAGTGGCTTACAGGATACGATCTGCTCCATCAAGAAGAGGACTTCATTATCATTTCTCCCATTTATCACTGCTGAATTCGCCTACAAATGTCTTCAGCTCTGTCCAGCACATTCCCACACTGCGTCCATAAAAATACCACAGTCACTTACTGTGTAATGTCACCTGGATAACAGTCAATATGCAGCCCAATGTGCTTATTTGTATGCAGCCCACTCAGTCTAGTTTTAGCAGCCCCCTCAAAATCTATAAACAGCCGCACTCACAATTTATATACAGCCCAACTATATACAGCGCCACCTCCCCCCTATAATTCTATACAATGTGGCAATTAATAAAATAATAGAATTAAATAATAGAATTAATACTTACCTGTCTGTTCTGGCTGGGGACCCTGGGCAGTTGCTCACTTTGCCTTCCCATTTTGCCACCCCTGCCTGAGAGTTATGTTCCTACAGCTCTTTTTCATGTTTTGAATAAAAACAGGAAAGCCTGAATTTGCTCGAAACCAATGTAAGATCTTAAAATTTCAAGATCTAAAGTCACTTTGGGGGGGATTTTTAAAGGGGTTTCTAAGACTAACATGTCTGCGCCGCAGTCTCTCCGTAGCTTCCCACCAGCTAGGCACAACCACCCAACACCATTCCCAGCATCAGGATTATCAATAAAACTTCATTATAGACACCTTACAACTGATTATTGCAGCCTGGGACTGTAGTAAAGCATCGAGAGAGCTTCACCAGAGGTTACAGTGGGCAAAGAGGTCCGTCTGTAACTAGGAGTCTTCTTTAAGTCGGATGCCCTTAAGTCAGCATACTATATACTCCCCTATATATTATATAACTAATATAAAGCTCAGAAACTGCAACTGATGTGCACTAGCTTTAGCCCGCAAACTTTCAGTATTGAAAGTTTGCGGGTATTTTTAGCACGGGGTGAAATTGCCTGGGAATGTATCCGGGCGAATATATCAAGAGACCAAAGCCTCCTTATGTATCTGCCGCAGCTGGTGGTTGGGTCTTTATATTGTTCCGTAAAAAAATATAACTAATATAATGTTGCCCTTTAGTTTTCATGCTGAACAGTACTGTCTATGTTGAAGAATATATCTACCGTAATACTGGCTGCTAGTTATTATCCTACATCTGTTATGTCGCGATCATGTTTCCTTTGTTCAAATAATTACTAAAGTTTATAACTTGAAATGAATCCTTAATGATTTGCTCTTATTCCTCCAGTTCTGTGAGATGGTTTCCACTCCAGAGTTAAGTCGCTGGGCTGGTCCCATTATCGATGTCCTCCTGGATTATGTGGGGAATGTGCGTCTCTGTTCCCGTTTACAGGAGCATCTAGACAGTTATTCTGAATGGGAGTGTATTAAGACAAAAGCAGGTACTTTTATATCCTTTGTAACAGAAGGAAAATTACCACCTGGAAACTACTTACCAAAGTAACTCCAGTGACAGATCCTTAGGGCAGCGAGATATAGGCATTGACTTTCTTTAGTTAAATTAGGGTGGCCTTTTTCTTAAAAAAAAGCAGTTTTAAAATATGCAGATTAAGTCCAAGTGCTACAGGGGTGTTACCATAGCCCTGGAGCACTGTAGTGACTCCTCGATGAACATTTGTATTATACACTGAAGCCAGTGATGCGTCTGATACCACTGCTCTGGCATGGGCCTGTACCAACGGGTGTTATAAAGGGGTTAGCTCAGGGCTATGGTAACACCCATGGTAGCACTTGCACTTAATCTGCATATTTTAAAACTGCTTTTTTTTTAAAGCAATACAATGCATTGATCCCGCTGCCTTAAGGAATCTTTCACTGGAGCTACTAGTTTCCAGATGGTAGATTTCCTTTAACATTGCATTCTAATAATAATATTTGCAGAATGTGCACATATTTTTGATAATTTGTAGGAAACTATTCTATGGTGCATTATATGCAATAAGGGGTTTATGTACATTACAATAAGGACAAAAGGAAGTACAATAGATGCAACTATATTGAACTGGAAAAGTGGAAGGAGGACCCTGCCCATGAGGGCTCATAAATCTACATGAGGTGCAGGAGCAGAGCAGTGGGGTTATTGTGTGTTGTAGGCAATTCTAAACAGATTTGTTTTCAGTTTCCTTGAAGGTGGGGGCAGTCTGACACAAACATAATCAGAGGGTTATAGCTGTATGCATGGGTGGTACAATGACCTCCATAACTTTCATAATACATGAGTTCACTTTTGGGCACCTCTCCCCCCCCCCATGCACCCATTTGTTTACTACTGAGAAATATTCCCCATCTGAGTCACTGGGTTTTGTGACTTTCTTTTCTTATCATCGTCTTTAGATGATAATTGTACAAGTACTGGCATAAAACTGGGTTTCTTTCTGCTCCATTTTGTAAACCTATGGGTAATGTTAAATGTAGAGTCGATTAGAGTAGACCACACTCATAGTCCTTTTGGTAAAGTCCAAAAACTTCATTTGATCCTGTTGATTATTTTGACACCATTGATGTAAATCACATGTCTATGTTGCATAATTTGGTGACCTCTATTAAAGAAATTTCGAGATACGTTAGCACTAGCCACATTTCTAAACTTTCACCTTTGTCCCACCTTTAGAACCTCCAAGACCTCTTACACACTTGTGTCGATTAAAGGTGCGGAGTCAATTGGAAAGAAATCGTCTGAAACTGCTAGATACCTTGCCTCTTCCTGGAAGACTAATCCGCTACTTGAGTTATGATAACTCTAATGATTGCTAGCTGCAGGACGAGGGTCTGTGCTGAAACATGGAGGACAGAAGGAGCCAAGTGATGGTGAACAGGCTGTGTAGCCAGTGTTCATGCCTATACTTACAAGTGCCGCCATGGCACATCATTCAGGGTTCCTCAGAGGCAATATGCAGTGTACATAAGACAAGGGAAGCATAAAGTTACAGTATTGCCCCCTGGCTCTGTCCCGCACTAATGGGCTGCAGTGAGTAATGTGTGAGTAGCGGGATAAAAGAAAGCAGCCTCACTACACTGCTGTATCAGCTACTGTCACATTGTATTTTACTAGTTCTGCATGAGAACTCTTTTATTGGTACATGTTGATGTAATAATGTTGTTTTGCTAGCAATGTAAGATTTCTAAAGGGTGAGAAGACCAACTGTAGTATTCTTCAAAGGGAAGAGAACAATCCTCCCTGCATCCATTATAAAGGCTTTATGCCATGCAGATAGCAGTGATACTAACTCTGACCCTTTAAATACAGATCTATGACTAATATGCGATTGTGGTGTGGGTTACAATAACATTTATTGTATTCAGAAGTGTAATATTTACAGTTACTTTGCATGTAATAATGAAGTCAAAGGTTTTTTAATTAACACTAAGTGCACGATGAGGAGGATTGATAGTTTACTGCTTGAGTTGCTGCTGCCCTCTATTGATGACTACGATACATGCAGACAACTCTGTTGCCTCTTCCAAAAAAGTAACCAACTGTTTTGCAATTGATCTACCAAACGACTCACCATTAGGGTACATTCACTCAGCCGTATGCCGTGCGGGCATACCACTGTGCGCTGGAGAGGAGGAGGTGACCCCCCCCCCCTCTCCATAGAGAAAAGCACTGCATGGCCACACACACTGGGACTGATAGAGCATGCTCCATCCTTTCTCCGTGAACGACGCATAGAGGTGCCACACATGTGTGGCACGGTGACGTGCTGTACACCGGGAAAAGATAGAGCCTGCTCTATCTATACGCGGGTGTGCGGCCATGCGCCGCTGTTTCCTATGGTGGGGGGATGGGTCACCTCCTCTCCAATGGGGTATACCGCCGTGTGAATGCACCCTTAGGGCACGTTCACACATTCCGCTACCGTCACAGCTAGAGTTTCCTGGGAAACACATGCGATTGATAACTCAATTGCATGTGTTTCTCAGGAAACGCATATGCGATTGGCCGAACCCCGACCCCTGTGCACTAGCATTGCGTTATGAACGCGACGCTAGAGGACCATGTGAACGTGCCCTTACTCTGATAGGGCTCACACTGGCATTGGTTTTTCTCATCCGTGATTCTGTGATTTTCACTAAAGCCTTACTGAACCAGGTGGATCACGGAATGCAATACAAGTCTATGGGTCCGCAAAAAAAACTGATGACAGGTCTGTTTTTTTTCTCTGATGACAGTGGGGAACCAGGTGCTATGTTTTCTAACCAGTGATAACCCTTCAGTTAATTTTTTGTAGACATGAAAAAAAATGGAACAACGAGCGCATAAGTTACTTTAACAAACTGTTACGGAGACAAAACGGAAACAACACGCAACTCACATGCCAGTGTGTTTATACAGAAAGTATATTGAAAAAAAATTTATAATTTTTCATCATGCAAACAATAACATTCATTTCCCGAAATGAGAATACCCCTTTAAGGCATCAGTGGAAATAATATATTTCATACTGAGTGAAAAAATGTATGTGTAATTAAGACCACAATATTTTCACATGTTTGATGGCTACCCTATTAATATAATCTGAGTACTTTGGGCCTTGTTATCACTCAGACCTTATTCACTAAACATGGTTTTGGTTAGTGGATCAGAAACACAGAAGAGGTACAAGTCTCTTACATTATATCTTGTAGAGACTACACATTGATGGGATATGCAGTCCAATTCTCTGAGACATGAATAAGCCCTTAAACCTGTCTCTATTCATGAGGGCCTCTCTGAAAATACCCCAATAGGGCAAATGGACTATTTTCCGTTATGATTGGCCTTGTGTTACTCAATGGCTGCCATGTTTTTAAATTTACATTTACTACTTTTTCTTATTAGGTACATTTAATACTGCATATAAACCAAATTTTTTAAAAAAAACTTAAATAATCACAGAATTATTATGTTTTATGGTGAGTGGTCTGCTGTGGTACATCCATTTGCAGCCGGGAGTTTGCTTTGTTGCATGAGGGCGATGCCACACAGTTTTGAACCTGTTTTTGGTCCGTTTTTAAGCAGTCTGTTAAAAATGCATGCATTTTTGAAAAACGCATGTGGTTTTTGAAAACGCATCCGTTTCGACAGGTTTTACCAATTATCCCAATTGAAACTGGTCAAAAACTGATGCGTTTTCAAAAAACCCATGTGATTTTGGGCAGACTGCTTAAAAACGGACCAAAAACGGGTTCAAAACACCATGTGTGGCATCACCCTAAGGGTAAGGACACTTGCTGCACTTTCCCAAAATGTCATCCTGGGAGAAAGGTGTGACCAATGAGAGCCTAGAGTCCTTTATCATAACAAGCTTGGGAGGGGAAGGGGGTAGGGTCACAGGTACTGCCCAACACTATCTGCCTATATACACTTCTAGTGGAGAGCAGTGTTAAAGGAAAATTTTAAGGTTAATTCAAGTTACATACTGAGATTTTCCTACCAGTTCAGGTCAAAATTCAGTATTTTTTGTTGAGTAGACAGTATTCTAGTCATCATAGAGGGGTCATTGTTACAGTGATATTCCTGTATTTGGTGTAATAGCATAATCTTGTGTACTAAGAGGTATTTCTAAGAAACATTTTTTTTGATAAATGTCACTGCAATTGCCCTTTACGCTGGACCTACATTTGTTACTGTTGTGTTTCTAATTAAGGGGTCAAATCAGAGATCTTTCACCTCATACTAGTAGCCAGAACCCTCTATAGCAGTGGTGGCGAACCTATGGTACGGGTGCCAGAGGTGGTACCCGGATCCCTTTCTGTGGGCACCCAGGCCTTCACCCCAACACAGAGTGATGACAGAGGGTAAGCTGTAAGTACTGAGCACCAGCTTGGGTGAGCTCGTGCCGGTACGTACTTTCGTTAGTGTTTAAAAAACGCGGTATCTCGGTTTTAACACTTTTTAAAACTTAGAGCAGGAAGGCTTCGCCGCGCACACCGTGCCGCGCAATATCTCCGCTATTTCCTATGTAGGCGCGCGCACTCGTGCCCACGGCAGCGCCGAAGCAGCTTCTGGTCTAAATTTAAAAAGTGTTAAAACCCGATACCGTGGTTTATACACTACGAAGTAAGTACCGGCAACCAGCTCACCCGAGCTGGTGCTCGGTACTTACGCTTACCCCTGCCATTGTAAGTGGTAGGTTTCCTTAAGTTTCTCCTATAATCCAATACAGCCCTGGAGGTGCAATTGCCCAGCGCTATTTGGCTGCCAGGACTACTTTGTCCAAGGCGTGGAGAAAGATGGATTGTTATTGGACCTTCTGCTCAGGGTCCCCTGATCCTTCCTCTTCAGGGGACCCTGGAGGGAAGCTACAATCCAAATTTCTACATCATCTTTCTAAAGCTTTGGTGAACTCAGGAGGCCCATACGATTAAAACCTGTGATACAGCAGGGATCAATAAGTTGCTGCTTAAATTGTTATGTTGGCACTTTGCGACATACAAGTGGGTTTTGGTTGTAGCTTGGGCACTCAGTCTTCAAAAGATTCGCCATCGCTGCTCTATAGGGCTAAATCTTCACCCCAGTACCAAATATATGGTATCAACATTGCATATCCAACTGCTGCCACCATGTGGTAGAGCTGAGGTGTTGCACCACATAATAATAATTGATAGTTTGCAGTTTTATTTTTTTGTCTGGCCCCAATCTGGGCAGCCATTTTTATTTTACTTGTATTTGATGCAGTTGATTGTAATTGAAGTTTTCATTTGGTTATTTGTGTGTATTGCTACTGCTTGATTTGTCACAAGCAAACTAAAAGCGATCTAAAATTGGCCGGGATTGAATGAGTTCAAATATTTCTAAACTAAAATGTGCAATTTACTTGTTTTTTTCACAAGCACTTTTCTTTTTGTGTGAGATAATTTAGAATTGATCATTTATTTCCTTTTTTACCAGTTTGTTTTTGTACTTTGTGTTTGTTTACAGAACTTATTTGGAATAAATGTTTATAATGTTACATGAGTTGTGCACATTTGTCACATGACCAGGACACCCCCACATGGGAAACCATCTAAAAATATGTCAAGTGTAAACAGCAAAGCATCAAAGGGAGAGAAAGTTTCCAATCTGCTCCGTGTTAATTACTGCGGCCTTAATCCACCCCAGAAGACCCCAAAGGAGCAGGTTCAAAGGAGGCTTATGACTCCACAACAAATTTAGAAACTAGATCCCTCAGCCCTAAAAGAAAAATAGTATTTTTTGGTCAAATTGGGTCAGTAATAGACAATTTTTGCTACCATGATCCTATGCTGTTTTACAAGCAACAAACACTTTTTAATCAAAGGTTTACCATAAACTTGATCATATTGAGATCCTTCTATGTTAATGAGAGTTCTATGTTAATGAAGTTCAACAACCTCTGTCATGCAAAAGACAACATTTGTCACACATAATAGATGACATAATAAATCACAAAAGCTCCTGGTCCATAAGTACAATTATCCAATGAGACTAATAAACAAAGAATGTGTTTTGAGAGAATATTTGTGGAATTGGAATTACCCTTAAAATTGTCACTGACTTTTCACATAATGGATGCTTATATGAGAATTAACAGCAAATCACTTTTGTTAAAAAATGTTAAGCTTACCAACTTAAAATCTGTTTTGAAACTCCTGCCATTAGAGGTCTCCCATCTATCAAGATAGCTGTGCATTCCCGCAGGCAGGCATTGTGCAGCACAGAGCTGAGAGGGCACAGGTGTCTGAAGAGATTATATTTATGAAGGAATATTCTGTGTTCCCCTCCCCACCAGCTCTGAGTAGACAGCAGATTAGGGCATGATTATCAAATAAGATAAGAACAAAACTGCAAAACCCAGGTTCAATTTAAGCAATGTCAAGATGATGGAAATATTGTAGGTGCAATTCTCTTGGTTGTGCTGAGGGAGCAGGGGGAAGGAGGAGACACTATAACAGCCTGTGAAGATATCATGGAAGGGCACTGGTAATGCCCCTCAGAGTTGTTCAGACTAATTATCATAATTTTAAAGGAAAGCTACCATCAAAAATCAAGCATGAAAAACCGTAGACACATACCATGACTGTGGTAATATTCTTATATTTGTTATTCATGGCCTCCTTCCTTCTAAAATAAACTTTTTAAATTAAGCTAATGAGCCAAAAGGGCTTAGATTCATAGGCTGTTACACTGTCTCCCCCTCTGCTCCCACAGCACTTTCCCCTCACACTGTTTGCTGAAACGTCCTCTGCTGCAGAGGGAGGGGGAAGTGCTCTGCAAACTGCAATAGCCTGTGAAGCTACATCATGGAGAGGTTCTGGTAACACCCCCTGGAGCCCTTCAGACTCATTAACATAATTTTAAAAGTTGATTTTGGAGGAAGGAGGGCATGTATAAAAAATATAAGAAGATTACAATAGGTCACAGTGCCTGGATCAATGAGTAAATGTCTCCTAGTTAATCGTGATGGATTTCTTTAATTGCTGAGAGTTTATGACACCAATCCAAAATTTGCTACTTTTGTATATACATTACAGAATTTGCCAGTTGTTATTGCTAATGGTAATATATTGATGTCTTATATACAGCAAGTGTTTCTATTGAACAGAAGGAAAATGAATTATAAATAAAATTATAAATTAATTATAAATAAATTAGCAATTATCTGAACAAATTAGCACATGGCACAAATGATACAGCCACAAAGAGTTAAATGAGAAATTCAGCTCTGCATTATTATGATAGGATTTGTAAATTTATTTGCAGATTAAAGACATGCAAGTGAGCTCAAGGCAAGGACAAACCCTCCATTATTTGCCTCTTATTGTGGTGGTGCATACTACAGCAAAAAGTACCCCCAGCAGGGAGCACCAGGTGTTACAGGGGTGGATACTAAGGTCATAATAAAAAGTCACCTTTTGATTTTTATAGAAATGATTTCCAATCCATTCTAAAATTAATTTACATATTCAGACCCTAGGAAGATTGGGTCTAAGATTGGATTTAACAATTATATTGGTGGCTATCATTACAATCCAACATCTCTCCCTGAAACATACAGAGCTAAGAAATAACTACATTGCATCCATTTATTTCTATTGGGAATTTTAGGATTTTAAGGAGTTCTTGAATCAATCACCAATAACCACAATACAAATCCTTACACAAAAGAGAACCACACATATATCTAGAATGAATAAGCATTGCATCAATAATAACCCCCAGGCTCTTAAATCAAACTGATGAATGAAAACCAATACAAATGAATGTTACATTTATTACATTATTTACATTGTGACATGTGGGTTTCATAAACATTTTAGGATTCAGGTCCTATCTGAATATTTATAACACATTCTTACAAAATGATTTTTTTACTCTCCACTTTTATTGCTAATAAACATTACTAGAGTTTATTCAGGTAACCCAGTTACTCATTTGCTCCCCTCCCAAAACAAAACAGGTAAATCAGTGTGAACAAAAAACTTGACAAGTAACGTCACTGTATGATAATGGAGGTGGAGTGTACTAAGTGGACCCTGAGCTCCATCGTACTTGGCAGTGAGACTTATGTATTCATCTGTCAACAGGTTATGGGCAAATACCTTATTAGCCATATATATGAACATGCAAATTCTTTGTAGCCACAAAATTGTAACAGATCAGCTTTAACATGTGCAATACATTTTCCAGTAGGACAAAGCTGATGCAGATCTGGTCATAGTAACTCACTAAAGCTGAATGACTCAAAAGTGACCTTAATCAGTCCCTCTAAGCTATATCACACAGAAATGACATAAGAGATTGGTTAAAAACACCTTCTGTCATCAAGATCCAGAAACTTCTTTTGAAGATCATTTTGACTAGTGCTATTCTTTCCAGAGGTTATTAAAATCCAAAATAAGGAGCCATAGGATTCCAATCTCAAGTCAAATATATCCAAAAACATTAAAAATAGAAGGGGGCATGGCTGGTTTGGTGGGTATGGGCTTGAGAACTACATGTCTATATAGTCTCTGACCCGACTCTTTACACAAGTGCTGAATTTCCACTGTCGGCACGGTTGTATTTTTACTCCATAGTGCCAGGGTAGTGAATGGGTTGGGGTGGTTGTGTACCCCATGGCTGTGCTGGTACAAGACCTGCTGTCCATGGTACTGAAGAGGGCAGCAGCTGCAGCCACTGACCCGTTCAGTGAAGGATGTCATAGGTGGTACCTTCCCACTCTCCTTATCTCTAGGGGGATGGGAACAAAGAACATGAGATTTGTCTGGAATAAGTAGATTTTTTACTTTTTTATTTTCACAAGCAGGAAGAGAGGTCTCTGTTCTCTCTTTGTATATGATATCTAGTCTGGAAGGGCAGGGTATATCAAGAAGGTTGGCAGAAGATCTAGGCTCTTCCCAAAATGATGCTGGCAGCTGTCTTTTCCGCATGGGAACTTGATCTTGCCTTCCAGCATTCACACTGTTCTCTTGAGAGCACACGTCGACCATAATGCCCTCTTCTGATTCCAGTGTTCCTACCATCTTTTCATTCAACCCTTTATTATGACTGGTGGAACTCAGTCTCTCCACCAGCCCCTTCCTTAAGTCCGCAGTTCTGTTGGAGGAGTGGCATCTGGGCAATCTGGAATACTTCTGAGAAAACCTTTTTAGCTGCTTCTGCAGATATTTTCTGTGATCTACAGATCTTCGGCATGGAGCTGACTTGTCCAAAGCCGCCTTGATGTCACATGATGCCAAGTTGACAAAATTCAACAATGTCTTCACCTCATTGTCTGAAGCCATGATTTACTAAGAGCAAAATTTCCATTAAACCTGTAAAAGAATCAGGGATCAGGATTCTAGAAAAAAAAAATGTAAAAAATAATGAAGTCAATAATTTTAGGAATTTTCTAAAATAAACTGCAAGTAATATTACAGGAGGTTGATTGCAGTAACCGGGTGAAGAAACTGAATCATAGTAATGATTATGACGTGCATAGGGTTAATAATTGTAGTGGTGATGATTATGATGGATACAATGGGTGTGTTAATAATAGAGAAAGTAGTGGGGTTATCAATGGTGGGACTGTGGATGAATCAGGTTGATGATTATGGAGAAGTGATGATGGTAATACTGATCAATGTGGTAATGCTGCTGATGCTGGTTCAAGTAATTGTTGATATAAATCATGTTATTGATGGCGATGGTAATAATGATAGTACTTCTGTTGAGTATGTGAGTGGTAATGATAACGATGGCAGTGTAGATGTAGATAGCAGTGGTAATAATAATAATAGAAGTGTTGGTGATGATGGTGGTATTGATAATGTGAAGGTAATAATACTGACAATGATGGTGTTAGTGCTGTAGATGATGTAGGTGGCTGTGATAATGAAGATAAGAGTGATAATTATAAAGATATTGATGAAAATTATTATTCATTCTACAATAATGAAGTGGTTACAAAGAATAGTGAATAAAACATCAGAGCTAAGTGACACAGTAACAGCAAATGGCTTCCAATTTACTGTTCTCTAACATCACAAACACAGCAGAGCCATTTGTCCAGTCCTGTAGAGTGATCTATACCATCTGTACCTTTCCAAGTGGTTGATTAAATTTACTATTAAATAGAATTACTAAAAACAAGAATTTACAATATCTGCTGTAGTACAAAGTTACATAGATAATACTAGGTAACACTTTGCCCTACATCGGCATTACATAAAGAGGACATGATCCATGCCGAACAGTTTCTACAGGGAACAATTAAGGAGAGTAATTAAAAGTTATCAATGATCCATTCATAGGACACACTCACTGAGACACATGTCTCCCTAACCCCCACCCACACCTACTTACTGTAGATGTCCCCAATCTGCCGGTTGTCTGTATCAGAGCTGTGCAGGATAATCTTGTTATACTAAAAACCTGTATGCTGCAGAGAGTATGATGCCAGCCAGACCTTTGGGAGTAAAGTGAATGAATCCTTGTAGTTAGGGGAGACTTCATCAACCAATAAGATTCCACCATCCTAATACAAAGCACTTCAATTAGGCATTAGTCTGCCCGTTCCCACATTTTTCCTCATCTCAAATTGTCGCCATGGGGACAGCCACAAAAAAGGCCACAAATAAATACCATGATTTCTGTGCTGGTTCTTCTTGTGTCCTCCTTAGTCCTCTCCCCTGCACAATTCGCCCTGTAAGGTTGATGGGTGAGAAGGGATAGTCGTACACCCTCTTACACCCCCCCAAACTTAAAAAAAATAAATAAATAAGTGAATCCGTCTGGGAGGCTGGAGGCGAACCATAGTTGAATGACACAGGACAATGGTAGAATTACTGAGAAGCCAAGCCTACCCTCCACTGACCAGAGTTTTACTCTGCCCCCTTTTCTCTTTTTGTTTTTGTGTTTTTTTGGATGAAGGGTGATGTCAGCAAGGTAAGAATGAAACAAATCCCCAAAGAGATGCGCGCATAGCCATGGAAAGGAGGTTTAAGAGCTGAAGAATCTTGTCTTTATGTTTGCCCCCACAATTGAGCCACACAAAAGCTGAATTACCCATTCAAACTGGCCGGACAAAGGCCCTAAGCTGGAAAGCGCTCTTACATTTGTCCTCAAACAGTGGAGACTTAAATCGAGTCGTCATGATGGAGAATGACTTAGACAAAGCCCATAGAATTACCATCAGCAAACATTTTCCTCTGTCATATTACCGTGTCTCCATAGCACCCCAAAGGCCGCGACACAATACCCACAAGTTTGCACACTCGAGTACTGTCACCCTGCCAACGATGGCATTGACTGAAGACGGGACAATCTACTTAACCCTGGAAATGCCAGTGGTCTATTTGCAATATATATTGGTGGGTCGACACATTGACAGATGGGGAAAGGGCTAGTGGAGTGACAATGTCCAAGTATGAAGAAAGGAAGGGTAAAGAGGTGATCGTTACACTGACGCCTCCATTGAGGGCAGGTCTCCGACTTTACATGGATAAGGGGATGGAACATGAAGGTGGGAAGTCTAACCACAATGACAAATATCTACTTGGCCTCTTGATTTTTTAGGCAAACAAAAATTGTGTCGGAGATAGGGGTGGACAAATCCTATTCATAGAAGCAAATTACCACCCATTATAGCGACAGGAAATATCCACAGAATGTATACAATTCATCAATATACATCTCGCCTCCCATAAGGCAGCGTATAAAGAATGTATAGAACTATCCAGTCTACAGGAAATGTAAAGCAAGTACAACATACCATTTGCAAAAATGCTGAAAATATTTGTGTTTGAGCAAAAGGTTATTGGAAATAAAAATATTAAAAATTACCAAAAAGGTTTAGTGAATCTAATGGATTCCAGTTTTAGAAAATACGAATTTAAATTTCAACTAATAATTAGAGAAATTATAAATTCAAACATTTATCTAATAGCTATATAATAATCTGATATAATCTTATCTATCTGTCATTTTAAAGTTGCGTTAAAAAGTATATAGTTAAACCTTTTACAGGAAATTCGGTCTGAATAAAGGGGTGGTCTCCTCGAAGAGGTGGTCTTTTTAAGAGGTTTAACTGTATCTAATTCACTTTGTCTCATATGGAAACTAATATGTTTATTTTATATACATATTAGATATGCATGTATATATATATCATGTCTTATTTATTTATATTGTGTTTATCTTATATCTCATATCTATCTTTTGATCTATCTTTAAAATAACCAACAGAAAGAACAGTTGCCTTAAAGTTGCGGTAAATATGGGCTAAAAATTCAAATTAATAATAAAAAAACCTGAATAATAAAAAGTTCACTTTATAGTTATTGGAGTGCTGTAATGGTTCCTGTGTTATCTATTTGTCTGTCTGTTCTTGAATCTATGAATGGTGCTGTGCAGCTGCCAAGTACAGTAATGTCTCGCATAGGGATGATATTACTATCTCCATGAACTCATGGGGTCAGGGATGGAACAAGTGTCTTCTGAGAAGCAGTGAATTCTTTTTGTTCTTTTTCACTCAGACCATGTTCCTTTTAATGGAAATGTGAATGGAATGATTTACAAAAGCAGCCCCTCCTACATGAGCCTCCCGGGCATTTTAATGACAGAACAGGAGTGGTGTTCTTGGGATCACACTTCCTAATGCTCTGGGATTGTCTCTGTGCAAAAAAAAACAAAATGTTTTTTTAACACCTTTCAATCCATTTTTAATTACTGTTTAATTTTGAAAGTATTTAGGGGTTTGAAAAATTCCTTTTTATGGAAAAATTTTTATAAAATAATTTGTTTTATTTGTCTTCTGCAGCTGCTATGTTCTACACCCCAAAACCAGTTTCAGAACACAATTTAACTAGTTACGTCTCATCATTTTCTGTATCAGGCTCCCTGCACACAAACCTTTCTTTATTTTTTTCATCCTACCTGTTAATTTAGTGGATAGCATGCAGACAAATTCATTTAGATGGGCCCACACAGATGTGGTTTCTGTATGCAACCTGACTGTCCAAGCTTTCATCACTGTCCAAGCCTGATTTTGCAGCTCGATCAGTCCTGTGTGCACATGAACGCATTTGACCTGTGGAAACGATCCCCCATGGACCAAACAAAATGCAGTGGACAGTGGTCCCTAAACTGCAATGCAGGCATTATTACAAATTTCTGTATTGTGTAAGGACCCCTGGACACTGCACTGTGTTCCTTTCATAGGATTGGACCAGCACCGTTTCTATGGGTGCAACATGTTTGTGTGCACCCGACCATGTTGTGAGCAAAAACCACAAACAGAAAAGGTGCAAATCTTTTTCTCAACCCTGCATGGGGCACTTTATGAATAAATCAAAGTTTAACTTGAATTGGCCATAAATCAGCTTTAAACCTGAAATTTCAATAACTTTACGTAATGGGGAATTGTTGTTCTCACTACTTAATGAAATCTCAATGAATAGGCTTAAATGTGCTTCCTCAGCGGAGCGTCTAAGCAGCAAGGCTTAGATACATCAGCTCAGCAGACAGTATCACATTTTAGCTTCTTTGGCAGATAATTAAGATACTGTATGTCACGGCCGCACCCGCGATCCTTGGTACGGTTTGCCGGTACACCTGTGCCCTTCTATGTGGCACAGCAAACCCGGCCCAGACTCATGGCCACACCCACGATCCTCGGTACTGCTAGGGCGCACGCGCGTCGGCTCTTCAGGATTTAAAGGGCCAGAGTCCTCATGATTGGCGCTGGTATTTCTGGCTCTGCTATACAATCCGGCCGCTCCCAGCATTCCCTGCCATATCTTCAAGTCATTCCCCCTGAAGTGAAAGCCTTCTGTGTGTCTCCAACCTGTTCCTGTCTATCCTGTGGTCCATTCCTGCGTATACTGAGGTCCGTTCCTGTGTATCCTGAGGTCCGTTCCTGTGTATCCTGAGGTCCGTTCCTGTGTATCCTGAGGTCCGTATCCTGAGGTCCGTTCCTGTGTATTCTGTGGTCCACTCCTGTGTATCCTGTGGTCCGTTCCTGTGTATCCGGTGGATCGTTCCAGTGTATCCTGTGGTCCGTTCCTGTGTATCCTGTGGTCCGTTCCTGTGTATCCTGTGGTCTGTTCCAGTGTATCTTGTGGTCTGTTCCTGTGGTCCGTTCCTGTGTATCCTGTGGTCCGTATCCTGAGGTCCGTTCCTGTGTATCCTGTGGTCTGTATCCTGAGGTCCGTTCCTGTGTATCCTGTGGTCCGTTCCTGTGTATTCTGTGGTCTGTTCCCGTGTCTCATGTGGTCTGTATCCTGATTTCTGTTCCTTTGTATCCTGTCGTCCATTCGTGTGTATCCTGTGGTCTGTTCCAGTGTATCCTGTGGTCTGTTCCTGTGTGTCTTGTGGTCAGTTCCTGTGTATCCTGGTGTCCGTTCCTGTGCTCTGGCCATCCTGTGTTCCTGCTGTGCCTTCCAGGGTTCCAGCCCAGCGGTGTCTTCAGTCTGTACCAGCATTACCAGTGTTCCTCTGTGTTCCTGCTGTCATCCCGGGCTCTGACTGTTTCCTGCATTTGTTACCTTGGCTGCCACCACGGGTCTCATACCAACCCCCACGGTGGTCCAGAGGGTCCACAGACTCTTGCCAAAGAGACTTTCCACACTCCCTGGAGTGTGACAGTATATATTCCATTTTATAGCAAAGAAATGAAAAAATATACTTTGGTGTTTAATTTTTAAATTGTATACTATTATTAACTATGGAATAATGTAGTTTACTAGTTATAAACAATGGGGGACTGTTCCTGGAGCTTGAACTGGAGCTGTGTTGGAGTATGCGCTGGAGCTGTGGACAATTCTACGCCAGATCCTGCCTGGTGTAGAATTGGGTTATAGCCTGCAAATTTTCAGGCCAGAATTTTCACAGGCTGTAACTAGTCTGCAGGACAACTCCACCAGCTGAGAAATAACTGCAAGCAAATACTGGTGGTTTTTCATTAACTGTTTTTCATTTATTAGAACTGGAAAGTTGTAATAAATGTCCTACAGTGACTCAATAGTAGCGTTTGAATAAGCAGCTTGGCAGACAGTATCACAGATGACAACATTACATACAGTGAGGGACATTTATCAGGGTTTCTAGTTAAAAAATTGCAATGCCTTTTGAACTACCAGGTATTGTGGTTATCATCCCCTTTACCCCAGCTCCACGCCAAGGAGGTGTGAAGGGGGTAACTGTTTGGTAACTTGCATACTTGCTGCTAGTAGCTGGCAAAGTTTTGGCCGCCAGCGCAGCCACCTGCTGGATACATCAGGAGGCCTTAGTCTCTTAATGTATCTGAGGGGGTCATGCACTGGCGTAGGGTAAATCTCTCCCAGTGACCTAGTAGATAGTAGCATAGATAATAGGCCTAAATGCAGAATATTAGTACCATACACAACAGAATTATATACAGAAGCTCATAGGCAATATTACATGTGATACAAATAGCTACAGTGGCTGACCAGAGAGTATCACACATGATAGATACAGCAGATGGAAATACTTGGTTTTCGTAGTCCAGCAGATCACTGGTTAACACACATCCATTTACACTGTCAGTGATCTTGTCTTGTAACAGAGCCTGGGAAGTTGTTAGGAGCTGGGAGATGGGAGTGCAGGAGATTGGTATTTGAGAGAAGAGCACCACCATTCACACAGATGGCAGAATCATCTCCTTGAATAGACAGTGTCAACCACACAGAGGGAAGCTAACAATTCAAGGCTGTGCTGCCTTGTGTGCTGATTGTCATTCTATAGCTGGCTGGCTGCACAATAACGCTGCTGCCTCTTTAACTGCTCACATGCTGGGACCCTGTGCACAAAACTCTGGCCATTAGCAGTCATATTACAATTATCTGTGGTTACACAGCAGCAAATAACTTATTCTAAACCAGATCAGGAACTGAGAATGCAGAAGAGCTTATAACATCACAATCTAACTAACACTTAACCAAATGACAGAACCATCCTACATCTACAGTGGAGATCAAAATTAGAGAACAGCACACAATTTCCTAAATGTCAAGGTCATTGTGTAGCTCTATGTGATTATATTTTAGGCGGACCAAAATCACACCAGAGGAGTGTGAGAGACTAGTGATGTCCTATACTTCCCAACTGTCCCGGATTCAGCTGGACATTTCTGGGTTTTGGGCATTGACCGGGCTGGAAGATTGTCCCGCACTGCCCTCTTCTCCCCAGCATTTTCCCCCTCCTCCTGGTCCGTTACATTACAACTGCAGAGCTGCCAAAGTATTGGGACCAGGAAGGGGTGGGATCAACCCCTACTACCTCCTCACACCTCTACTTTAAGAGTTTAAACCACAGTGGCCCAGAAATATTATCGTAACCAGTTTTTTTTTGTCTAATTTTGCATGAAAAAAAGTGTCCTTGAAGCTCGCACATTTAATAATGAAGCGTATGCACTGCTATTGTGTCAAGGCTGCATTTTGTCTGACATTTTTAGATCAAATCAGCCAAAATACAAAATGAAAGACAGGTGGCTAAAGCTGGTAAAACAAATCCCAAGAAATTTTATAAGTATATCAATGCAAAAAAAAAAGGGTCAGAACAGGTTGGACCCCTTTATTATGAAAATAGGGCATTGGTGACTGGAGACCAAGAGAAGGCAGAGATACTTAATGGTTTTTTTAGCTCCGTTTATACCATAGAAGAAAGAACTTCTGACATGGGTGGTGCCAATGCGGGTCCTGCATCCTGTAATATACTAGACTGGCTGAATGTAGACATGATCCAATCTAAGCTCAATAAAATGAAATTGTACAAGGCTCCCAGACCAGATGGGTTACACCCCAGAGTTCTTTAAGAACTCAGTTCTGTTATTGCTGTACCACTATCTAAAATCTTCAGGGATTCCGTAATTTCTGGTGTGGTGCCAAGTGACTGGCGCAAGGCAAATGTGGTTCCAATATATAAAAAGGGCTCTAGAACTTCGCCAGGCAATTACAGGCCTGTAAGCTTAACTTCCATTGTGGGGAAAGTGTTGGAAGGGTTAGTAAAAGACTATATACTGGAGTATGTGACATCAAATAGTATAATAAGAGACAGCCAGCATGGGTTTACTAAGAATAGAAGTTGTCAGACTAACCTGATGTGCTTCTATGAAGAGGTGAGCAGATGCCTGGATGGAGGAGCTGCTGTGGATATTGTGTTCTTGGACTTTGCAAAGGCATTTGACACTGTACCTCATAGACGCCTGATGGGTAAAATAAGGTCTATTGGTTTGGCAGGAATCATTTGTAATTGGATTGAGAACTGGCTGAAGGATCTTTTCCAGAGAGTCGTGGGGTCCATGATTCTTACTCAGAATGGTCACCAGTTATGAGTGGTGTACCCCAGGGTTCTGTGCTCGGCCCACTACTATTTAATATATTTATTAATGAAATAGAGGTAGGAATTAATAGCACTGTGTCTATTTTTGCAGATGACACCAAACTGTGTAATGTAATACAGTCTAGGGAGGATGTTCATAGGCTGCAGGGTGACTTGGACAAACTGAATGTTTGGTCATCCACTTGGCAAATGAGGTTCAATGCGGATAAATGTAAGGTTATGCACCTGGGGGCTAATAATCCAAAGGTAAAATATGTCCTTGGGAGAGTAAATCTGGGAGAGTCCCTTGTTGAGAAGGACCTGGGGGTACTAGTATATCATAAAATGAATAACAGCATGCAATGTCAGCCAGCTGCCTCTAAAGCCAGTAGCATCTGGATTTGGATATTTTTCCAGCTTCCCAATACACGGCAAGGAATAATAAATAACTTCACTGAGCATTAAAGTTTGTTATGCAGAAAAAAAGCCTCCACACACCTCTGTACACTGGAAAATTAAAACTTTATAGATTTTAGAAGGTGGAAAGCAAAAAAATGAACATAAAAACACTGCGTCCTTAAGCGGTTAGTATACAGCTGCTCCATGAATTAATAAACAGCCCGACAAACTTTTAACTGTGACAGCCAGACTCCATTAATTAAGAATATACAGCCCCCTTCCCCATGAATGAATTAAATGCAGATTAAGAACCTTATAGTGGGCGGTACAAAAATAATAAACATTAACTTACCTCATGCACGCAGTTCCAGGGCTCCATCCCGCGCTCCTCTTTACCTCTTCTGGGGCCGCAACCTTCAGCACAGCGTCTACTGTGCAGCAGCAGGGATGCTGGCGGCGTGAGGTCATTTCGTCGCCGGTGCCCTTCACAATGAGCACAGACGCTCTGCCTGGGCAATTCAGCGCCCCTGCGATCAGCTTGCAGCGCCGCTCCCCGTCACTTGCGCCAGCACGCCGGCTGTCAATTACATCGGCAACACAAGGATGCCGATGTAATTGAGTTTAATGATCGGGCCAGTGTGTGCCGTGGGCCTCTCTGGGAGCTCCGGGGCCCCAGCACTTGCCCGGGTGAGCCGGGTGCTGACGCCTGCCATGAGTACAATGCCCCTTCTTGAGACATCCCCACCTTATATAATTCCACTTTTCCTGTGGTCCATCCCCACTTTATAGTGTTCAGTCCTGTGACCACCCCCAAACTATATAATGTGGATCCCATCTACAATACCATAGCTCCTAACCATCCCAGGCAGTTGAGAGAATGTTCTGTTGTGTCCCAGTTTGTCGCGCCTCCTGGTCCAAAGCCACAATATGAAGGAGAATGGATGACTGGACACTACAATATGAGGGAGATAGAGCACAGGAGGCCACAATATCAGGGGGATGGAGGGCACTGTCCACAATATGCAGGTAATGGAGTGCTTTGGATGTGAAATTTATTAGATGTTTAACTTGCTGTGCTCCTAAAATACCAGCAGATGGCACAAATGTACTTGGAAATATACTGCTCTGTGCATTCAAATCACAGTACGTTCCAGAAACCTGTCAATAAATATAGAAAGTCACATTAACTAATTTAACTACCACTACAACCTTATACCAAGAATATAACCACTGAAAAATTACTCCTATGTGCAAGAATATAACTAATATAGTACTACCGCTATGTGCAAGAATATAACTACTATAATACTGCTCCCTATGTACAAAATTATAACCTCTATAATACTACCCATTATGTAAAAGGACTTAACTACTATACTACTGTTCTGTTATGTACACGAGTATAACCACTGTAATACTGTTCATATGGGCTAAAATATAACTACTATATTGCAGCCCATATGTATAAGGATATAACCACTATTATAATGACCCACATGTAAAAGAATATAACTACTATAATACTGCCTCGTATGTAAAAGAATATAACCACTATAATACAGCTGCCTATGTAAAATAATATAACCACTATAATACTGATTCTTTTGTAAAAGAATATAACTACTATAATACTGCCCCCTATGTACAAGAATATAACTACTGTAATCAGGGGCCATGAACTTAGGCTGAAAGAAAATTGTGGCCCCCGTTTTTTTTTCTCACCCTTCTGCCTCCTTTCAGTTGTGCAGTGTTAGGACCTTTGAAGGACCTTTAAAGGGTTCTTGTATACATTTGTATCAATAGCTGGCATACATCTATGATAATTACAGGGATGGAGGTCCTCTCTTTAATGTCGATGCAGGCAGAGATGGATTATCATTGACCCTGTTGAAGCACCAGTGTCGGGCCCCATGATTCAGATTATTTTGGAAGGGGCCCTGGCCTGGAGCTCCAATAGCGCCAATGAACAGGTGTGAATCCTTTACCCAGTTATATTTGCAATGTCTACCTCATGTATGTATCTGATCACATGGCGGTTTCTTGGCATGATCAGAGCATGCCTCCATGGATTTCTGCTCCTCCCCATCTTCCCTGGAGGCTACTGTGATATCATGTGATCATATACATACATGGGGCAGATAATACATGTGCATATAACAGGACATCACCGTGGTCACATGACATGAAGTGGCCAATGATGTAACAGAGCTCTCTCTCAATGTTTCACTACTAAATGTTTAACTACTAAATATACAGGGCTTCATTGGACTCACATAGTGTCATTTGGACTCACATCAAGTGATTTGCATGTAAGTTTACAAAATAATTTTTTTATCATTGCATCCATGGAAGTATTTGTTTTGGGTGGGTTAATTAGCATGGCAGGTTCTCTTTAATCAGGCCCCGAATGTGGCCAAAACAAATGTACCAGTGGCAGGGCCGGATTATAGAGGGGGCACCTAGGGCCCGCGACCAAGGGCCCCTACCACTTTGCCCTTAAAGGGGTCCCCACTAAATGTAGGCAATTCAGGCAGTCATGACCGCCCACATAGCCACATTATATTTGGGTCCGGCTATCCGGGACAGACGTCACTTCCTACCCCGACTGTAGTCTATGACAGAGCGAAGGAACAATAAGTTTGCTACTCTGCCATAGATGAAGGTGTACCAAGATGGCAGTACAGTGACGTCACACACTGCGCCGCGAGTGCCAGTATGCTGCTAACACCGCAAGGGAAGAATATGAGGTTGGCATCAGGGGAAAGGAGGAAGGTGAATACAAGTTTACCTAGGGCTGTATATAGTTATAAGGAGGCTGTATAAAGTTATAGGGGGCTGTACATAGTTATAGGGAGGCTGTATATAGTTATTATAGGGGGCTGTATGTAGTTATAATGGAAGGGTGTATATAGTTATTATGGAGGGCTGAATATAGTTATAGGGGGGCTGAATATAGTTATAGAGGGGTGAATATAATTATGGGGGGCTGTATATAGTTATAGGGGGACTGTATATAGTTATTATAGTGATGCTGTATATAGTAATTATAGTGGGACTGTATATAGTTATTATAGGGAGGCTGTGTATAGTTGTCATAGGGGTCTGTATGTAGCTATTATAGGGGGCTGTACATAGTTATTATAGGGAGGTTGTATATAGTAATTTTAGGGGGCTTTACATAGTTATAGGGGGGCTGTACATAGTTATTATACGGAGGTTGTATATAGTCATTATAGGGGGACTGTACATAGCCATTGCAGGGGACTGCATATAATTATTATAGGGCGGCTGTATATTGTTATTATGGGCGGGTGTATATAGTTGAATTTCAGTTGAATAAAGGCAAACAGATTGGAGAACATTTACTTACAGGGTCACGTGAGTTCACTGTGCATTGTCCGTCTATAATGCTGCGTGTGATCGTGCGCCAGAAACATGAATGTGTCACTTCCCCGCTCAGGTCTGACAGAGTTCATCCTCTTTTTTGTGGTGCATCTTTAATATAGGGCGTGCAACACAATTTGAAAGTGAAATACAGCGCTCGGTCCAAATCAGTCAGGCCCGACTAATTTGTGTGGCATGGAAGCTAGCGCAGCTGCGCCATAAATGGTCACGTGCGATACAATCCCAGCGTACACACTATTTAAATACCTGTGCAAGTCATTTAAGCCATGAAGAACGTGAACAGTCTGACTAAAGTTCGGCACAAAGTCCTTAGTAAATGTGCCCCTAAATCTTCAATTAAAACTTGGGGTATGACGACAGGGAGTCGATCACAGCTTTATTAAAGATATTGGGGCACATTTACTAAAGTTTTGTGGCAGACCTTTGCACGTTCTTTTAGGTGTAAACTGCTTATACAGGTATTTAGGAAGTGTTTACACCACAAATGTGTCGTACACAACCCTTTTGTGGCACCTCTGCACTAGGCACCATGCGACACAAATTAGGGGGTGTTCCGTTGCTCAGTCAGACCGTGCACCAAATTTATCATGCAAAGTCTGTCGCACGCCCTATGTTAAAGATGCAGCACAAAAATGTTGGTGAACTCTGTTGGGCCAGTGCTGGGTGCACCAAATTCATTATTGATGAATCTTCATGAATCTGGCGCACCCTGCACTATACACAGGTAAACTGATTTAGTGCAGTTTCCACCACTCTTTAAACTCCTACTCATAGGGGAATATTTATCAGGACCTTATTGCTGGTACTAGCGATTATTTGCCCCATTCCGCAACCTTCACGCCAGTGGGGCGTGAAGGGGGGGCACAGTTGGCCGGGCATTACTGTCCCCGCATTGGCGCACTGGCTGCTGCAGGTGACTTTTCACATGTGAAAAGTTACCAGCTGTGTTTATTTCTATGCCAGGCCCTGACTGGTATAGAATAAACACTGCGCAGCAGCCTGCCCGATGCATCAAGAGGCGGAAGCCAAGGTGATATTCAATCTAGGCCTATTTCTTACAGAGAATCTTCCTGACATATAGCAGATGCTTTGGGTGGGTGTGTGGGGCATTAGTGTAACTCGGGGGAACATTTGGGGTACTTTGGGTACCTTTAGGTTGCACAATAATGTTGCCTCCAAAGTGTTTAAGCTTGAGCCACGGTGATAAAGGGATGGAGCAGCCGACTGCGTTTATCACACTAATTAGCGAAAGTGAAAATAAGCAGAGGCAGGAGTAATTTAGCGTGAATAAAGGCTGCTGGGAAGTGTCAGAACGAGGAGAAGAAGCAATGCTCTCTGGATACGTGACACACTGGTTATGTTATTAATATACACATAATTATATTATCCCTCTCATTTAAGGCGGTAGATACCGCACGCTGCTACTTCAGTAGACAAAGTACATTCTCTATAATAAGCAGCAATTCCTGGTTGTATAAGAAGCTACAGTTCTCTTGTCCAACCGAAATGCACCCCGCGATTCACTAAGCTTGTGTGGCCGATATCCTGCATTAATTATTTCCTATGCTGCCCCCCACCATTAATTATTTCCTATGCTTCCCCCACCATTATTTCCTATGCTTCCCCTCATAATTGATTATTTCCTATGCTTCCCCCACCATTAGATATTCTCTATGCTACCCTCACCATTAATTATTCCTATGCTTCCCCTCATAATTAATTATTTCCTATGCCGCCCCTCATAATTGATTATTTCCTATGCTGCTCCCCACCATTAAATATTTCCTATGCTTCCCCTCATAATTAATTGTTTCCTATGCTGCCCCTCATAATTGATTATTTCCTATGCTTCCCCCCACCATTAATTATTTTCTTTGCTGCCCCCCACCATCAATTATTTCCTATGCTGCCCCCGACCATTAAAAATTTCCTATGCTTCCCTTCATAATTAATTGTTTCCTATGCTGCCCCTGATAATTGATTATTTCCTATGCTTCCCCCACTTTAATTATTTCCTATGCTACCCCCAACATTAATTATTTCCTATGCTTCCCCTCCCATTAATTACTTCCTATGCTGCCCCCAACAGTAATTATTTCTTATGCTGGCCCCCACCATTAATTATTTCATATGCTTCCCCCCACCATTAATTATTTCCTATGCTGCACCCACCATTATTTCCTAAGCTTCCCCCCACCATTAATTATTTCCTATGCTGCCCCCTACCATTAATTATTTCCTATGCTTCCCCCACACATTAATTATTCCTGTGTTTCCCCTCATAATTAGTTATTTCCTATGCTGCCCCTCATAATTGATTATTTCCTATTCTGCCCCCACTAATAATTATTTCATATGCTGCCCCCACCATTAATTATTGACTATGCTGCCCCACCATTAATTATTTCTTATGCTGCCCCCACCATTAATTATTTCCTATGCTGCCCCCCACCATTAATTTCCTATGCTGCTCCCACCATTATTTCCTATGTATCC